>CM040980.1:29696496-29721853 GCA_022985145.1 Pangasius djambal | reverse complement strand
TTATTATGTTTTCGAATGTTATTTTTAAAAAAATACCTTTTAAGCAGGATTGGATTGGATTTGTTCTTATTCTCTCAGATATCTGATCCACCGTGTTCTGCTGCTATCGGTCCGATACTCATCCATGCAGAGATACGAACATCGGATTTTCTGTTTGTTCTTTTTCTCGGAACACACACCACACTATCACTTAACAGATATTACAGATACACACTCATTCACTCAGCCTTGAATATTTCTATCACGTCAGAGCACACGTGAGTTGGTTCATGGTTACGTCTTTCATTTCTGTCTTTTTCTTTGAGCTTCGTCACGCTGCACATTTCCCCTGCTTCAAATCCACTTTCCTTCTCATATCCAAATCTTCACCTGAGAGGGTCGAGGTGACCAAGAACCCACTGGCTTTCTTTTTTTTTGTCCCATATCTCATCACCTTGGCAACGAGGCTACAGTCAGACTCGGGGCTCGGGGCTGATGTGTGATGTGGAAGAAAGCCGAAGAAGATTCAATTCTGTGCCACAATTCAGGAGCAAATGAATATTAAATGGCTGCTTGAAGCAGATTTGTACGTGACTGCAGTGTTCATTCTTCTTTATAGTGTTCATTTGTGTCCAGCCAAATATATTATTATCCAGAATTATTGGCACCCCTAATGAAAAATGAGCAAAAATAAATATCTAAAATGAATAACACACACAGTGAGTGATATTTTGAGCTTAACGCATGGAGACTCATTTCATTTTAACACAATAACAAGATTCCTCAAGGAACACAATACTTTTCAGCAAAATTATTGGTACCCCTGTCCTCTGGAGACAATAACAACACTGAGTCTTATCACAGTGGATTTTCTTCATATTTACATATTTACATTTTTATAATAATAAATTTTATTTAATAATAATACATTTCTCATGTATTATTTATAATGATGTGTTTAATTAACAATAATTAAGCTGATAATAAAATCATTTTACGTGTGTAACCCTGAGCAATGAGAAAACTTCTGTTATTTATTTACATTTATTCAAAATAATTGAATAAATGCAAATAAGTGGCAATAATTTTCCACAGACATTATTGAGAGAAAATACTATTGTTTAAAATGCTAAAAGAGATTGACACTGATGTTTGTTATACTAACTATAATTAGTTTTTTCCCTTTTTTAAGTGAATCATGGTGTAATGTTTATGTGATGTTTAATAACTTGTGTACGCTCTCTGAAAGGGTGCCAATAATTCTGGAGCTGACTATAGAGCAATATAGTGTTCATTCAACACTGAACATAAAACAGAAGAGATGTATCGTGTGTTGCAGAGATGAAGTGAGGAGCAGATGCAGACGGTGCTGGCGTTTCTTCCTCACTTCCTCCTCGCAGGATGAGACCCGTGCACTGCTCCAGCTCCAGCTCAGGTGTGTCATCAGGCTGAATTACGAGGTCATGGTGACACACACAGCCTTCACCGTTACTGAGGAACCTGCAGCACAAACGCACTGCAATCACAAACACACACACAGGACATCAACACACACCACGGCTCACCACCTGCTCGATAATGGCTTTAAAATCATTAATTAAAATTAAAACACACACACATTTCCATGAACAATTATTTCCCGTCATTTACGTTAACTGTCACACTGCTAAACTCACAGTGGATTAATAATCAGACATGATCTGAGTTACATCAGGGTTTAACGTCCCCTTGTTACACCTGACGAGCTGTGATTTCATTCAGTATGTTAACATATTTCCTTTTGAAACAGGAAGTCAAAGTGACGGCGTTTAATGAAAGTGTTCTTTTCAGCTGTGGAAGATTTCTCCCCCACGCCTGTCCACTTTAACCAGGACGACGAGACGCCGCGTGTGTTTGGCGTTACGGAGTACGTGTTTGAGGCGAGCTCGAGCGTCAGCGAGTTTGTTCTCAGTTCCCAGGGAATAGAGTGTGTGTGAAGACGCACGGCCAAAAACACACCAAAAACATGAACCGTGTTTACTGCTAACGAGCTGCTACTGTAGAGCAAGACACGCCCCCTGTGGGCGGGGCATACACTCTCTACAGAGCGTTTAATTGGACGAACACAAAACTAGTACAGGATGAGTCATCAAAACATTTTAATCCTTTTCTCAGAAGTGACAAACTATAAAATTTACTAAAAAAAAAAAAAGAAAGAAAATCTCCAAGCAGAAGAAGGTGAACATGATTTAATAATATACTTTATATTAAACTTTATTCATGTGCTATGAGATAAATAATGCTAAAAGAAGGTGCAATAATTCAGTTAGAATAATCACACAGCAAAAAGTGTTAAAATCAGCAACTCCGTGATGCTAATTAAAAAGAAATCAGTCATGAAGTGTTTTAGGGAGAAAACGGCTTAAATAAATACATCAGCTGTAAAATACATGAAAAATCCCACACACTGATCAGTGATCTGTTCTGTCCCACACACAGTCTCCTTCTAACATCCGTTATTAACTATCTAAACACAGTGTGTGTGTGTGTGTGTGTGTGTGTGTGTGCGTGTGTGCGTGTGTGTGTGTGCGTGTGTGCGTGCGTGTGTGTGCGTGTGTGTGTGTGTGTGTGTAATGAGTTATATAGTTGTATATAACGCTCAGTAGAATATGAGGAGCGAACTGAGGTGTTCCATGAATACACTCTCACATGCACACACTCGCCCAGCAAGTTCCACAGCGTCGGATCATCAACGACTCAACGAAGTCAAACACGTACGACACACAAATCAACAACGCACATAAATAATACACACAGTGTGTGTGTTACAGTAAAATACTGAGTGACACAGCGTTAGTTACTGTCTCCACCCCGAAGCTGATTATTTTCCTATAACAGCACATCCTCGAGTGTTTTATTCCTCTTACACCACAAATATGGATTTGCCAACACAGGTCAACAATCACACACAAATTAATCTGTGTATTATAACATCCCTGTGAATGAGCTGTTACTATGGAAACAATAACGCATTAATATAAACCTGCGCTACTGTCAGAGCTGCTGTTATAGAAAACTAATCAACACCTTCTGACCAATCAGAGCGCAGAACTCAGCAGCAGCGTGGAATAAATGAGTATATTGTTAGTTATTATTAGTATTTTTCATCACAGGTTCCCGGTGCGTAAGGCTTCTGCCCTGGTTCCGGATCAAGTGCCCTCGAGTGAGACTCTTTACTCCAGAGTGCTCTCAGGATACAGGTTACAGCCGAAAGACTAAAACATGTTCCTTCTCCTCACACTTTTCAAGCTGTTTGATGATAATCATCATCGCTATCATGTTATTTTTCTATTTATCTGTGTTTGTTTTAGATGTTTATATCATGCTGCAGATGGATGATGACAGGAAGACGGTTTATCCCCTGAGAGAAGGAACGGATCTGTAAGGTCTGATTTCTGGGGCAGGTGACAATTCGATCTTTTTAATGAATTATTAACGGCGTAACAGACGGCGGTGTGTTTATTTCTTCATCTCCCTTCCTGAACCTGAGACGAGGACACATCTGGGACATAAAGAGTTTGTGCTTCACATTTGCTTTTTGTCAGAAATCAAACTCATGTTCAGAGAAACAGATGAAATGGAGGATTAGAGTCACATGCATGACCTTCTCGTTCTCGTTCTTCCACTCGTTTATCAGATTCACTGCAGCTTTACTTATTTACACGAGGGAAAAATGGCACTTATGGTTTACTTTAGATATACTGCCACATCTGGCTGCCAAGTAACTTTAAATGTGCTGGCAATAATATAATTATATTAAAACATATTTCTGAACATATTAAACATTCAGGTCTGCTTATTTGTGGTAAATGTTAAATTATTTATTAGTTTTCTTTTATGGGGAAATCACAATCCCGTGTGAAAATGTAATAGACCTTAACAGACTTAATAAAATTAAATAGTAGATTTAGTATACTTTAATATATTTTAGTTGCCTTAAAATGAACAATGACATTTTTCAGGTATATTTCTTTTTTCTTTCATTTCTGACAGTATATTATACAGTCTGTAATTCATTTAAAGCAAATTCAAGACAATTAAATGTGTGTTTCAGTTCATTTATAAAGCAGGTTTCAGTGTGTAAAATATATTTCTGTCATGTACTGAGTGTAAAGTGTATTTCTACTTAATTTCTACACAGCTGCTTAAATTCTACTTTAAATATTTATTATTGAAAAAAATAATACTTACACATTAGAGTATATGAGTGTATTATCTTTATCTTGTGTCGTGTAGTAAATAAGTAAGTAAATTAAAAAAAAATAAAAACACACAATCAGTGAATACATTGAGTTAGTTCTGTATTTTAATCTCTCTTTAGTCAAGTTTGATTTTACAAACAGAGCAGCGTAAACGTGATATAAATCAAAGGCACTCATGAAATTAACCTAAAACTGAGGACCTAAAAGTCAGTAGTTGAAAACTGAAGATCTAAGTAACTCAGTAAACCTTTATTTATACAGAGCTTTTTAATACCGAAGGTTACAAAGTGCTTCACAATAAATAATCAAGACCTAAACCTGAGGGCTGCTTTTCTTTATGTTTTTTACACATGACACATATTTAATAGAATAAAAAATATTAGCAGTGTTTACAAAAATATACGACTTCCTTAATGAGCCCGGGTTCAGGGCAGGTGACAGCACAGACGCAGCATTGCTGAGGACACAGTCGACCACAATGTTGTCAGGACACAACTGTAAAATTGTCTGGCCTCTCAGGATCTGTCTTAAAGTGGATTTAAATATAATTAGGTGATTATCTTCAGGGCTCAGAATGAAACCCGCTGCTGTTTTCACTGCTGCCATTACAGCACATTACTACAGAACATGGAGTTAGTGTTCACAGGTATGTGAATAAAACACAACTTTATATTTCTGTAGAACCAAAATACACCAGATTGCAACCTACATGCCAGATGCTGAAACTGAGTAAAATTAAGAGTGAAACTGAGAAATGAGTGATTTACTTTAAACTGTATCTTATACGCAAGAACAGAAAACAGAATTTCTGTAGAAACCTGAAAAGATGTTTTGGTTCTTGGAGTAAAGTTTGAGCTCACTGGCGCCCCCTTTTGTTCACACAGAGACACAACAATATAACTTGTGTAACTATAGGAGAAGATTTTTTTTAATATCAGGGTTGTCAGTTGTCTCACTTCTGGCACAAGTCTCATGTTTCTGAGAGTTTGTTTTTTTCAGACTCCAGTTAAAAACAACAAAAACAACACATTAACTCAAAAGCCCTGAGAACTGTGGAGTTTAATAAAGACACCGTGAGCTGGATGTGTGTCGTCACTCCCTCAGACACGGCACATGCTGTGTGATGGCCATGAAACCTCCCCGAGTGTGGGTTTGGTTAAAGCGAACCGGGACAGCGTGGCAGCTGGAATGTGTTTGGGAGGATAAATAAAGGTTCTGCGGTTAATTTAATGCAGTAAACAAATAACTGTCATAGTGTCAGAGACCAACTTGTCTATCATAATCATAATCACCTAATTAAATCATGTACACACTGTACTGCCACCTGTCCAAGATAAACACAACAATAATGCACAGTAATTACTTCTCATGCTCAGATGTTGTTGTGGATCAGACATCATCACACAACACTGAGGCCTAGACTTCAGGCAGAACTTTCTCTATTTCTCCGTTTACTTTATTCCTCTGATTATCAACATATTTCACAAAAACACCATTTAATGCTCATGAAAATCAATCAGTGCATCATTTAACCATCTGTTTTCCTCACCGCCCTAACCGTTGTCACACATCGATATAATGTGCACTTATTACCTGTCACACTTATTACCTGTCTCACTTAACCTGAACCAGTTAACCTTAACCACGCCCCCTTAGATGATGTCACATGAATTAAATCATGTTATTTCCTTCATGCAGTTCCACTGTAACCTCCAGTTATTTATCAGGACAGAAAATAAACCCTGCTAAGTTACACTGTCCAAATTTACCTGAATTCATCCTAAGTAGTTTAGGGTTTTGTTGTTTGTTTGTTTGTTTGTTTGTTTGTTTGTTTGTTTGTTTGTTATTGAGCTTTGTTGTTTTTAGGAAACATCCTGGCTCCCACTGTACACCAGCAGGTGGCGGTAATGCATCAATCTGTTGCTACAAAACCGCCATAAAACTACAAGAAGAAGAAGAAGAAGCGGGAGAAGAAGCCGTCATATCCGGTTCCGGTCCCTGATGCAGGAAGCGCGAGCGTGTTTTAATGAGGATCCGGTGAGTAACAGATGCTGATTTACGTCAAGCTCAGATCTCACAGCCTCCAGCTTTCCTCCTCCCTGCGTTTAATGGGTTCATGTGTTAATTTATTAATGTGTTAATTTATTAAGTGGCGGATGGATTATGAGTGACAGCTGTAACTGAGGTGAGTATCAGTTTCCTCTGCAGTACTGCAGCCTGTAATTAATTACTCTAATAACCTTAATGAGTTTAATTAGCGCTCATTTACACTGCACATGCAGCGCGCGCGCGTCTCTCTGAAGTGTAACCGCACCGGATGTGACGGAGTCACTCATGTACACGAAATATTACAGAAATATTACAGAAATATTCAGGAGGATAAACCTGCTCCAGAAACGCAACTCCTCTTCCTGAATCTTCATCTTCACCCTCCTCTTCCTCTAACATCGCTGCAGTTAGTGTTCAGTACAATATTACACCTGATCACTTAGTTAATGAGTTAATTAACCGAGAACAAACTAACCACCTCTGAGCAGGTCAGAGAGTAAAAGATTCACATCAGTTCAGTGTGATGATCTAAATGACTCAAAGGAATCAGAAGAAGCTTTGTGAGATTGTTTGTGTAAAGCCTTGTGATTATTAAAACCTCTAAAGGGAGCCAGAATAAATATAATCTGTGTATGTGTGTGGTGTTCTCCACACGTGACTCCTAAAGTGTGTGTACGTGTGTCTCGTAAGCCGCTGGTAAATTCCCCGTTTCCTCCTGGAAGTAGGATTGTGTGTGTGAGTGTTAGGTTCGGGTGTAGGTTCGGGTGTTGGTTCGGGTGTAGGTTCGGGGGATGGTGTGGGAGGCGGAACACACTAACGCTTCTGTGGTTAATTTACCAAACAAAACAACTTCATCATAGCAACAAGGACCAATTTATTCAATCTATTAAATATAATCATCTAATTAACTGCTGTACGCGCTGTGCTGCTGTCTCTGTTACAGTGTGCTCTTAAACCTCATTACTACACACACACACACACACACACCGCTGAAGTGTTAGCCAGTTTATTGTGCAAAAAAATCTAAACATAAAATGATGCTTATTTATTCATACGAACAAAGAACAAAGGGATGAGGGGAGAGAGAGAGAGAGAGAGAGAGGGATGGGGGAGAGAGAGAGAGAGAGCGCGCAGCTCTCAGGTTTTATATTCATTTAAATAATATTTATAACAAGCGCAGTGTAATTTAATTTAATCAGAATGAACAATTTAAATAATAAATTGATGAAAAGTGGCTGATTTTATTTTATTTTATTTTATTTTATTTTATATTATGTGGTATGTTCTTTCTCAGCCCTTGGCTGTGTGCTGATTGTGGAAACTCGCACTGAGAAGCTGATGGAATTCTCACTGTTCTGAGGAAGAGATTCGAGACGAGAAAAGCTTCTGATCCATTTCTGTTTGTTTTTACTGAAAATTCTTAGTCACTGTTCTGTTACCAATAAGGATTAGATTATTATTATTGTTGTTGTTGTTGTTGTTGTTATTATTCCCTATCCTCTCTAAACCCAAGTCTGTTGTTATCTCTGATTACAGACTAAACCTGACCGAATCGAGATGAAGAACCTGGTGAACGTGTTGCGCTTGCCCAGAGGTCCGGACCCCAACAGCCGCGGGTTTGACCCCACCTCACCCCGGTACATTGCCCTGTGTCCCTCATCCATCCCGGCGTCCACAGCGAGCAGTACTGACCTCAAGAGCTTTGAGGAAGAGCAGAGATTACGCTCAGAATTGCGAGAACGGTTCCTCAGGACTCTTATAGCCATGACGGACAAACAGGTCCACTTCAGCATGTACGAAAAAGTTCATGTGCAGGCGAAATTCGGAGCCTCAGACATCGACGTGCTGAACTTTCAGGTTTCTGATCTGCAAACACCTCTGGGCGTTCAGAAGGAGGCGTTACTCCGGTGTCAGGACGTGATCTCATGTTCGTTTAATTTGTGAGTTTGTGAATGTTAGAGAGTTCCATTAAAGTGAAAGGTTATATTTATCGCAGTGTCTGTGTCCCTGTGAGTTAAAAAAAAAAAAAAAAAAAAAAGTCCATATGCAGTTCCGGTGTATGCCACAAGAGGGAGCCTGAACTATACCGGATTAATCTGGAGAAGTTTTCAGCACGCTCTTAAGGCCGGTTTGTACTCGACGTTATTCGCTCGCTCGCCTGCGCACTTTACCTACACGTAAAGCGACGCTCACTAGACGCCTCCTCAGAGCTGAAGCGTCCCTGTTCGTCAGGTTTCACAGTCGAGCTGTAAAACATTTACAGATTTCATGCACATCGATGTTAAACGCGCTGGTGAGCTCTGTCTCTCTTAAACGTTTCCGCTGTTGTCGTGATTGTTGTCATGAGCTGCGTCTCGAATCAAAAGCTCTGGCCTTATATTCAAAAGTACTTACTGAGCTGGAAAATCCTGAAGACTGGTTCACGAAATGGAGCTTTCAGTCGGCTTGAAGGCGACATGAGAGAATTTTAAAACACTAACTGTAAAAGGAACGCCGGTTAGTGTTGTGCTCGATGTCGCTCTAGAACAGTACATAAGTATGACTGTGTCTGCTTGGAACCCTGATCAGGGATATCCAAAGAACCCATGAGTAACCCTCTCATCTAAATTACTGTAGGTGGATTTTACAAAGCAGCATATCTTCTTATAAAGGTTGCATCTAGCACGCTAGTTCTTTGGGGGAAACATTAAAGGTTCTATGTAGGCCCCTTTAACACAGGGTTTTCCTTTCACACAGGATTCCAAGTAGAACCTCTGTAGGAAAGTAAACATTCTTAGTTTTCTGAAGAACCCTCGAGGAACACCAGTGTTCCATTTAGCACTCTAAAGTTCGTCTCTTTGTGAGAAACCTTATAGGTTCTATCTAGAACCCTGCAACAGAGGATTATTGTTTCAGTGAAGATTTCAAGTAGAACTTGAACCCTAAAGAACCATCCTTTTAAAGTGTGCTATCGATTGTGACATCATTTTGCTCAAAAGGTCAGAGGTCAGAAACGGAGCGCACAGCAGTAAGGTGAGTCGGGATGACGGAACGTTGGAGTGAAGGTTCTCCTCTCTGTGATGTTCATGGTGTCTTTACTGATGATGGAGATGCAGATTGAGGAACGTCTCTGACATTCAATCATCCTGAAAGGTTTGAGCTTTGGGTTTTTAATGAAAAAATCTAATCAGGAAACTCGGAAGGACACACAATGATAATTTTATATTCTGAGTCATGCGCCGTGTTCTCAGTAGTCCTGTAGCTCACACACTGTCCTGCTGAGGTTCGGTTCTGACCTCGGCTAATGGAAGGAACAGTTGCTGGTCCTCGCAGAACACTGTGGAAATGACAGGAAGTAAAAATATCTACAGCATCTGCAGTTAAAAAGTATATAGAACCCTTAAGCGTTATTCAGTTGTGTCTTTATAGGTTCTGTAGAACCCTACAACAGTGTTTCCCTATTACAAAGGGTTCTGAGTAGAACACTTTTTTTGGAACCCTTAGTTATGAAGTGATTCTTTAAAGAACCCCTGAAGAACCTTTTGTCTAAACGTGATTGCATTAATTCCAAATTATTGCTCCTTATTTTCTTCTTTATGCCTAGAACCTGTCAGGAGTTTAACATTTAGCTCCTTGGTACTTGGTTCTTTAAGGCTTCATTGGTAGTTAAAGGTTTTGGACTTTAAAAGGTTTGAGTAGGAACCCTTTCTGATACGTGTTCTGTTGTAGGGCTCTACGTAGAGCTGTTGCATGTTCCCAAATAACCGAAGAACCCTTAAGAGTTCTAAAGCATGTACAAAGTATTTATGGATGCATTTATCTCCTCCATAAACTCTTAGGGGGAAAACAGGGTTCTTGAAGGGTTCATTAATAATTAATGGCTTGTTGCTTCCAGGTTCTACCTGGAATCCTTTCTGATCTGGAGTTACTTCATTTGAAACTTAAATGATCAAAAATAACTTTTTTTTGAATTGTATTTCATTTCATTTTAAATTTGCGTTTAAAAAGATTAAACAGATTTTTGTAGCTTATAAAGTGATGAGGTCTTAAGCCTCTGTTTTCTGAATGGTTCTCTAACACGCCTCACCCAAGCAGCGGAGAACCCTGATTACCTGGAAGGAGTGCTCTGGGATCTGAGAGGTTCTTCAGCAGCGTCAGGAGAACCAGCTGATTTCAGCAAGACATTCCACACTGATGTGTCATTTGGGTTCTTGATTCTGGGTTCTCTCCAAAGAATTTTTATTTCTGTTCCTGAGTGGTTCGCCTGCAGCGCAGAGATTTGGGGTGTAAAAACATTGGTGTGTGTGTGTGTGTGTGTGTGTGTGTTTGGATGGTACAGGGAATCTGCCCTGGCCAACAGGAAGTACATTCCAGTGCGTCCTGTTTGTGGCCGTCTCTGTCTTCCTGCCCGGAGCAGAACCGAGTCTGTGATAACCTACAATAATACATCAGCACCCGCACTTAATCAAGACAGAACACACTGACCTCAGATCAGACCACAGACACTTAATCACGACCTGCTGCCGTGTGTGTGTGTGTGTGTGTGTGTGTGTGCGCGCGCGCGCCCTGACCCGGACCCGGATAGCGTGTTTACTGAAGATGAATGAATGAAAGAATGAATCATTTCAGTGGGTTTACTCTCTGAGAGGGTGAAAAGGTCACATGTAGAACCTGTAAGAACTGCTGAAGAACTCTAACAGAAGAACCCTTAACTACACAGAGAACCCACTGAAGAAGCCTTGTTCCAGTCCGTGTGCAGATGAAGAGGATGATGCTTTGTGATTTGGGGATTTCTAGCTGTTTTTCTGTGGAGTAAATGACACATTGTTCAAAATGCAAAGGAAAGTCGTGTAATTCTTTATTTATATTTTATTTATTTATTTTTATCATTGTGAGTTTTGAAACAGTTTTTTTCCATCCAGTTTGTGGACACTGAATAAAACATTTAATTAAACACTCTTTTTTTCATGTCAGATCATTTTTTCCAGCTCTGCGTCTGAAGCTCAGATGTGACGTGATCGTGTCCTGTACATTCTCCAAGTTTACAGATAAAATAAGACGAACGAGTGGTGCGGATCACGCGGCCGTTTCTGCTCGACTGTACGCTGCACCTTCTGATTGTGTTTAAAGCCTGAACTCCGCTGAACTCTGTTTAATGACGTTCGCTCTCTTCATATCTACATTCTAATGAATATCTGTAATGGAACAGGGAAAGAGTCCTGATGTTATTCCTCGCAAGTGCTGATTAAAGTGAATGGAATGATTTTTGACGTGTTTAAATGAGAATGTTGCACAGGCAACGCTCTAAGAACGTAAAGAAAACATAACATAAAGCAGAGCATTACAGCTGATGTTTAAAGAACACTGCAGGAGCGTTACATCTGGAATGTTAAAGCTAGAGATTATCAGAACCGGTTACATACGTCACTAAATGTTCTACTAACGTTCTACTAACTTTCCACTGATGTCCTGCAATGTTCCACTAATGTTCTCTGTTTATCGTCATAGTGTAATGAGAAATATTTGAAAGGTTTTCAAGTTAAGGGCTAATTTTTGGCTGTTTTAAAGGACTAAATCTTTGTTTTTCTGTAATCCAACATTAACATGAAAGAAATCCAGAAGTCCACATGCACACATGGGTGGGAAAAATATATTATTTATTATTAATCAGCATTATCATTTAATACATACGAAATTCGATCAAATACCAAAATCGATTTCCCAGTTGTCCTGTTGCACTTAGACATCAGCTACAGTTGCAGTATGATCTGATCATTATTTCCATTCAGTTATTGGGATATTGATAACATTGGGCTCCTGACCCCTCAGATTAGACCTCTCAGATATCACTTCTCAGATTTGACCTCTCATATTGGACCGCTAAGATTAGACTGCTTAGATGGAACCTCATTGGTTGGACCCCTCAGATTGGACTGCTCATGTTGGACAGATATCACTTCTCTGATTGGAAGTCTCAGATTGGATCTCTCAAATATCACCCATCCGATTGGACCCCTCAGATTAGACCTCCTTGATAACACTTCCCAGATTGGACCTCTCATAATGGACGTCTCAGATTGGACCCATTTGAATGGACAGAAGTGTGGCATGAAGACTGCGGTGTTTGGATTGGATTGAGGAACATGGCTCCACATCTTGGCCGTGTTTACAGATCTGTGCCCATTGTGAGTCACCGAGTCACTGAGTCACCGAGTCTCTGAGTCACCTTCCGCTGGCTCGTTTGTTTTACTTGCTTTCGGGGAATGTTGGATCCGATCCAGTGATTGTGCGGACACGAGTTCATGCAGGAGACCAACTGACAGAGAGAACAAAGACGAGGCCTACGTCGTTCATCTGCTCCAAACACGCGGAGAACCCGAGGAGCTGAACTCGTCACGAATCGTCTCCTTCAGAGGCACATCAGGGTTTTGACCATAAACGTGTGTTTTATTTCCGGTGCTGGAATACACACGGCGCAAGCTTTCTTTTTAATCTCGGCCATACGTTCCAGTGCCTCGTGTTAGCATCACGCTAACGATGATGTTAAATGGAAATCATGAAACAGACTCGTGTTTCTTTAGTTACGTGATGTAGAAACTTTCAGGTGAAACAGAAGAAATAACACACGTCTGGATTTTGGAGAATCGTGTAAAACTGTGCAGCGTTACATGATATTGTTGGTTATTATTTAATAATCATTATTTTCCCCTCTTATGTGTGCATGTGTACAGCTGGGCATGAATGATATATATTCCAGATGTTTTTACTGGTTAAGAAATTCTTTTTGGCAGTGAAATGATGGATGGTTGCACAGCTCTAACAGGTGAAAAGGTCAGTTTAGATTTTTGTCTTTAAGTAGCACAGCAGTGTTTTTATATACATGCAGTGTACAGTATACATCCACAGTCCTGTGATAGCTTCTGCTTGGGCACTTTTGTGAGATGAGGTGTCTATTGCGACGGTGGATATTGCGACGGTGATTATTGCGATGGTGTTTTTTGTGACTGTGTCTATTGCGACGGTGGATATTGCGACGGAGATTATTGCGACGGAGATTATTGCGACGGTGGATATTGCGACGGAGATTATTGCGACGGTGGATATTGCGACGGTGTTCATTTTGAATAATAAACATTCTGTGTTCTGCATTCTGTAATTAAAGTGATGACCGAACGTCTGCCTTTAATCCACCACAGATCTGATTTATAGCTGAGCATCATGGCTGCCGGCCATCACCATAAATCCTCATCAGAAAGTTCCTCAAGGTCCTGCGTCCACCGTGAGAGGACGAGACTCGGGTGGGTCTCAGCGTCGTCTAGACCGGAAGAGCACCGCAGGAAGAGGCTGTAATTAGCAGCGATGTTTGATATCTGCAGTTTATCTACATCAAAGCTGAGGTTCTCTCTGTGTTCTCCACTGGGACAAAACACAGGAAGAAGATGATAACGAGAGCTTAAGCCATGGTTTAGCTCTTTATAATAGCTGGGAGATGTTTCCCAGCGTCCCACGCCTCGGCCACACCTGCGGGACGGCAGGGACAGTGAGACATCAGACGTTATCAGACATTATTAGCCATTATCAGATGTTAGTGTGACGTTAGACAGACGAGGCGGTATGTGAAGGTTTATTTTAAACAGCAGCAACCCGGATAATTAACTCATGCTTTAATCACTGCTCGGGACTCGGATCATGTGTAAAAGTTTGTACACCTTTATTTCAAAATGATGAGCCATTTAATCATGTCACTATCACAAGCAGCAAAAAATGAAATCTTAGTATTATCGCCAAATTATTATTATTATTATTATTATTATTATTATTATAAACTCTAACAAATATTAAAATATTGAATTTATTTGTAGACATATCTACTAATTATTTTAGATTAAAATTCTTCCCACTGGTGGATTATTTTTTTATTTGAAATGTTTATCTCTTGAAAGGAGCAAAATTATCTGTAACAACTTTGAGCTTTAAATTAGGAAGAAAAAAAAGTCTAGAAATAGACTTAATACTCGTATATTTATAATATTATAATTGTGTAAATTGACCAATATTCAAGATGTATTGCTTGTTTAGATATTTATAGTAAAACACTGAGAATAATATTTCTGAATGTAATATAATTGTGGAATCTTTATTCCTTCAGTTCGGTTTAGATTTTTAATGCGTGAATCTCTGGCATGTTTTTCCACCAGTTCTTTCTCTTCCACTGTTTGTTTGTGTCTTTGTGTCTTTCTGTTTCCTGAATGCTGGTTGTCATTAATCGCTGTCACTAATATCTGTTTATCTCAGGTGTATTTTCAGGTTTAGGGCATGTGAGAGCTGTTTTCCTGATTCTCACTAAATCTTAAATAAGACTTTAATGTCTAATAACTTTGTTAATGAAACCCGAGTTAAGTAGAGCGTGTCTGAGATAGAGCTGCTGTAATATTTAGGTTGTGTTTAGGTATTTAATAACAGGTCTAACCAGAAAACACCATTACATAAGCATGGTAGGGGTACAAACTTTTGCACTCAACTGTATAGGATCTTGATTTCAGCTATTAATGGTTTAAACGATGCTTATAGGAAGAGAAATGACTCCTTCAGGTGTGTGTTAATACGAGATGAAGGTCATGTGACAGGGTCTTTAAACACATCTTTGTTTAATATTTCCGAACGCTGGTGATGTGTAATATTTTTATCTGAAGCTGAAGTGACGTGCACGTCGTCTCTGTATGATAAATATAATCTTTACAAGTTTGCATGTCGAGAAGAAATCATTTTCAGTGCTGTTCCATATTTAGTTAAAATAAAAAATGGCGTGTTTTGGCGTGATGGAGTGATGATACGGGACACACGGACCCAGACCGAGCTCGAGGTTCATTTCCAGCGTCAGTGAAGATTGACACTGAAAAATAACTCCTGTGTTGTCGTGTATAAAAAAGAAAAAATCATATTTTCCAATAATCCTGAAAGGAACTTGAACTTGTGGACGTTGTATTCCAGCCAACAGTCGACAAATATGAAGCACATGGAAAGTTGAGTTGTCATTTTTATTCCATATCTCTCTGACCTCAGTAACGGGGTTTTGCGGGACTTTCAGGTCTGACAGGCAGACAATGAGGCTCGTACCAATCCCACCGTAATAGTGCCCTAATTGGACAAAAACAGGAAGTAGACAAGCAATATCTATCAAGTGGTTTCCTCTTCAAACTCCTTTTGTTTTGGGCTGCCAACCCACAGCGAGACGCTAAACAACATTCCTGCCTGCGCAGCTATCACTGAGGAAGTTTTATATCAAAACAGTGTTCAGACCTGCTCACACGTTCCACTGCGGCTGAAGTTAGCAGGGCTCAGGGGTGAAACTGGCTCCTGACGGGTAAATTAGGAGAAACTCTCAAAAATTCATGTTGTAGTCTTTGTTTTTAAACTATTTCTGTCTAAAAGCAGGACTCCAGAGACTCAACTTCTCACAAACAATCCTAAATCCTGCTGCTTACTGTATTAAATTATATTTCATGCTACGTCAGGAAGGAATTAAACACCATGAGGCATGCTGTAATAGGAAAATAACTAACAAAGGCATGGTGTGATGAAGCAGAGTTACTGTTACCACCCACGTCTCCAAGTGCTTTATTCCTCTTACACCACAGCAATTTACCAACAATTACTGTTTATTTAACCATTTATAGTTACATTTAATGTTGTGAAACGAGTCAGTTGCTGTTGTCGCTTACGTTATAGCAGCTATAAACAGTCGTTCCCTCACCAGCGTCTCTTTATTCTCTCTCTTGGAATTAATAAGACAAAAAATCGCAGCTTGTTCCGCATGTTACTGAGAAACTGCAAAGAAGCGTAAACTCCTCTGTCCTGAAGACGTCAGAAAAGTTAAAGACACAAACTGTTAAAGAATCTGACTGTTACAAAGCGCTGACACTGGAGACTCCTTCCATACATGTTAAATATAAACATCCCTATAAATGAGCTGTTACTATAGAAATGATAACGTGTTAGAACGAGCGCATTAATTATAAATAAACCTGTGATGTGCAGCTGCACTACTGTCAGAGCTGCTGTTATAGAAAACTAATCAGCACCTTCTGACCAATCAGAATGCAGGATGCGGTGTAATGAGAGGTAGTGTACGGATTGAATTAGGTTTAAGTGCAGCCTGATAAACAGTTTTTCCGTGCCGTCACTGAGTAAAAGTCTGAAATAGGAAACACACAGATAAACACAGCATCACTTTCCATCCTCACAGCCCGAGTCCCTGCGCTCTTCGTGTATTTGTCTTGTCAACATCACAAGGCGATTGTTTATCAGATGGGACAGGAGATGATCTTATTTGTGTTTAATTTACTGAATGATCCTGGACACTTTTTACTCTCTCTCCATTTTCTCTCTCAGATCCTCACACAATGCCTGATTTACTCGTGTCAGGACAAGGACATCTGCCCATGAACTAAGCTGATGACGTCAGTGATGATGCGACTGCCCCTCCTCCTCCTCCTCCTCCTCCTCCTCCTCCTCCGACTTATAAATTATCGTCGTTAACCTTCATCATGCATAGCGAGGCTGAATCATCTGCTCTGACTCTCTTCTGTCCCCCGGCACAAACGAAAGCGGGTCCACCCCGACATTGTTCCACACCGTCACATCATCACACTCAGGAGACAGAAGAAAAGAGGGCGGCGCTGTCGATCACATGATTGAGTATTTGAGTGTTGTGTCTTTCTTTTGGGTTTTCATCTCTGAGTCTCTTCAGTGACTCTAAAACTGAAAGATTCATTCATCCTGATTCACTGATTTGTTCACCTTCGATTTACCTTCAACTTACTATCATTATTAGTATGTATTATTTATAATACTCTCACACATTCGTGTTTATTAAAATAATTATTTTTCACACCTAGAACAACGTAGAAGTAATGTTCAGATTTGTAATTTTTAGGTAATATGAAGTTATTCTGCTTGTATTGTTGAGACATTGTGATCTTGCTATCAATAAATTTACTCTACACTTTATTAATAGTCTCACTGAACGAGAGAATCACTTCAATAAACAAAATGATTCACTGAATCAAATAAATGAAGCCAACAGCAGAGAACCCACAGGCTGGATCAAAGAAAGCAGTGCGTGAAATTGTGTAAAACTTTCACAGATATAAATGGAATAAAGTTTCAGATGAGAATAAGGTATACTATGATGCAGGGGAATGAAAGGAATGAATCAGTGCATGGCTGTGACTGATATCGACTCAGGATCATAAACACATGCAGGAGCATTCTAACCGAAAACGACATTACACACCATAACCTCTGGTGCGCTGCATGTGATATTGGTTGTGATATCACTCGCAGGTTTATGAGTTTATCACCTGGCCCACAGTACAGATTTATGCGTTTGTCATTCTCCTATCGGTGGAGTTTAGACGAGCGTCGCAGCAGCGCTCACTCTCGGAGAGTTTAATCACAACTTTCTCACACTGACACTTCATCCTCAGCTGTCTTTGTTCGCAGTGACAATAAAGCCGACACTTTTCACGATCTGAGACGACTGATCTCTACTCACGACCGAATCCTTACAGAATGTTTGATTTTTGTCTGTGACAGTAACATCGAGCTGAACGTCATACAGTGCAAAGCTGGAAACTGAATGTTTTAGAGACTTGGAGGAGAAGGACAAACACAAGTCTGCCCTCATATCATTTGCTCAGGAGCTCAGAGATATACAGCTGTTGTTCGAATGGACAGAATGAATCCTGCTGCGTAGCTAGTGAACGACTTTCTGACTGGAACGCTGTCTCACGCTCAGAAGAAAAGACAGACAGGAAGAGAGATGATCATAATCTGGGCTCTCAGATTGAATCCCACCCTTTAAGGAACATCTCAGATGCTTCAGCTTGGAACACAAGGCTAGGATGTTAGCGTTAGCTTCTCACTGGTGTCCTGGAGGACAGGAAGATGAGCTGAGGGCTGAAGTGATGGGTGGAGTAGAGGCTCGAGTCCCCGAGTGTCCGAGTCACGTCCCAGAGCACGACTCTGTCTAACAGCATATTTACTGATGATATCAGTGAGTTCCAGACTCAATAAACACCGGACTAGATACACACACACACACACACAGAGAGAGAGAGAGAGAGAGAGAGAGAGAGAGACTTGTAAGATGCTCAAGATGATAAAATCTTCTCTCACCATTATGGAGACACACACACACACACACACAGAGCGATGATGTCGCAGTCCTTCTCAGGCCAGATGATGGTTGAGGAAGGAATGTGTGTGTGTGTGTGTGTGTGTGTGTGTGTGTGTGTGTGTGTGTGTTGAGTATCCTACATAATTTCTGATCATTTATTCTAACTTTTAAGCTACACGAACTTTTTAAATGAATATAAAAATCCTGCTTATCGGTACTGACAGCGTTTCCTGAGGGATGTGTGTTGTGTTATCGTCATGTCATGTTAAGTCATCATGCTTTGCCATTTTGTCATTCTGTTGTGCTATGACGTGTCACGTCCTGTTACGTATGATGTTACGGTATATCATGTCACGTTGTGTTATACTGTATAATGTCACATTATTATAGGTTTGTGATGCCATGTTATGCTGCCATTTTATGTTGTGCTACATCACGTTACATTATACTGCGTCTTGTGTTGTCATGTTGTTATGTCGTGTTATGACAGGTTTGTCATGCTGTGTCATTTTAGGTGTTATGTAGTCTGTAATTTTGTCTTTTTATGTCATATTTATGACATGCTTTCTTATTATTATTATTATTATTATTATTATTATCCACTATAGAATTAAACTTATAGACCCCTTTAGTGTTTGTAAACATAAAGAGACGCACAACCCAGTCGCAAAAAGACCGTGAGTAGCTGCAGTCTGACGCTACCTGGTTATAATCTGATTGAAGAATCTATCAACACTGCGTCATCGAGGACGTGGCCGAGGCGCTGAAATCCCAGTTGCTGCCCAAACAAACACCATACACTCATTTGTAAGATGAACAGAGTTAGCTAGCTAAACGTGTCCATTACAGGCAGCTCCTCAGTAAGAATGTGAACTAGCTATACAGTGAGCCAGATTCCCAGTGGAGATTTTAAGCTATGTAGTTTGTTAAAGCAATCTAAATTAGTCATGGTAGCTAACTAGCCAGCTCCGTTATCCCTCCTATTCACCTGTAACCGTCTTCTGTTGGCTGGAAAGGTGTCCGGTTCGATAGTATGCAGTAAAAACGAGTGTGTTTATGAACGCTTTTCTGATTCTGAAGCCGGACAGAACAATGCAACGTTTCAGAAAACAAATTCAGACTTGCTGCTAAAACTCACTCCTGTCGCTCGCTGTGTGTGCGATCAGGAGGCGTGGCTGACGTCACAGTGACGCGTCTCGCTCGGGGGCCGGAGCTCCAGCACTCAGCCATGCTGCTGTCCATCCTGGAGCTCACCAGATTACACCTTTATGATTTAGTTACAAAAGGAAAACCTGTATAACTCAGTGACATCTTGAAGCTGTAGTCCTGAGCGAAGGCTACTGTACGCAGTTCCTGTAAAACGCACAGTTTCATCAGAAGATAAAATCACAAAGTAAATATTTGTGAAATAAATGGAGAAGAAAGCGGATGTTGCTGTCTGTTTCTCTTTTTTTCTATCTCTTTCAAACGCTAATACACACTAGTTTGTTTTCTTGCCCCTTCCGTCTCCCTGCATCGTGCTCTACTATAAACTATTTACACACAGTGGAGGCGGTTGCCATGGTGACGCTGCGGTTGCCGAGGCGCAGGTGTCCCTGTTTGGTTTTTACATTTTTCAGATTTTCTAGGGTAAAAAATGTCCGTCTGAATCCAGGCTGCTCTCATACGGAGTGTTTATTTATCTCAGACATTCAGTCACCCAGATACGTTTACACGAGTGGAGGAGAGCGCACTTCCTGTTATTCCTGCTCTTCCTCCATCACAGTCCTGCAATCCCACAAGTCCCAGCGTTCCCATGTGCGTGCGTGTGTGTGTGTGTGCCTTCAGTAAACACCATGCTAATTACACACACACACACACACACACACACGGAAAGGAATGTGAAGGAGGAATCATAAACACAGCATATGAGATTGCTTTATTATTTTATTAACACACAGTTTTAGATAAAATGGCTGATTACGGCCTCGGGGTCATGAGGCACGCTCTGTTCCAGCAGGTGATTCAGTTTTATCACATGATCATATGATGTTGTTTAGTCAAACCCATTAGCTTAATAACTACTATAATAACTGTATAAATGACACTGGAGTGTATTTTCCCAGAATGGATGATGAAAAACAGTGATAAAGTGATAAAGTGTTAATACAGAGATGATGTTTTCAACCTAACAAGTCAGAAATGTGTCTGAATGAATTTTCACAGTGCAGCAGTCGGACTGTAGGACTCAAGTCTCGAGATTTCCTGCACTGACTCGGACTCGGTCCTGGGCATTGCTCTCGCTGAATATCATCCTGGTCTCGAGTAAGAGTTTGTAAATAATGTTGTGTTGTCTTTTCTTTTTGTATACACAAAGTTTGACAAGAATTAATTCCTTCTTCTAGAAAACAGTGTAATGTCTGGAGCGATGCAGGGATGAAGCTGACTAGTTGATGTAAAACCTCGTTTTACAAAACATTTTCAGCGCAATTATAAAACAACGCCTACTCAGAAACATATTTAAGTCTATATATGGGCTCAAAGACACGCCCACTGCTCTGTAGTCTGCAGAGAGGCGCTCTTCCTCATGGTAGTTACATGTTCATGTAGATAATAATTAACTGAATGAAAAATCAATGTATTATTTCAGTGTTTTAGACAAAATAAAAAAGATGGCTACTGTGGTCACCTTACCCTAAAGCAAATCAGACACGCAGTAGAATATTTTAGAGAATTCATAAGATGAATCTTTGCTGTGGTTAATCTGGAAATCTCCAAACATCATTATGAGCTACTGTCCGTTACTCCTCTAACTATATATCAGACCCAGAGCTAAAAATAGTGCAAGTTAAATAAGTACAGTTTCGAAGCTCCTGATAGAGGAAGCAGTTTCCCCCAGGGATCAGTAAACTCACTCAGTCCAGAGCACAAGAGTGTTCCTGATGTTCTCTGGAGCACTATTCTAGAGTTAGGAGTGACGTCTGAGCTGTGGTTAATGCTCAGGATCGAGTGAAGTGCTTGAGATGGGTTTCACTGCTTCAGGAGATCAGCGAGATACAGAGATAAAATCATTCAGAGCTTTTCAGGACTTTGTGAAGAAACAAACTGAATGTTTGTAAAGAGGCGAGAACTCGTGGAGGGTCAGCGCTAGTCTGGCTGTTACTTCTATATTAATAAACATTAAAGCAGCATAAATGCAATAAGCAAGGACAGAACCATACACACTCACACACACACACACACACACACACACACACACTGGTCCCAGTTTGCCCACCCAGCAACCTTTTCTCCAACATTTTCACTGATGATATCATTGGAATGTGATCTGGAAGAGGGTGTGTGTCCGGACAGTGCTGTGTGTGTGTGTGTGTGTGTGTGTGTGATGAGCAGGCCGATGGTGTTGGCACTGGGTGAAGTTTTAAGAGGAAATTGGTGGCCTCACATTGTCTCACAGAGGGTCAGTGAGGGGCGAACAAGCATCACCTACCATCTCTCTCTCTCTCTCTCTCTCTCTCTCTCTCTCTCTCTCTAAATACAGTGACTTCAGGAGAAAGGAATCTTATCTCTGCAGAAATGCACTTTGGAATTCCTATCAAAATGCAAAGCTGATCGCTGTTTGTCCTCTCGTAACACCGTGGGAGAGAAAGAGAGAGAGAGAGGGATTGATGCTATAAGAGTGTGAATGTGTGAACGAGTGTGTGTTGGCTTTGACTGTGCAAACGAAAATTCCCAGCATGCACCAGTATGCCATTCTTATTCATATATTTATCCGACAGCACGGAGTCTGTATTAAGATGGTGTGATTTATCACTTCTGTAATTTTCATCGACAGTCCAGTGTCAGTGTCAGTGTCAGTGTCAGACTAACGGAGTGTTTTCTGTAGGTTACGGACCGGTCAGGTTTCCTAGATATTCTGAGAACATTTTTATATAACATCTAATCTACAGTAATGTAATATAACCACTCCAAAGTTGATTATTTTCCTGTAACAGCAAGTCCTCAAGTTGTTCCCTCACCAGCGACTCTATTCTCTCTCTTTAAGTTAATGAGACAAAAACCAAACGCAGCTTGTTGCGCATGTTACTGAGAAACCGCAAAGAAGCGTAAACTCCTCTGTCCTGAAGATGTCGGGTTACAGCTTCACCTCTGACTGTTACAAAGCGCTGACACTGGAGACTCCTTCCATACATGTTAAATATAAACATTCCTGTGAATGAGCTGTTACCACAGAAACGATAACGCATTAGAGAGAGCGCATTAATATAAATCTGCACTACTGTCAACACCTTCTGACCAATCAGAGTGCAGGATTCAGCAGCACTGTGGTGAAAATGAAAATAAATTGTGTTGTAAATGTAAATGAATATACATCTTAATTAAAATAAAACAATGTGTACTGTGTGTGTGTGTGTGTGTGTGTGTGTGTGTGTGTGCGCCAGGGTCAAATGACAAACTTTATTTTGAGAAGGTCTCCAACATCTCCACCTTTTACAGCAACCGTCTCATTTCTCTGGAAGCTGACGTGAGCCGTTTCTCGTGTACAGCGCTCTGTGAGAATGGGATGAGTCACAGGTTTTCTTTGGATGTGTATGTTGGAGTGTTTACACGCTGTAGGTAGAAGCTCTGGAGATAAAGTCTGAGCCGCGTCAGCGTGGAACCTTTACAGGGTCCTCCAGATGGACATACAGAAGAACACTGACAGATTCAACCTTTTAAATGTAAATGAAATCAACAGTAAAGCTGGACATTTGTCATTTCCCAGGACGAGTCAAAGTGACTTGACTTTGTGGTTCTAATTTTGAAAAAGTTTCTCTGCTCATCTAACAGACTTCATCAGTAATGTCCTGGAAGAGAATCCAGTTCGTTCACTCGGAGCATTACGTAAAGTGTGTTTGTGTCTTTCGGCTTCGTTTATTCATTTTAATCCCCTCGGACTTTTTAATTCACAGGAGAAAAGAGCAGCCTGTCAGTATCCATCAAACCCTGCAGACTCTTGACGCACTCATCCCTTTGTGAGTGAAACGAGGGAATGAGGGATTGTGGGTATTAAAGAGGGTGGAGTGAAGATGGAGGACGGGGAGAGAGTGCGTGATTCAACGAGAGGCAATCCAATCTGTGCTGTCGAGGTTAGAGACGTTTTCTCATTGTCCTGTCAGATGCATACTAATGCGCTTCAACCTACGTGAAGGTCGACTGCACCTCCTCCTCGTCTTCCCCTCTCTCTCTACTTTTTTCTCTCAGACGGTTCATTTCTGCCCAGTTTTGATGGATGTCTGGTTCTTCCAGCTTCAGACACAGAATTAATCTTGTTAACTTGCTCCGTTTGCCATTTCTCCGTCCACAGTAAACACTCAGACGGATGAGTTCTGATTGTCTCGCTCTCTTTAGCTCTCCTCACTGCGTCCTGCTTTATCTCACTTTATCTCACTCTTGTTTCCGACAACAGGAGACAAGTGTGAAGTAGCAAACTGACAACCTGATTTACTTAGTGTGTATCGGAGACTCAGTCCTTATCTCTGTGTGTGTGTGTGTGTGTGTGTGTGTGTGTGTGTGCGTGTGCGCGTGTGTCCAAGGGTGACGGAGGGGGCCTCTGTGTTGGTGACATCACTATCAGGGAGGATCTGAATGGACAGGAAAGTCAATTAGAGTTTAACTGAGTTTACCAGCTGGAGAGAGAGAGAGGGAGAGAGAGAGAGAGAGAGAGGAAAAAGGGGGAGGAGAGTGAAAAAGAGAAGAGAGAGACAGAGGAAAGGAGAGACGCAGCTACAAAACCAGGGAATTTTGCCGGCGAGTGAAAAGTTTATGCTCATTGCTCGGGTTTCCTCTGCTGTCCGGATCAGGCTGGTCAGGAAGGCAGCAGAGCTCCAGCACACAGAGGAACGCCGGTGGAATTTTTTTTAAAGCAAAGCTGACAACAGGATGAGTGTGTGAGCACACAAGGTCAGCCGTCTGTCCATCCGCCTGTCTGTCTGTCTGTCCATCATCCCTCCATCCTCGGCCTCAGCATGAAGTCGAGCCCCACGCTGCCCCATGACCTCCGACACACACCCTGACCGAGACACAGAGCTGAGCGACAGCACTGACGAGTCCACGAGAGGCGAAGGTGTGTAACGCTGGAGCTCAAGGACAAACCATGGACTCTGCAGACCAACCACCACACCTGGGCGTGAGTAAACACACACACACACACACACACACACACACACACACACACTGCTGTCTTATCCTACAATCACAGATCATAAGTTGTGACTCACTTGGACTCAGAGTTCATCAGGAAGTTACTTACATTTTCATCACACATTCTTCACAGCCGTTTCCTCAACAAACTCCGAAAGTCCGAGTGACCTGCGGAGTTACAGCACAGCTGTCTATCCTCAGCTTTCATTTTTATTCTTATTTTATATACTGTTAAACACAGAACCCTCACACAATGATCATAAAGTACACATTTGTTAACTCCCGAAGGTTTTAAAGCATGTTACTCAGTGAATGAACGAGTGATGAGAGTGAGGAGTCGAGATCTGGGTCAAAATGAACATCACAAAGAAACTAAAATTAAATCTACAACAAAGAGCTTTTAACTATCATCAGTTATCAGTATAAATATATGACTGTGATATGAAACAACGTTTTACAAATTTAACAGCTGTAACATTACAAAAATACTGTGTGTGTGTGTGTGTGTGTGTGTGTGTGGTAATAATATGGACAAGAATTTGAACACAGAAAATCTGTTAACTCCAAACTCAGAATGAAAGTGTAAATGCAGCTGTTTGTTTATTTAAACGTGTAAAATCCCTCGACTGTAAAGCAGGAGTGTAAACGTGTAAACGTGCAGCCGTTCCACAGGAACAGTGTCGGTGTTCAGATGAGACGGACGTGAGAGAAAATCTCCCCAAAGCTGCTCTCATGGACTTTTATCTTTTATCTGTAACTTTCACAC
>CM040980.1:29680852-29696396 GCA_022985145.1 Pangasius djambal | reverse complement strand
AATCCACACACACACACACACACACACAGAGTGCAGAGAGATTAGTTTGGAAAATGCTGGAGTTTTTCTTTAAAACGATGGGACACTGATGGAGGTTGAAATAGTGTTAAATGATAATCAGGTACGTTTGTCGTGTCTGATTTACTCCAGTCGTCCCTACGGACCCTGTACAGACACGAAGCTTGGCAAGAATCACAATGTGTGTGTGTGTGTGTGTGTGTGTATGTGTGTATGTGTGTGTGTGTGTGTGTTTCAGTCTGTCAGTGTGTCTGGTCTATGTGAGGATGTTTATGTCTGTCTCTCTCTCTCTCTCTCTCTCTCTCTCTGTACTTTTCGTTTTTTTAGGCAGTTTGTCAGAAAGGTTCGCAGGGCGTCTGGTTGAGACTACAGGCGTTTATCAGGACTCGGATCCTGCGGGATGCAACAAAAAGATCGGGAGGCTTTTACTTAATATGAGCGTGTGGTGCTGTGTGATGTACTTACAGCATTCACTGATTCATCCTTAGTAACTGCCTGGTCAGAGTTGTGGTGGTTTACTAGTTTGTTTATATTTTGGGAAACAGAACTGACTAAATTGATTAGAAAACATGGCAGGTAGGTACAAACAAAAATACTAACGGTGTGAGTGAGATTATAAAAACATTCCCACATACATCTCTAGCTGAGAGGGATTATGATCCGGAGTGATGTAGCTGAGGCAGAGGAACCGTCAGAGCCGCACTTCACACCCCACGCTCACACTGCTCACATCTCTACTGCTGGCTGGGGGTTTAAAAAAACTTCTGGTTTAGGCCACACCCATTTCAGGTTTAAATCCAAACACAATTACAGATGCAGATATTGGCACTGTGTTAAACTCCTAAGATATATACAGAGTGTGTGTGTGTGTGTGTGTGTGTGTGTGTGTGTGTGTGTGTGTGTTTACATAGTGTGTACTCCACACTCTGAGCACTGTGTTATAACCTCTATAGTCGGTCCAACTGAAATTTATAGCTCTTTACTAACACATGAATATCGTCACTGCAGCTGTAAACAATTTAATTTCCTTAATGGGTTCACAGCGTGTGTGTGTGTGTGTGTGTGTGTGTGTGTGTGTGGGTTCCAGGGTCTGCTGATTTATCCTTCAATACTCTACTACTTTGTCTTCTTCTACTAAAACTTCCTGTAACTTCACACACACACACACACACACACACACACACACACACTTTTTTAAAGAGGACCTTTCATGGACATAATTATTAACTCCAGCTGATTAATGCTACATCTTCTACAGCGTCAGCAACATTTTAGTAAAATAAAGCTGCGCCTCCCCAAAGTTGATTATTTTCCTCTAACAGCACATCCCCGGTGTTTTATTCCTCTTATACCACAGCAACTTACCAACAAATACAATTTTCATTTTTTAAAGTACGTCATATTTGTTAGTTCCTGTTGTTTACGTTATAGCAGCTATAAACAGTCGTTCCCTCACCAGCCTCTTTATTCTCTCTCTTCAAGTAAAAAAAAAACCAGCTTGTTCCGCATGTTACTGAGAAACCGCAAAGAAGCGTAAACTCCTCTGTCCTGAAGACGTCAGAAAACTCAGTGTTACAGCTTCACCTCTGACTGTTACAAAGCGCTGACACTGGAGACTCCTTCATCATTGAATAAATCTGCATAAATATAAAAGAAACTATTTTGTGTGTGTGTGTGTGTGTGTGTGTGTGTGTGTGGCAGTCCCCTTTTGAACAATGTTATATCCATTTTAGAGGAGAACAGCCAACAGGAAGTTGAGTAGAGATAAGCTGAAAGAGAGCAGGGAAGTGAAACAGCACACAGACAGCGAGTGATAAACTCCACATTCCTACACGACTGCCCCGGCACGAGCCTCGCTCCTGTGTGTGCTCGAGTCGTTCCTCCTCCTGATCCAGGATCAGCCTGAAACCTCTTCCACTCCCTGAACTCCGAACTCGTGTTCCTTCAGAGGAAGCGGCTCTGGGGGATCAGTGTGTCAGACTCTCTTTCACTCTCTGAACATAAACAGAGCAGGGCTCAGAGACATCAGCACTGAAAGGAACACAGCAGTCAGGTTCAGTCTGAGGGTTCAGTCTGAGGGTTCAGTCTGAGGGTTCAGTCTGAGGGTTCAGTCAGGTGCAGACGTGCAGATCAGTGACGCCGCTGCCGGGGGAATATAAAACAGCACAGCTACGCGTCGGCTAATCCAGAGGTTCTCAACCTTTTCGCAGTCAGGGACCACATCAGCAGTAAAATAAATTCCTCTGACCTCCTCTGTACAGATTTATTTTATAAACATAATCCAACTCTTCAAATATTAAGACCATTATTTAAATGTGTGTAATAATATTTTGGCTATTTATTAGAGCCATGAGATTTATCAGAGATTTACATTTCAAAACTTTCTATTAACAGAACACACTAGAGTCCAAGTTGACTTTTTTATTAGGATTTGTTTTTGAGTTATTAAAGTTTGGATTAAACAGTCAGACTAATCAGACTAACACCATGAGTCTATATGAACCAGTGTATGATTCTATAAGGACTCAATCATGTATAAAAGCTTTATTAATGGTGGATTAAAGTTTAAAAAACAAAATTGAAGAAATCTCTGGTTATGCTTCACAGACCCCACTTTGAGAACTTTCTGCTGCTGATGGTCCAGAGATCATCATACATTTACTGAGGAAAGAGAGTGAAGGAGACAAAAAAGAGATCTATTTTAACCCAGGAATTTAATGCTAATTAATCAGGAAGGGTTTCAGTGTGAACAGAGGCAAAATCCGAAGACAGTTAATGCGGCAAATCAAGACTTAGATCAATTCCTGGGAAATTATTTGAAAGCTCATAAATGAACACAAGCTGATATGTTACCTGGAACAAGCATGTTGTCGTGGTGACAGTCGTTCCCTCACCAGTCTGTCTTTTTCTCTCTCTTGAAGTTAATAAGACAAAGTGCTGACACTGGAGACTCCTTCCATAAATGTTAAATAAACATATTTCACCTTACAGAAAGCTTCACCATATCAACGATTACACACGTTTTTTATTGAGCTGTTACTATAGAAACGATAACGTATTAGAAGGAGCACAGTAATATAAATCTGCTCTACTGTCAGAGCTGCTGTTATAGACAATTAATCAACACCTTCTGACCAATCACAGTCCAGAATCCAGCAGCAGCATTGTATAAACCAACTTAAAATGTCCAGAGTTTAATAAAAGAGTAAAAGAAATCCAGCTAAACATTTCCATCACTCTGCTGTTGATTATTGATCTCGTTAATTATTGATCTTCTTCTCGTCCTGCAGAAACATTTCACTTTACAGCTTTTATTCCTGTCTGATATGCGTCTAATCTCAGACTCGGATGCTGTGGCAGTGACTTGACAATTTTACGCTTCCATGGCATCAGGAGCTTGTTATCATTACAGTGCTGTTTGCTGTTTTAGCACCGATGGCATTTACAGATACGAATAGTACCAAAGTTCAGCACACATTGTTTGTATATTTGTTTTATTGCCAGGTTAATCTGAGGTCCATTGCACTTTATCTTCTCCCAGATCAAATCTGACATGATAATGTGACAGGTATGTAGATCTTAATGTGGATATTACATGATAAAACCATAAAACCCTCCTGCTAATTGAGGTTTGATAGCGCGAATGCTGTGAAACACATTTAATTTATAGCTGTCACCATAACAGACTCACAATAAAGATGTACGGAGGTGTTAAATGTGGCTAAACTCCACCTGACAACACGATAACGCTACATTGCACAACAGTTAAAGAGAAAGTAAAGTATAATAATGACTCCAAAGCCTCCTTATAGAGATAGAAGATTTCACAGGTTATTTTAATTTCCTTTCCTGTTTACCTCTCCGACTGAGACCTGGACCAGGACATACGTGAGGTCCTAAATCAACCCGTACAGCCGTATCCTCTGCTCTGCTCCTGCTCTTCCCTCTGCTGCTGTTTCTGCAGTTACTGCCACTTACAATAAACACTAATAAATTTGCAAAAGAAACATACCAAGGTACAGTTTTATGGTTATGTTAAACTAGCGAGACAAAAGTTGTAAATCTGTAGATACAGTGCAATATATCAGGATTGGGAGGTTAACTGAAGAGTGAGACCCAGCAGTGTAGGGTGCCATTACTTTTGCTCAGGACACAATGCACTAC
This sequence comes from Pangasius djambal, assembly GCA_022985145.1. NCBI lineage: Eukaryota > Metazoa > Chordata > Actinopteri > Siluriformes > Pangasiidae > Pangasius > Pangasius djambal. The sequence continues at coordinate 29,692,214 of CM040980.1, read as the reverse complement.
AGGTGTGACAGTAAATATGTAAAATAGTCTTATTTTGAACATTTCAAATGATTCTCATTATATATCAGATTCATTTCTGCTGCCTATAATGTACAGCCAATTCCAGAATTATTGGCACCCTTCGTGAAATTATTAAAAATATACTAATATCACATGCAGTTAGTTTTATTAAAATGCAATTTATTTTAAATCAAACACCCACTGCATTAATCACACAAAGAATTGGTGAGGAACCTTTTTTTCCTTTCTTTCATTCACCCTCAGTAAGTCTTGTTTTTGCTAAAGTACACATATTCTGCTTTTCTCCTTCTAGGTCCACAATGTTCCTTGCTAGTCTTCTAGTTCTGATGACCCTGCTGCTACCTCCAGCCTTGTCAGGCCACCAGGGGGATTCCGGTCACTCTGATGGGAACCCAGGAATCTCTCTAGAGCCCAGTTTGGCCCAGACCATCCAGAACCTTCTCTTGACCCGACTGGGCCTACAGTCCTCTCCTAACCCTCACCCAGGAGCAGTGGTACCTCAGTATCTCCTGGACCTCTATCGCTTCCACACACAGCAGTACCACCTTGTAGAAGATCCAGATTTCAGCTTTCCTGTGGAGCATGTACAAGGCTCCAACACGGTCCGCAGCTTCCACCATGCAGGTGAGACTTGTTGGTACATGAAGAGGCCTGATTATTTTATTAATTCACGGTTATTAGAATAGAGTAATGTGTGGAAGTCTGTTTGAGTCCCTAATTACCTGAGGCCCTGTTCTGTTTGACTCGATTCAGACTTATAGCTTATACCTCACAACCTGATCCAAATTTCCTGATCACTCACCTGTGACTAAAGTATTCAAAACAAACTTCAAAGTGAATACTAACATTCATTATAGAAACTTTATAGGGTGAATCACTTTTAGGACTCTGGACTCAGACCATGGTTTAGGACTGTTAACTCAACTCTGACTTTACGGCTTAGGACTCTGGACTTGACTCGGACACTACAGCTTAGGATTATCGACTCGACTCAGAATCTACATGTTGAGATTTGACTCGGATTCTACAACTTCACACTCTGGACTTGACTCTGACTCTGTGGCTTGGGACTCTGACTCTGGACTCGATGTCCGGCTGGTCTGTAATTAACCCTGACTCTAATGAAACTTTTTTCCTTTTCTCTCCCACTGCAGTGTCTTCAGACCTTCACAGCCCTGTTGAGAAGAGTGACAGGATCCATATAGCTTTTAACCTGTCCTCTATTCCTTCCTATGAGAATGTGGTCTCAGCAGAACTGCGTTTTCTGCGTGGAGGAACACACAGGGGTTCAAAACCTCACACTGTCAGCCTGTATGCCTCTGGTGGCAACACTGAGCCCAAACTTCTCCATTCACGACAGCTAGTTAGAGAGCCCTCGAGGTCTTGGGAGGCCTTTCCTCTGAATGCAGAACTGTTTCAGCAGTTGTCCGATAGTGCAGGGAAAGTGACCTTTATCTTGGAAGTGACCTCAGATAATAGCAGTAACACTGTGGAGGACATGGACTCGGAGGGACACTTGAGAGTGCGCAGGTCTGCAGGTGAAGATGAGTACAGCTGGGCACGGCAGAGACCGCTCCTGGTCACTTACAGCCATGACGGGCGCAGTGAACCACTCATTCCCTTTGGAAAGAAGAAAACCCCCAGGGGTAGGAGGGGAGGTAACAGGGCTAAAAACCTCAGAGGTCAGGGGTCACAGGTAAGCTGGCGTGATGTGTGGACAGACAGGCGGGTAAAGCGGAATAACGGTGGTCGAGCAGCCAAGCTGAAACGCCTGTCTCGCTCTCGATGCCGCCGCCATCCCCTCTACGTGGACTTCAAAGACGTCGGGTGGAACAAATGGATCGTAGCACCGACCGGTTATGACGCCTTCTTCTGTCTGGGTGAGTGCCGCTTTCCTCTCGCCGACCACATGAACTCGTCCAGCCACGCCATGGTGCAGACACTGCTGAACTCGGTTAATGGAGCTGTGCCCCGAGCCTGCTGTGTGCCCACGGCCCTCAGTCCCATCGCACTCCTTTATCTGGACCAGGAAGATCACGTGGTGCTGAAAAACTATCAGGATATGGTAGTGGAGGGCTGCGGCTGCCGGTAGCAAGGGATAGATAAAAAGGCAAAAAGCATGAAAACCTGGAAGAGCCAGCAGATGAAAAAAAAAGAAATATCACATTCTACAAATCCTTAAAGGAACCTTTAGGGACTTTCCCACAAACCTCTAGCGCCAAGCTTTAAATTCCTGTCCAGTAGTGGTGCATTGCTTTGTTCACAAAGCAGCGCAAATCTGATTTATATCCAATTTTTAGATTCTCAGGGCTAAATATATGTATGTGCGCTCACATTGCATCAAAGTTCATTTTACAAAGCTGTAGCTAATCACTAATCAAATCGCTAATCAGTGTGCCTGGGAGTTAATAAATGAGCAGAATATGTAATAAGTCCCACTTCCAGAAATCCCCGCCCTCGTTACACAATCCGCCCACATACTCAAAAATCCAGGTTTAACATACAAACACCATTTGTTTTTTTTAATAATCCTGCACTTGTGTTGTATCTTGACTTGCCTTCATGATCGCATTTGTCTATGTTTTTATTCTTGATTCTAATTTCTAATCTCAAGAAGCGACGTACATTAAATTCCCCACAAAAATAAAAAAGAAATTAAATTAATTCAATCCAGCATGATTTTAACAGTAGACCTTGTCGCAAAGCAACTTTACAGAAATGTAGATTTATACTGAGATAATTAGAAACCTTCAGCAGTCACATACACACCTTCAAAACACTTAGAAATGTGTCTTGTAGGGGTGTAATGCATCGCCACTATCCCTATCTGCATTTGGATTTAAACCCAAAGTGGGTGTGGCCTAACCTGAAAGGTATTTTTTTCTTTTCTTTTTTTTTTTGAACGCTAGCACTCTGCTCTAAGAAACACTGGAACAGTGGTGTGTGAATTGCGGCTCTGATGCTTCCTCAACCTAATCGCTCTTGACTAGAGATGTGTGTGGGGCTGCTTTTATAATCCCACTCACAACGTTAGCATTTTTGTTTTTTGTTTGTAGCCCACCATATTTTCTAACTAGAGCTGAGTTTCCCAAAAGCATTGCAAAGTTAACATTATCTTCACTGGGTGAGAGAGTGTTCAGTGTGATGCTCGCTCTACCATTTAGTGATGATCTTTGTGTCTCAGGGAAACTCAACCCTGTTTAGTTAATATAAACAAACTAGTGGTGTAATTTAAACCACTGTGACCAGGCAGTTACTAAGGATGAATGGGTGAATGCTGTAAATACATCACACAGCATCACACGCTCATATTCACGTTCGTGTCAGTGTTCGTGTTAATGTTCATGTTAATGTTTGTGGTCTTTCTTTGTCCTGGGAGCTTCACATCTGACTGCTCGCTCGTGACCACATGAAAGCAAAAACCTCCGGCTTGCGATAACCTGTTGTTAAGATCCCAGTCCTGATGCACTCCTCCAGCCTCACTCAGATGCCCTGTGAACCTTTCTGACATCTGACAAACTTTCTAAAACAAAAAAAGTGCACCTCCTATTTGGATCTTCTCTTTGCGTCTGTTTAGAACACATTACCTTCTGAATGATGTAACATCAAACGCGTAAAAAATCTGATTTGAGCTGCTTGTCTGAACAAAGACGATGTCTCTGTGTGTGTCCTGCTCACGACTCGTCCAGCTTCCTGCTCTGTGCTGTAAAAATGACTGCAGCTCTATTCGCCTCCGTCTCTATTTGTCTGCGTTGTTGTGTACTTCCTGTTCCTGTTTCGCACCTTCTTCTTCCTCTCTGTAGCGTCAGGTCACTTCTGTGGAAACGTGGAGCTTCTCGATAAAGGACACTAGACGCTTTGATGGACTTCAACTTGAAAAGAAGCCACGTGTCAAGTTCACTATTCACAAATAATCTTCCAGTGGATGTGCAATTACAGAAAAGACTGGAACACAAGCACTTCTCACCAGAAAATATTTTAGTAAACCTGACACTCATTTTTGAGTAACTATCCTATTGTTTGAATGTATACGTGTTATTAATATTATTATTATTATTATTATTATTATTATTATTATTATTATTTATGGTGTTATGTTAATTTACCTTGCAGTCAAAGAAAACGTCACAGTTGCTAAACAAATACTATCGTAAAGTAAGTCTAATTTAAGAGAGCATATATATATATCTGTATGTGTATCTATTTAAATAGTAAATACATATTTAATCTTGACAAATATTGCAGATCCTCACAAATACACTGAAGGTCGTGTGTTCATTTCTGTATGAAACCGAGTCATCGAAGCATCGTAGTTTCCCGTAATGTCCAGCTGTAAAACAGTGACCGCTGTCTCAGCATGTCGAGTTCAGCTACAATATCACACAAGCGTACAAGTATCTGTTCCGCCAGTCGCAGTCCTGAAATTGTGTTACAGTGAAACAGTGAAACAGTGAAACAGTTCTCATCAAATCGTACTTCTGTCTTAAAAAAAAAAAAAAAGGGAAATATTTCAAGTGGAAAGAAAATCGAACTCCCCGCCAGTGCAGGATGTTCAGGTCATTAAAATGTCCGGATGATTTCCTGATTAACGCTTCACCACTGCGATGCCTCCGAGCTGCTTTTACACAACCGTCTGTGGAAATGATGTCTGATGTCTGAAGATGTGAAATGCAGAAAATAAAAATAAACAGAAAACTGATCACACACTAGTGTGTGTCTGTCTGCTGAATCTCGTTCCTTCTCAACACCAGGTTCTTAAACCTCACAGGAGATTTTTACCAACTGTTTTATTACAGAGCTCTACACTTATGGAATATTCTAATATATTCATAATAATATATTCATAATAATATATTCATAATAATATGTTCATAATAATATATTCATAATAATTAAAACCAACCAATATTTAATTTACCAACGTTTTATCCAAAATGCTACACAAGTGTGATGTGGCTAAAAAATGTGTTACTTTACACTCTAATTTACATAGATGTGAAAGTTTTCCTGAACTGAAATGTGTTTGTCTTTAGCACGCTTCTCAATCACGAGTAAAGTTCTAAAAGTAAAAACTGAGAAAATCACATTTAATGATTTCATTCCAGTTCCACTGAAAGACTCTGCACCGAGCTCGACATTTCTAACCTCATCTACTGATAGAAAAACAACATTACTGCTGAATTTTATAGAATTATACACTTACAGGAAATGAGTTCTCACTTTGATTCTCAGCATCTTCCACATCAGTCTCTGTCTCACCTCCTGAGCTAAAAGTCACTCACGCAGTTTAAACCCGAGCCTCATCGCCGTCTCCTCGCTGCACTGATCCCTGTTCACGCTCACGGTGTGGAAATAATCTCCGAGTCATTCACTCACTTCTTCTTATCACGTCGTGTCTTATTCAGTCATTTAAACATTTTAGATCTCTGCCCTCTGTACGGAGTGTGTGAGCGCTCTTCCCTGTTATGATGATGATGTGAAGGAGCAGGAACATGGCCGACATTTTGAAAGCCGACAAACTGATTCCGTTTCCTGTGTATGGCGTGTAACGCTCCAAAAAACACTCAAACCGTGAGGAAATCCCACTTAGCTACCGAGGTTTAAAGGTTTAACTATTGATTAAATATGTAAATATTACTGTCATTATATGAGTGATATATGACTCAGACTGTTCATGTGTTAATACGCTTCATTCATTTCCTGAAGTGCTAAGGATTAGTTCATCATGATGGAAATATTAGTTAAGTATTAAATATGTGCTTATTTGTGGACCTTCGAGTAAAGATTTGCTGTTATTGTTAACACCAGACTTTTTATTTACGTCCATTCGACATTTATAATTCCACTCCACCACCTGCTCTTCATTCCTCAGATGAAGATAATGCTCAACTCCTCTAATGATTTGTTGCTGTGCACGTAGAGAACATGTGTTAGCATCGATTTATAAACAGTGCAGGTCACATGGTAGCAGAAAGATGACCTTTGACCCCGGGTGATGTTCTGCATGTCATGCTGAGGGAGTGAAGGCGATAGAGCCGTCTTATCTTGTCAGGTGTGTGAGTTGGATAGCACTGGCCTTGACCCAGTCAGACGTACAGAGCACCTTCCCAACACCATAAATCCACCGACGTGGCCACATTTCACGCTGCAGCTGCAGAGACGAGACCAGATTCAGTTCAGCTGAGCTCCGAGACTCACAGAGGCTTCATCCGCCCATCGACAATTAGTGTTTAATACCTGACGAACTGATGATTATTATATACACTTACACTCCAAACCCTCGTGCTCACAGGTATAACTCACTTACTGAAATTTACACCACAGCGCTGTGAATTCACAAAGCAGAAGAATTTTCTATAACAGCAGCTCTGACAGTTGTGCAGCTCCAAATCACAGGTTTATTTATAATTAATGCGCTCGTTCTAATACCTTATCGTTTCTATAGCAACAGCTCATTCGCAGGGACTCGTACGGTGGACGCGCCACATGAACGCATTAAAAAACCACGCAATCGCTGAGATCGTTTTCTGCAAGGAGTCGTTTATTTAACATTTATGGAAGGAGTCTCCAGTGTTAGTGCTTTGTAACAGTCAGAGCTAAAACTTGCAAACACACACACACACACACACACACACACACACACACACACACACACACACACACACATTCCTGTGCAAAATTTAAAAAAATGGCCCAAAATGTATCTAATGTTTATCTGATGTTGAACCTAACCTAATTTGTTTAATTCTTGCTAATTTCCTGACCAGTGATTTGTTCTTACGATGACTAAAAGGTTAATATTTTGCCATTTTGGGCTTGGCCCATTTTTATTTTGCCCAGAAGTGTGTGTGTGTGTGTGTGTGTGTGTGTGTGTGTGTGTGTGTGTGTATATATATATATTTCCATATATATGGAAAAGTGGAGTGTGAGAACTGTGTTAAATCCATTTTAGCTCTGCATCGAACCATTTAATGATTGACAGCTTAAAGAACAACTGAAACACCTTTTTCTTCACTTAATCCTCCTCTCATCTCATACTTCCTGGTCTTTGGAGAATAATACTTCCTGTGTATTTCATCACGTCAGGATCAGTGTCGTTTTTGACTAATGTACACCATTCAGCTCCTTCTCTGCTATTTTAAGCTGCTGTACAATAAAGTGCAATAAAAAATAGCATGAAGTCTTATTCGGGCTTTTTAGCGTCTTAGGTGACCTTTTAAAATATTTTACAATTGCAGCAAGGCTAAATATTTTATAAGACCAAACAGGACCAGAGGCAGTTTACGGAGTGTTGGAGATGGAGTGATGTGTTTCACTGGTCTGTCCCGGGCCGCCAGCGTAACCGTGTGTACTGAGGAAAATTGAAAGACCAGCGATGAAAAGTCGGATTTCTTGGAACGGACGAGTCACAGACTTTATGAAATTCTCATTAAAGGAAAGTAGAGAAATATTTCACCTGTCTATGTGGCATGTGACACTAAACACAGGAGTCACCTGTGACTCCGACAGGCATCAGCACTCAAACCTCTCAAAAACCTCACGCTGAGTTTATACACTGTATATAACCCTTCATAAACACTACACACAAACATTATAACTGCTGAAGAATAGTGCAGTAATGAGACACATTTCCTGCAGTTACAGGGAATATACTGAGTTACATGATACGTTATTATCTCTTATAACTCTGATACAAACACCAAAATATGCATTCTCCAGACTCAAGGCTAATGTTCATAATGCTACATGACACGAGCATAAACATTTATAATAGCTTAATCCAACATGCATTATCCATCATGACCATTCTCATGTCTGCTTCAAGAGTTTATTTAAATGATACTGAGTTAATAACTGTCTTATGAATACTGTTTTGACATAATAAACAACTAGAGAGTTGTTTATTTATCCAGTCTATTTATAAAGTCTTACTCCAAGCCATCATAAAGTCTACCTTTGACAAGTCTCATGTCTGCTTATGAAGTTTATATGAGTGCTTATGACAGTGCCATAACACTAATCCATGATGATTATATATATTTTCAAAAGTTTATTTAAATGAAACTGTGCTCATAAGAGTTTTGTGAGCACTTACAGCACTGTTATGACACTATAATAACACTATAATAAACAATTCAATGTTAGGTATATTTCCACTGATTTTATATTAGAGTAAGTTTGATTGTTCATCGCAACTGTTACATGAAGTTCATTAAGCTACAAAGTCAGCTGTCATGAAGTTCTGCTACATGTCATAGCAACCTTATGTCACATGACTCAGTTGTTAGAACCACTCTGACATGAAAACTGACAAGTAGTCTTTATGACTCCTAGTAGCTTTTGGAATAAGCAGTTATAAGTATTATTAACACTTTCTATGAAGGCCATATGTACAATGATCTACAAATACATCACTAACCTGTTATAAAGCACTCATAAGACATTGTTATGATAATTTATGAAAAGGCTTTACTGTTTATAGAATTGTTTATTACGCATTTATAAATTGCTAACAGGACACATTATAAGTCGTGTTTATAACACATTATATCAATTATACCAAATACATTCTGCTGCAGTTTATTAGTGCGTTGTGTTTATTATGTGACCGACGCCGTGACAGAATCGTTCAGACGTCGTAAAGTGTTCGTTCCTGATCGTTTCTCTGGCATAATTCAGATTTTAAAGAAAATATTAAGACAGGTTCTCGGTTAAGTGAAGTGCATTTTCATAAATAATTATAACTGTTTATAATACCTTATGAATGCTTTATAACATGATATGAACATTTTCACAGTGTGAGAGTGTTACAGCTGTAATACCCAGTAACGAGCATGAATAAGACGTAGATGATATAACGCAGAGTGACACTCAGAGTCGACGCCCCACGCCTCCGTCTCGCTTTCCAGCTGCCTGCGATGAAAAACGATGTTTATACAGGTGGATTATGATGCAGATGCTGGAAACCACATTCCCTCTTCTTTCTTTTTTTCTAGCCTCTTTCCTTCGTTCTCTCGTTCCTAACGTCTGTCTCAGAAGCAGCCTGGGTTATACGGCCGTAATGAGAGAGATGGCGATGTTCACGTTTGTGCCAGGTGCAGCGTGAGCTTGTTAACTGGACTTTAACGGCCAGTCTGAGCCTCAGGATGCTGCAGCAGGTGATCGCTGTGTCTCCGACTTTTACGAGATAATTACGAAACCTCAGTGAGGATCAGCATCAGGCCCTGAGCTCACGCTGTTCACGCTCAGCTGTTAGTGCTTCTAACACACTTTCACCCTGTGGTGTAGAGAGGAATTAATATCAGGGGACGAGGAAATGCAGTAAATTATCCTGATCTGTAGAATTCTACTGAGCCGATATTTTGGGCCGATGCCAGACTGTGGAATAAAATTAAAATAACATACATTCCTTTACAGCAGTTCCACTGAATATTATTAAATAACATGCTACAAATGGGAGGAAATTACCTTATAAGGTAAAGCAAGTTTATTTATATTTCATATATTTCATATTTCATACATTAAAGCAAAACTATTCAGAAAATAAAAGAAGGAAAGTGTAATTGTTGGTAAACTGCTGTGGTGTAAGAGGAATAAAACTCTTGGGGACGTGCTGTTAGAGGAAAATAATCAACTTCAGGGTGGTAACAGGAACGCCGCTTCATGTCAGGTCACATGACCTCAGATCACATCACATCCAGTCATATGACGTCAGGTCACGTCACATCGGGCTACATCTGTCTAATACAGATGTTTTAGCGATAATGCCTTTTACACAGCAGAAATCTGGAGGTTATTGTTTTGTTTTTCTGAAGCAGAAGAAACACAGTTGTAGCTGAGGGTCCATGGGGAAGAAGTATTATCTTAGATCTTTAGTTCCTAAATGTTCTATCATGACATCGTGGAGTTTACTTTAATGACGTGAGTATGTTCGTTTTCATTCTGCTAGCAAAGTACACCAACACTACCCAGCATTTCAGTCATAATATACAGTAAGAGATAAACACTCTGTGTGTGTGTGTGTGTGTGTGTGTGTGTGTGTGTGTGTGTGTGTGTGTTTTATAGTAAAATACTGCGTGATGGGGTGGTGTGATGAAGCGGAGATTAATTTAATGTTGTGGAACGTCGGTGAAACAAGTCAGTTCCTGTTGTCGCTTACGCTATAGCAGCTATAAACAGTCGTTCCCTCACCAGCGTCTCTTTATTCTCTTGAAGTTAATAAGAAAAAAAAAACATTGTCATGTTACTGAAAAACTGCAAAGAAGCGAAAACTCCTCTGTACTGAAGATGTCAGAAAACTTTATACATATACACATAAGGAGTGAGCGGATTTATGATAGTATCAGGTTGTAATATTTTTTAGTTTTTCTAAAAAATAAAAAAATTACAGTTTCAGTTATTGGCAGTTATTTGTCCCCGCCCCTTTGATAGGACAGCCAATAAGCACATAGATAAGACGGACTTCCAAGTGAGACAGAAAGATCAGGGTGTAACTGGGATTTTATCAGGTTTGATCCATTGTCCAGGAAGTAGTGAGTGCAGCTGGATAAAACCCAGTTCACTGAATGTGACGGATCGTCCCCAGGGGTTTCATTACAGAAAAATAATAAACAAGCCATCATTTACCTCACTCCTCCTCATTTCTGTCTTTTCCATGACTTTTTTTTAGCCTTCCATTGATTTCTCCCTGTCCTCTAAACAAAGAAGCTCCTCATTGCATTTACACATGTCCCCTCTGCTCAGAAACATGGCCGCTAACAGACGGATGAATAAGTGCAGCCGATCGCTCTGTACAGGACATGATGCTCCTGAGGAATATTAAAGCGCACTTCATCCCTTCCAAAAGCAGCACGGGAAAGTCGAGGGGAAAAGAGAGGAGGTGAAGGAAGAGGCCTGGCAGAATGATTAGATTAACGCTTTTAAAACATCTGTGTGTTCGTCTGAGCCGAGAGACTGCTTCCGAACGGATTACTGCTCCGTCCCAGAATTCCTCACACACCCTCATCCTCATCCTCATCCGCTTCACTGCTGCTTAGATCTGAGGATTGTTTATTCCTCCGTCTGTCCACACTCTGTAAAATACTCAATCTGGTTTTTAACTTTAAATTAAAAACACACAAACGTTTAATATGAATAAGGTTCAGAGATAGACAGCACATTTCTCTTATTTATTTACAATTTATTCCGAGTCGGGTTACGCAGCTTGTTAAGTGGATTTTCTGAGCTCCACATTCAGATGATTAAAATCGCCCGCGTGTAGTTCACGTCTCCGCGGCCTACACCACCGCCTTTAAACACAAACACTCGCCTTTACACCGGAGATAAAGCAGGGACAGAAAAT
>CM040980.1:29579234-29589940 GCA_022985145.1 Pangasius djambal | reverse complement strand
CACACACACACACACACACACACACACACACACACACACACACACACGAGTAAATCATTCAGTGAAATCATGTGCATATATATTACGGTCATTTAAGAACTTTGTTTGCTCTGTGTGTGTGTGTGTGTGTGATGTATTTTATAGTCTGATCATAGCCAGGTCATGTGCTGTGCAATAATTCACAAGTACAGTACAGAAGATGTGTATTATGGAACAAAAAGTTCCGACTGTGATGAAGCAGTTTCATGGAGAATTCTCTCTAGAGGTCGTGTGTGTAGAAAATCTGTCAATTTACAGACTAGTTTTATCATCATAGAGAATTGAAAAACTGTATAAAATATCCTGGACATATTGAAAAGTGTTAATCTCCTGATTATTCATCGGTGACTACAGTGAACGTGATCAGCGTTTGACATCACTGTGATGTTAGATTTAGAGAATTTACTAAAATACGTCTCTGTTTATTCGCGTTGTAGTTCAGAAAGCTCTGATGTCACACAGACAGGTGAACGTTAAATTAAAGCATTTAAGCTAAATAAACACATACCTGGTTTTATTATTATTATTATTTTTTTTACAGGTAGAGATGTCCTTATATTTTTTCCATACAATGTTGAAGTCTAAAACTTACTTGTGTTCCAGTTTTTTTTTTTTGTTTTCTTTTCTTTTTTGGTTTATGTTTTGGTGGTTTCATTTTAAACCTAGCTGAGAGACAGACAGAGAGATAGAGAGAGAGACAGAGAGATAGAGAGAAAGAGAGAGAGACAGAGAGAGAGAGATAGAGAGACAGAGAGAGAGAGAGAGAGAGAGAGAGAGAGAGAGAGAGAGAGGATGGGTCAGAGGTTGATAGATTTGTTTAGATTTAATTTTTTAATTTTCACTCTCTGTGTTTAAGGCCGTAATGTACCGTATCTCTCATGGCGGTCAATAACCTGGAAAATTACCAAATCTTCTCTTTCTTTATTACTTTTATTTCATTTCGCTCTGAGGAAAATTTATATAAACGTTTAACAACTACTAAGGTTCGGACTGGTGAATATCTTGCTACTGACCATGCTGCTGGTCTGTAACACAAGAATTTCCCTCATGGTATCAATAAAGTATATCTATCTATCTATCTATCTATTCACCAAATATGTTTATATTTGTATTTATTTATATAAATAATGATGTAGCGATACATAAGCCTTAAGTTCAAACATTAAGTTCATTCATAATAACTAAATTTATAATAGTTTTGAGTTGTTTCAGGTCAATGACCAACAATGAGGAGAGTTAAAAATTGTAAAGGTTTTGCCGCTAGAGGGCGTCTCACACACACACACACACACACACACACACACACACACACACACACACACACACACACACACACACACACACACACACACACACTTTTTATTATATAAATCTACCATTTAATCACATAAAAACAAACTTCATAATGTCAACTATAAAGATTATGCTTCAATGTAAATTATATAAAACATATATAATGTTATGAATGTTAAAAATATTTTCATTTGATTTTTCTGAAACTTTAGACATAAACACACCCTAATGTACTGTACTGAGCAGATCAGTGTGCAGTAATAATGCACCATGTGTCTTTCTCTAGTTTACGCTACACACTATTTAGTGTTCTGTGATGGTTTAGCAAGAAGGATTGGTGATGTGTAAAGTAAAGGGAAGAGAAGAGCGTTTCTCTCATCAGGACCGGGGGAAGAGGAGAGAAGAGGAGGGGAGAGAAGAGAAGGGAAAAGGTGAGAAGAGGGAAGAGAAGAGAAGTAGAGAGAAGAGAAGAGGAGGGGAGAGGAGAGGAGGGAAAAGGTGAGAAGAGGGAAGAGAAGAGAAGTAGAGAGAAGAGAAGAGGAGGGGAGAGGAGAGGAGGGAAAAGGTGAGAAGAGGGAAGAGAAGAGGAGAGAAGAGAAAAAGAGGGAAGAGGGAAGCGAAGAGGAGGGAAGAGGAGAGAAGAGGAGGGGAGAGAAGAGAAAAAAGGAAGAGGAAAGAGAAGAGGAGGGAAGAGGAGAGGAGGGAAGAGAAGAGAAGAGGAGGGGAGAGAAGAGGAGGGAAGAGAAGAGAAGAGGAGGGGAGAGAAGAGGAGGGGAGAGAAGAAGAGAAGAGGAGAGAAGAGAAAAAAAGAAGAGGAAAGAGAAGAGGAGAGAAGGGAAGAGGAGAGAAGGGAAGAGCTCCGCCTCCTCGCGCTCAGTCTCTTCGTCACACACACCGAGAGTTACCAAAAATTTCCACTCAGGGTAAAGAGGTGAGTAAACGGGGGTAAACGGGGGTAAATGGGGGTAAATGTGAATGCTGGCTGTGTTGGGTTAATGTTAAAGGCGTAACAGAGAGCTGGGAGACGGTGTGTTAGAGCATTAAACAGTAAATTAACAGGAAAACGAGGTACCGTGAGAGTATTTTGTGGTTTTGAGTCATGTGCTGGATCTCGTCTGCTCTTTGTCCTGATCCTGTTTCACTAAAGACACAAATAACAGTTTAACTTGTGGCCCAAAGGCATCACACGTTTATCTGAGATCTGTTTTTTCCTTTTAAACGTATTACACCGTGTACTTAATGCCACAGCATCTTCACTGAGCAAAACTATTCAACTTTACACAGACTCCTAGAAACCCTTAAAGGTTCTTGTGTTGTCCCTCAGGGGAACCCTTAAAGGTTCTGTGTAGAAGAGTGTGATGTTATTGTAAATAAAGAACATTAAAACATTATAATTTATATATTTATTTAATAATAATGTAAATGAGATATTAATTGTTAATTGCAATTTTAATTGTGATTAATTGTTCAGAAAGGATTCCAAGTAGAACCCATTTAGTAGGATAATCTTCCACAGAACCCTTGAAGAACCTTTTTTTTTTTCCATAAGCATGTACCTTCTGACAAGTTCTAAATATTAAGAAGGTCAATACATAGAAACGAGAGCTCTTGAATTGTTTACTGGGTTCTTAGTTTCCCAAAAAGAGTGCTACATGGAACTCTTTCTGAAGGTAAAGCACTCTGTCGTACGGTTCTACAAAGAACCTTTTATGGTTCCCTCAGAGGGGAAACTGAAGAACCCTTAAGAGAATTTTTTAAGACTGAACATTTTTAGAAAAAAAAAAAAAAAAAAGGTTTTTCAAATGTCTTCCATGGTTTTTAAGTGTTAATTAAGGGTTTTTAACTTCCTAAAAAATTCTCCTCAACCCTTTCTGATAAAACACACTGCTGCAGCTACATGAAGCTTTTAATGTTCGCTCAGAGGGACAACCAAAGAGCACTGAAGGGTTCTGAATTTTTTTTTTAACGACAGTTCAGTACACTTTTAGAAAGAGGATTCTTTAAGGGTTCACTGGATAATTAAGGTTCTTAGTTTATAAAAAGGTTCTACTCTGCTTAATTGTTTTTTAATTTAAAAACCCACATTGTTATAAGAATCTTTAAATGTTTCCTTCAGGGTTGAACTGTTTCAGAGCGAACACTGCACCGGTTAGTTTTAAAACATTTCACCCCAACATTTGTGCTAATAAATGACTTTTTGACGTTCCTGGATGTTTTCTAGTCCATTTTCTTTTATTAAATGTTTGCAGATGTTTGTATCCAAAGTAACGTCTAATTGGGAAGGAACACAATCTATACAGCTGAGGATTAACAACGGATCTCTGACACTCCTGGGATTTGAACTTACAACCTTCTGATCACAGGCTCAGAGCCTTCACCACTCACACAGGAGCTCTAGCACTTTACTCAACAAGCGGAACCACAGGAGAGGCTCAAACTTTAGATAATTCATATATTCATATATATATATATATATATATATATATATATATATATATATATATATATAATGTAATTCATTTAATTTAACTAATCAAAGCAACTAGGACAACAGAACCTGAGGGTTTTTGGAAATGAAGGTATTTAAACGATTTTAAAATTAAACATGGCAAATCTTTGTTTGTGGAAACTCATTCACCTGCTCGCTACTTCCTGTAACTCGAACACAGGGAATGGATGTGTGTTTATTCTGATCTGGCTGCCAAGGTCACTTCCTGTTGGCTGCGTTACTCAGAAAACTTTGAGAATGCATTTTTATTTATTTATTTTTAAATTTCTTCTTCCTGGTTGGCGCAGTGGTTAAAGTGGCCGGAAGGTTGTGGGGCCCAATCTCAGAAATGCCAGAAAGTTTATGGTTTGCTGCTCAGTCAGAAGATTAATCCTTAAAGCTTAGCTGTGCTTCGATTGTATATTCTGGATAAAAGCTTCTGCCAATGGAAAATTGCGGGAGAATTTTAGTATGCTTGTTATAACAAGGGAAAAGTGCTTATTGAATAAATCTGACGTTTCAGCAGTTTTATACTGTTTATAGTCTAAGTGCTGAGTCTGCGTATTAGCACACATGGTCTGTGGTGTATAAAGCAATCGCTTCTCCTAACCTGTCAGATGTGTAATGACCAAAATTCACTTGTGGTGTGATGTTTTCCAGTGAAAAGAATGGGAGCGAAGCCAAGTCGGAGGAAGAGCGATGGAGCTGGAGCTCCTTCTGAGCAGAAATGTGATGATCCGAAGGCTGAGGTTGACACCATGCCTGCAGAACAGGCTCCTCAGGTGGACATCACACCCAGAGATTTAACCACACAAGCTGCTGTTAGTGAAGAACCTGAAGACGTTCTAAACAAAAGCATGGAGACCGTGGAAGCCAAGATGGCATCTGTCAGTGTGGAGGATCCGACAGAGCTGGTGGCTGCGGCTCCAGACCCTGAAGCCAAGCATGACTCACTGACGGGTTTTTCCCCAGAGGTTTCAACCAAAATTGAGGTTTCCATCCCTGAATCTCCAGCAGACCCCGCCCCCATCCCATGTGAGCCTTTAACCACGGAGGACCAGAGTATTCCAGAAGCTCCTGAGCATGGTGCAGAAGCTGCAGTTGGAGACGTTGAGGCTTCAGCAGTGGAGAATGAAGCAGTTTCTGGTCAGGAGGTATCTGAGATTGAGGAGCTGTTGGTGTATATGAATCAGGATGATGCATAGGCACCAGCTGAACCTCTGACTGAGCAAGTGTTGAACCCTCAACTTTGAACTTTGACCCTTTGGCTGCCCTGGGAGATGTGGATCAGGGGGTGAACGTGACTGTCAGCACGGTCACTGAACTTATATAACCATGTGTTTGTGTGCCGAAAGAAAACAACTGGTAAACGGACAATAAGTACAAACAGTGGAGAGAGAGTAATAAATAAATCATGAGGTTACTGATAGGTGAGGTAAGTGTTAATAAAAATATATTCTGTGCAAGCAGTAACAGTGTTAAGCTTGAATGAGCACTGGATGTAAAACGTAAACTCGAGAGAAAAACAAGCCGCATCCCTCAGACGTGTAATCTGCTTTATATTTCGACCAGCAGCTATTGTGTTGCTGCAAAAGTTGCAATATTTCATTAAACTCAGTGGTGTAAATCATCTCCGAGTGTATTTTTATAAGCTACATTCAACAATCCCATGACTGAACTGTTTCAGGAAATATGTGGAACAAAGCCAAAGATATCTGGGAAAGATGTGGAGTCTCAGCGCACAGAAAAAAAAAAAAAAAACTTCGCACATTCACAGACAGAATGTAATGAGATTTCCATGTAAGAGTACTGAGCGATTCTAAGAATCGTAACTCAACTCAGTGCACAATAAGACTTTAAGCCGAAGCAGCAGGGTGCACAGAGACTAACTAATTAAGGGTGTAACACAGAACACAGTCAAGCTAGTGGAGGGGCGGAGACAGGACCAGAACAGAAACAAAAGCACATGGCAAAGAAAACAAAAACACATGGCATGAACTCAGAACAACACCGGAGCAGCGCTGAGACACGTTCAGCACTCAGTTTATTATTTTATTCTCTCACCCAGCGTATGAGCCGCTCTCTGTCTGAGGACGTGTCAGTGAAGCGCTAACATGACAGCTTTATATGCTAATGAACTACAAGGAATCCCATTTGTAGGAGTCTGTTTGGATCACAAGAGCAGTCCAGTCTTATTTCATGAATATATAAAGACTGAGATTTACATTCAGCTTTAATCAAACACAAGTTAAAAATAATAAACTATTACGATCTCTTCTTTCTTTCAATATAATAACAAATATCCAGTATTTCAGTCAGCACTAACACTAAATACACACTTCGTAAGTAACATCCTCAGCTTTCTGCATTAAAGGCTGACCTGCTGCTTACACATTAACAGTACAGACCGTACAGACCGCATTGTCTCTCTAATGAACTCTCTGTTCAGCAGATTCCTGTGTTATGAGGTCTGGGGACGGCGCTGAGCCCTGCTGTAGCTTTCTGCAAAAAAAAAAAAAAGAAAAGAAAAAAAAAAAAGTAAAGATAATTACATGTTTTCTTCTTCCACTTTCCATATTTCTAATCCTTCCCTGCTCAGCGCTGAATCTATCAAGCGGAAAACTACAGACAGAGTTCAAAGTTTTTTTGATCATTCACTTATTAAGGAATATAAATCTACAGATGCCTCGATCCCGTTACACTGTGCGTGATGATCATATAAAATGTGCTGGGCGGTGAGTCTCGCCTGTATTTCTTGGCCAGGTCTACGTTTGTGCGTCCCTGCCGGAAGGGATACGCCCACAGTATAGTGTTCCAGGAGTGACCAAAACGCCTCACGCCCTCACTGAGGTACTTCAGCTCATCTACAGAATAGTCCTTCCTGTCTCTGTGCCTACCTGAGGACTGGAGCCAGAGTTACTCTTACGCAAAACTGCATGTGAATTACAGTTAGTATTAGAAATGCGTTAGAAGATATTAACAGAATGAACTTCAGCAACACAAGTGGCTTAAAATTGACATTTCTTAGACAATCTGGGATCGTTATCAAGCAAGAGCAAACTCTTAAAGTCCTCTATCCACTGTGCATGCTCACTACATGGGGTGTAAAATAATGGCATTGTAGAATCTACGTAAATCACTAACTGCCCCCACAAGTGACGGTCACACTAACACACACACACACACACACACACACACGGCCCAAGTTCTCATCTGCCTGAAACTAAAGGTGGAAAGGTATAACTCTTTAATGACTCCCCTGTCTTCTAGAACACAGATACTAATACAGGTATATACACTATATTCTAATTAAATACATCTTACACTCTGATTTCCATCATCGCCCGATGGCTTTCGGAGACTGGACACATCCACGTCTGAGCCTGAGAAGGAGGAAGAGGAAGAAATAAAGGTAAAGATAAAGGTAAACTTTATTTATATTATAATATTTATAATTTATGGGAGAGAATGATTTTAGGCTTGTACACCCACTTTGTATATAACACCCAAGGTTTTTTGCGCAGAATGTGTCACCTTTAAACCAGGTAAGTAAACCGCTCAGCACATCAGGCCTTGGGTCTTACTTTGGCAACAGAATATCTGTACTTTAATCAAATCATCATTCTATAACTCTCCATACTTTTCCAGGTTTGGGATTACTGATTTTAAGTTACTTTTTCAGACCTGTGCAATACCATGCAAACATACGTATACTGCTCTGTACATTTTAAGAAAGAACCTTCACTATAGCACAAGAGAAAGTGAATTCAAACAAAAATGTTCAGGAAAGAAACAAGGAGCAAAAAGAAGACCTCTGACACAAAAACAAGACTCTAATGCAGGGGTTCCCAAACTACGGTCACGTGATTTACACATGGGGTCACGAGAGAAACTCACAATCTCCTCTTCTGTTTCGTTCATTTACTTTACAAATTAGATTAGAAATGTTGCAGATGGATTTTATAGGCTAAATTAATAGTGTAGGTATTATTTTAGTCTTTTCGCTATATTAACATGCTGCAGTAGCAATAAAAATGGACAAAAAATACAAATGTCCTTCAACCTCCACTATACAAACAAGCGTCGTGTCTCAATCACATACTTATGTACTATTCTAAACCTTCACTGAGTTTTAAAAACCTCTCATGTCGCCTTCAAACTACTCTCTGCTTTGTGTAACGCTTCTGAATGTAAGGTCAGAGTTTGCGATTTGAGATGCAGCTCATGACATCAATCACGACAACAGCGGAAAGTTTGTCAGTGTGTTTAAAGTTGTTGTGCATGAAATCGCTAAACATTTTACAGTTGCTGGATGGACAGGGATGTTTTGGCTCTGACGTGCATGTAGAGGCTTTTAAATCTTCTGGATGTACGTAAGATACGCAGCGAGTGTGTGAATAATGCTGTTCATGTTACCTCTGCTCCTGCACACACACACACACACACACACAAACTCAACACACTAAGTATAAACCAGACTCCTCTGCTTGGCATGGCGTGGATTATTTTCCTACACCACCACCACAACACTTCCCTCTAGTCTGGTAAATCAGTGTGAGGAATATTCCTTTGGTTTTTAGTCACTTACGTTACACACACGTACAGTATGTTACAGACGTAATAAAATGCTCAGATGTTACAGTCGTCCTCTATTAGAAATCTGGAATTTGCTTGGGATGACAGAAAATTCATTATGTCCATTTATGGTCGTCTGTTTGGGAAGCCCTGCTCTAAAGACTACATAATACACACTAAGCCAACTCAGTGTTAACATCATAGCTAGATAAATCTTCAGAATATTAACAAAAAATTTCGGTTCATAAAGAAAAACAAACTCGACTTGCCCTGTGTTTCACCCGATCTCTTCAGTGGAGTGAGATTTATCACTATAGAACAGGATATTGAGAGAAAGAAGAAAAAGTTGTGGGCAGGAAAGTAGCACACAGACAGCTCAAGTAAGAAACTGGCAAATTATAGCTACACTAAATTACTTTCTGGAAAATTCTAGGGAAAGATTTTTCTCCCTAAAGTGGACTCTTACACCTCATAGCGTCTCTGTGGCTCGGTCTGCTTGCGTGACCCTCTCTTTCTCTCACTGTGTGTTTGGAGACAGTTTCTGAAGAACACACGTCTCGGACTCCACAGTCACGTGTGTGATCGTGACCGCGTGTGTGCGTGACCCCATCGACACGCAGGCTTCTCTTCAGACGATCCTCAGCTCCCTGCAGCACCATGTGGAACTCGCACTGACTCTTACAGCTGCGCAGAACCACACCCACCGACCTGCTGTTCACCTCGTCCGCCCCGCTCACACACCCTGACAAGAAAACCAGACAGACTTGATCCACATGCAGTCATGCAAATTATAAGTATAAACATGAATTCAAAAAGAAGCACTATTTAAATATTTAGAGTGTTGCATAATTTGCATTTTCTTCTGCATGCTGTTGGAAATATGCAAAAAACTGCTCAGAACGTTTGGACAGAAACCTTCCATAGTGTGCTTCCTCGAGGTCACAGAGCATCGAGAGACAGCACGAGTGCAAGAATGAAAGATTTTAAGGGGCTCTTTTTAAAGCTGAGGTTATTTTTAAAGCTGAGTGTTTAATGGGTATTTACTCTGTATTAAAGATATTAATTGCAGACTTCCTGCTCTTTATAGAAAATTGTTTCCCAGGACATTGTAACCTCTAATGACTTCTAACTGACAAACACAAAGACACACAAAAGTTGAATTTTTTTTTACTTTGTGAAATTTAAAGACTAATGGTTCGTTAAGAGGATGGTTAAGGTCAAATGATTTCAAATCCCAAGTAGAATATAACCAAAGTTCACATTTTAAGGACTTTATGAAAACAGCATAAGAACAATTCAACACCTAAGCCCACCAAAAACCAAGATCTAATCCGATTTCCAGCTTTGCAAACAGGTTTTTTCTTCAATCTGATTCTCCCAGTAAAATATAATTAAATTAAATAATAACTGTAGCTGGGTAACAGGACTGAAACCCATATGTGCTTCTTGCCCAGCCCGTATCCACTAAGTCTGAAGCACACAGTCATATAGAGCGTCTCTGTGTGCTGTAGCTTTACAGTTTCCCTTCACTGGAACTCAGAGGCCCAAACCTGCTCCAGCATGACGACGCCCCTGTGCACAATGCGAGCTCCATGAAGACATGGTGTGTGAAGGCTGGAGTGGAAGAACTCGAGTGTCCTGCACAGAGCCCTGACCTCAACCCCACTGAACACCGACTGCACCCCAGACCTCCTCAACATCCCAACATCAGCGCCTGACCTCACTAATGCTCTTGTAGCTGAATGAACACAAATCCCCACAGCCACGCTCCAACATCTAGTGGAAAGCTTCCCAGAAGAGTGGAGCTCATTGCACACGGGGAATAAATCTGGAATGAGACGTTCAACAAGCACATATGGGTGTGCTGGTCAGGGGTGCACATACTTTTGGCCATACAGTGTACCTGGAAGCTGTGAGTCATTCTCTATTTCTTTGTGTTGCATCCCTTTTTGTTCTGCCATGATATATCTGTGATGAGACGTTACAGAAACATTCTCTCTGCTGCCACGACTTAACAAACTGCTCCTTTTAATTCCTATATGTTTTGTCGAGGTTTCACCGTCACGGCTACCGTATCTGTAGCTTTCCCGTGAGTTTTGTATCATCCTCCGTCGTCCTCCTATTGGTGGATTTTAGACACGTGTCATAACAGCCCTCACACTCTGAGATTTTAATCATGATTTTCTGACACTGCCAGAAGACCACTGATCTCAACTCCTGAGCTAATTTTATCCTCTACGATGTGCAACTGTCCCTGTAACAGCAAAATCGGGCCAAAAATCATACAGTGTAAAGCCTTAAGGCAGAAAAT
>CM040980.1:29561732-29576728 GCA_022985145.1 Pangasius djambal | reverse complement strand
GGGTTATGATGAATACCGGTCACTCCTGCAGTAGCTTGTGTTTAGTTGTTTAGGTTTAATAAGGTCCTACCTGCATGCATCTCTGTCTTCTGCTGGTAGTTCGGTGTGTGTGGCACTGACAGGGTTTTCATTTCCCAGCTCATCTGTGCTTCTGTCTCTGTTGGGGTTTGTTTGATCAGTTTCAGCTCTCTCCATTCCTTCCCTCCCTCTGCTTTTCATCTCACTCTCTCTTCTCACTTGTTGCTCACTTTGTTCTGCTACACTGCTTCCTATCGCCTTCTCTGCCAGGCGCTGTTGTTCTCGGTTTCCTTTTTGGAAAGGATTCACTGACTCAAAGTCTTTAACAATCTGTCTCCGAACATGCTGCCGCACACACACACACACACACACACACACACACACACACTTTCAAATGCTATTTTAAACTCAGTGTAACACTGAATGTGTAGTATTCATTTACCAATCATTAAAAAAATACTTCAAAATAATTCACATATAAGAAACATTGTCTATTCATGTCTGCTGCACGCGTTCCATATGCATGCTGAGCACCATGACTGTGATAAATTACGCTTTTTTAAATATTGCATTACTAACATTTTGTAACAAATTTTTAATATAACAAACAAACTCTGGAAGCAGCTGATGTTAAAATGTTCATATTAAATTTTAAAGATTTAATTACAGATTTTTTTTCTCCTCCTTTTCATTAAATAATATTTATATAAAGAAATAGTCTATCAACAAATTATATATCATGACATATTGCGTATCAGAAAAATGTTTTGAATTATTAAATGTTTTCAAAATCTAATCTAATGTTTGTTAGAATTTAAAACTAAAATTATAACTATTAGGGCTTAATTTTTGAGACTTGCGCACTCTGGTTTCACTGATATTTAAACTTTACACAGTAGGTTCAGTCTTAAACGTGACAGAAATGCACCACTGGCTCGCCCATTCCCTGCACTGAGACTGGCTCAGGTGGAAGCTGTGTAGGTGATGTGAAGGTCGGTGGAATGTGCTCTCTCCACCACTCCTCCTCATACACTCCGCTTCGACCTCCGGCCTTTCGCACCAGCGAGTCTTCCCACAATTCCTCTCTGCATTCCGTGGGCTGAGCGGAAGAATTTTCTACATCCTTTCCCAAATCGTCCTGAGAAACTCACACACAGCCACAAGATAACTTTCTCCATCATCGTCAAGAGTTGTCAATGTCACACGATCTCTCCCTCTCTCTCTCTCTCTCTCACACACACACACACACACACACACACACACACACACACACACACCAACTGCCGTCTTTCTAGCTGCTGAATTCTCTGCTGGATCTCCCAGGCGGACTGACGGTGTCTCTGTAGCTCAGACTCCACACTCTGACCTGCTATAGGTCCAGCTGGAGCACAGAGGAAATAATGATTTGGGAAATAATCACAGAGATGGATATCTTTTAAACAGGAAAACAACTCACTGAGATTTTTACATGTTTGCAGCACAAAGGTAGCTGCCTTTCTGACTTCCTCATCATTCGCGTCAGTCAGGAGAGAGATCATCAGAGGCAGTCCTCCGCCCTGCAACAACTGAGACTGGTGCTCCACTACACAACAGACACAAGACAAAAAACATTAACATTAACATTTAATTTGTTCAGTACCTTTACAAAAAACAGCGGATGTTAGACAGACTCTCACCACACGCGTCGGTGCAGCGCCCGAGAGTCAACACCACGGCCAGCTGGTCTCGTGGACTGAGGTTTGGGCTCGACAGCAACAGCAGGAGGTCTGGAACCAACGTCAGCTCAGACAGCACCGGTGCTAAAGCCTCTGAGAAAGACAGTCAAACACGTCTCACACTTAAAGTTATCCTCCAGTACTGCGCAACATAATCTCTATCTGTAGTGTGTGTGTGTGTGTGTGTGTGTGACACAGAAGCTTAACTTTATCAATAAATTCTCACATATTACACAGTTACACTGGAAGAATAAAGGTGTGTGTGTGTGTGTGGGATTATTTCCTGTTTTTCCCTGATTATGTGCCGATGATACATGATTTAATCATTTAAGATCAATTCAGTGTGATTTTTGTGTACTCCTGGTGCATACGTGTCTGTCCTTTATTCACTCACGACATACACTTATCTGTTTTTGTCCTTGATGTTTTTCTCTTATATTTTCCTCCTTTAGCCTTGGGTATTATCTATATAGTCCTGAATGTGTCCTTTGCACGTAGACATTAGTAAAAAAAAAAACAGCTATATCCAACTCAGACGTGTGTTACACCTACAACCGACACTCCAGAAGCTGATTAAATTGAATAATCACTGGAGGAATTTGAAGGGAACTTGAGCTGAATCTGATTATCACATGATGAGAGTGTGGAGAGTTAATACACCATCATTACCAGGAGTAACGTGCAACAAGTAACGTTCATAATTAGATAACAAGATCCGTTGGGCTTCATTAAGACACAACTACAGTAAAAGGTGGTTCTGGCTTTGGTTTTAATTTTAGCATAATTATGAATTCCTTTCTCGGAAAATTTAGTCTCATATCTGAAAGAAATCATTCGTTTATAGCTTCATTTACAATGTTGTGCTACAGTGCGGCGTAACACACTCTGAGGAAACTGCTGTCCGCCCTCTTCCACATACATGAGCTCACAGACACCCCTGATTGGCTAGTGTCTCTGTGACTGACAGGGGAGAGAGAGTATGCCCCGCCCACCCAGTGAGCACGTCCGGTTTTGTTCCCTTGGCTCCCTCTCACAGATGGGTGTGGCGCTGTCGGGATTCAGGCGCTGGATTATAGTTCTGTTGCACCACACGGGAGCAAAAAGGGTCATTACTGCCAAAAATACTCATGTGTTTCACATCAGTGTTTAGAGTTCAGAGTTCAACAGCTGCCCTTAAACTTCCTTTCTAAGTGAGTTTGGAGTAAACGGGTCCAAATACACACATATTACAAATACGGTGGAGAGAGTTGGTTAAAACGTGTGTGTGTGTGTGGTGTGTGTGTGTGTGTGTGTGTGTGTGTGTGTGTGTGTGTGTGTGTGAGATACCGTTGTCAGTGATGCAGGCAGACAGTGTTCTGGTAATCATGGCAGCGAGGCTACAGGCTGCAGGATTCTCTCTGCACTGAGTAACCGCACTGGATAAAGAGTCTGAGAGTGTGAACAGTCCTCCAACTGACGCAAAATACTCCTGAACACATGCTGGAGGATTCACACACACACACACACACACACACACACACACACACACACACACACACACACACACACGAGTTACCACTCCAGAGCGCACTTATGCAGCATTACGTCACGCTCGTCCTCTTCACTCACGGTTATTAGCCACCGTCATGCCGATGAAGGAGCAGACGGGTTGAGCCAGCTCCGCCCTGAACACAGATACCTGCTGGAGCCACACCCTGACCAGGGGCAACGCACACATGCACACACACTGGTTCTCCTCTGCAAGAGCAACAGACACACAGGAAATAAAAATAATAATATCTTGTACCCTGTACATCTGGGAGAATCTGAATGTTTCGATGATGTGTTTAACATTATCTTTTATTTAACATTTAGCTATCAGACTTTAATTCAGTAGACAGGCAGGTTCAACAACCAGAAAAAAAAACTTTACTCTTTATAGAACTTCGTGAAATAAAAATGCTCAATCGGTATATAAGCTACTGTATATTTAAGCACGATGCGCTTCACGGTGGTGTTACGCACCTCGATGCTGTAGCTATAGCACACGGAATACTCCTCTTTCCGAACCGGAAACACGGAGCTACACAGAAATACGAACACCTAACCAGTTTAAGATGATATCTTCTGCGAGCACAGAGCACCACAGCTCATATTCAGATCTTTCAAACACAATCCTGGACCTGTCTGGTTCTGGTTCCCTCAGACAGCATTAACGCACTTAACATTACTACATTACGTTCGCTAACAGATTTTAGCCGGAGGAGCTTTCACTTTCCTGATGAACTAGCTAATGAATTTATGATTAGTCCTCCCTGGCCACCGCGTTACACACAAGAGAGCACTTAACATTACTTTTAGCAGATTCTCAAAGTTTTAAACAAATGTGGCAGCAAGTGTGTCAAATTATTATCATAAATTCTATCATAATGAAAACCAAACCCTATTGGCTGTTATTGAGATAAGCCCCGCCCCATCTCTGACCAGCTTTAGTGGAATGATTGGGTTTTATTTAAAGTTTTCATGGAAAAACTTGTGTTTGTGTGTGTGTGTGTGTGTGTGTGTGTGTGTACGAGTGTACGTGCGAGTGTGTGTGTACGTGTGTACCATTTTGGGGGTTGTTGACACAGCCACAGAGAGCACTGGACACTGACGTCCACAGCTGCAGCAGCTCATTAGTTCCTCCAGCCATGGGATAAGTACTCCTGACAGCACAGCGTGGGACAGAACACACACTGAGCACCGCGTGAGTACGCTTATAAGGCGAGTGTTTAGCCAATCATCTGTCAGACTTAACACACACAGGATTTTACACTGCCTTCACCTCTCGGATACAGACTGTGTTCAGCATTAAGTTCACTATTATTTATCTCAGTTATACAAAATTTACAGACAAAAAGGTTTTAATACTCCATTTTTAAATCAAGAGTAAATAGACTTCTCTCCCATTTTTAAGTCTAGGTCCATTCTGAATTTTATTTTTAACATTTACATTAAAGTTTTAATCATTGATTACAAACAGCGGATCTATAAAACGTTTTCATTTAAAGGAGTGTAAAGTTTATGTACCTGAACAGGTTGAGCAGGAGATCAATACACCTAGAAGTCTTAGCAAGGCTCTGTCCCTGTTCTAAAATGGAAAAAAGGACATTTTCATGAATCAAAGTAACGTATGGAGGTAGGAGTGATATCAGCAGCAGGGTTAGGAACGGAGAAAGTATATCTTTAGAGTTTATTTTGAGATCATTAACAAGTTATTAAATCATGCTACCTGATTAAAACACCAGTGGCTGATGAAAGGACTGTTATCAAGTCTTTATTATTATTATTATTATTATTATTATTATTATTATTATTATTATTATAAGCTTTCTTAATCATTTTTAAAGGTCATCATGAGAAAGGATTTGCAATAGGAAGCAGATTAAATTTCCAAAATTTGCCAGAGTGCTGGAAATGAGTGCTTTTATATTTTCCAGGATCTTTAACGGGACTGTGCATGATGCAATCCGAGGCAAATCTTACTGTTGTTGGAAACTAATACGGAAAGCATGTACACGGCCACTCTCTTCAGGGTGAGGGACACTTCCTGTTCCATGCAGTCGGCCAAGCCACAGAACATCTCCTCTCTGCACAGGCTCTGCTTACAGCTCTCTAAAGAGAGACGAGACGCGCAGCTCGGTGTTACTGAGTGTCTTCAGGTTGACGTTTCTGTCTTAATAAAATGCAAAAATACACACCGTTAACTTCAGCCAGAGAGCTGAGCGCGAACAGAGCCGTCTCTTTAACCTCGGAGTAATCGCTGGCTCTGGAGAGGTTATAGATGAACGTCACACCTCCGATCTCTCTGAGGAACTCCACATTCTCACCTGCTGAACACAGAAGAACCAACACTGACCCAGTGTGTGTGTGTGTGTGTGTGTGAGAAGGAGAGACTGTGTGAATTTCAGAGTGTGTAAAACTGACCGTTCTGTTGGCAGATCGAGACGATCGTGAGCAGAGCTTGTTTCTGAGACTCCGGACATTTCATCTGGTACTTCAGACACTCGAGTAATAAGCGCAGATCCGTCCTGATGGCTGTAAAAGTTTACATACGGTCATGAAATCAAACCTGATATACAGTGAGAAGAGTATAAGTAATGAAAAAGAAGCAATGCAAGTGCACTGATCTTGTCTTTGACATAGCAGTTGTGTGATTTTAAAAGAATTAATAAATTAAATAAAATGGACTGCTGACTAAATTGGTCCCTTGATGGTCCACTTTTAAACCAAACAGTGAACATCTCTTCCAGGTTTCATAAAATACTAAAAAAAATTGGATTAGTGATGAACATTCTGCTGTTTTTTAGTGAGTCGGTTCATTTGGTTCAGCTCACCAATAGGAGTCGAATCTTTTGGCTCACAAATTATTACATCTAAATTTTGCAATATTTTAACAAGTAATTATCGTTCTTTGCACAATTATGACTGAAACTGGTTTTGGGAAATGTTAATCTACCTTCTAATTAACAAGGAAAAAATAAGAGGGAAAAAACCCCAAAAACAATTCATATATGTGAGTCGGCTCAAAGAGTCGACTCGTTTCTCTTACATAAGTAACTTACCGTTTAACATTGTAGACGCTGCTGTTATTTCAGAAAACAAAATACAAACAAATCAGTTAAGGTTACAACAGTTTTAATCACAATTTAAATCTAACTGCTAGCTAATTATGCTAATTTGAATAGAAAATTGGCTTGTTGTGTGTAGTTATAAAATACTTTTAGATATAACGAAGATGTAGCTAAGCTAGCTATTTAACAAGTTAGTACAATAACTACGCACCAATTTCATCACAAACCTAAGCATAAATTACAATAAATAAACTACGGGAGTTTCAATTATTAGTAGTATAAAACACACAATTAACTATATTTAAATAAACTTATAATAACCACTCTAAAAGCGTCTGTGTAAAGCGTTGAGTGGATTGATGCTAACTAGCTAGCTCGCGTGAAATAGCTTGCTAATGCTAACTTTACCTCAGGTTTTCCCGCCACTGCGTTAGTTACGTCACGTCAGACGTAAAAAAAATCGAGAAAAAGAGAAACGTGACTTCTAAAACATCAAAAAGACACTCTAATAGAAAATTAACTATATTTTTGGCTCATTACCACTGGCTTAAAATGATTTAGCTTAAGGGACTTTGTTCAGTTTTTTTTAAAACGGGATACAACACTACATTACCCAGAATGCTCTTCTAGGAAGTACGCATGCGCAGCAAACGCGACCCCCTCGGAAAGCTACACAGAAACCGGTTCGCTAACTATTCGTTCATTTTGACAGGTAGTCCAGTATATTTTTTTATGTCTTGCTTGTTTTTAAAAACTAATCTCAAAGGATTTTAATGACAGCAGTGTGAGGAAATGGACTAAATCGGCAGAATATGTGAGTGAAATGTAGCTTGTGGAGTTAGCTAGCTAGCTAGGTGGGGTAATGGTTAACCAGGTAAAGTAATGTGGACAGCGAGCTGGGTTAAGGGTTACAAACCCATCACTAATATTAATAATACATACATAAATTGTACTTTCTTTATGATTCACATCGGAATTGTGTGAGGGAGATCCGTGCCGTTATTAATCTACAGTAAATAAACAATGCTAAGACTCTAAGGGAACTAATAACTCGTGTTTAGTGCACTTTAGGGTTAGTGAGAGAATTAATCCATTTCTCTTCAAAGTCCTGTATAATATCGCGCTTTCACACCATAGCCAGCTAAAATACTAATCAGACATGTATTACAGCTTATCAACATTTCTTTCTTTAATGGTGTGTTTGCGTTAATATTAAAAGGAAAGGCCGTAAATAATTGTAGGCAGAACGGAAGTACTTATATGGGCATGTCGGGAACTTCTGCGCATGCGCACACGGAATCCGCGGAATTCATGTTTCCTGATGCTTTACACTTCAGAGGAAGATAATTAACTTTTTTTTTTTTTTAAATGGATGATGCAGTGTTTAAGTTTCAAAATGATCAAAACTGAATTAGGAAATAAATCTTGACGTCCTGTTGATGCTGTAATATATCTCTAACTACTCTAAAGTGTAAACACTTTAAATATAAAGTATAAATAAATATAAAAGAATCAGGTGGTGTTGAATGATCATGTTCTGTGCTTTTTTTTATTTTTTCCCCCCAGATGTAGGTGCTTTAGACTCCACCCACATTGGCAGTGATGTCATCAAGCATGTGCACACGACTCCTGTTCCAGCTCGGCCAGTCGGGTCGAGCGGTCTTCTCCGCTGGTCTTCACGCCGGTCCTGTGTGCCGTTCCGGAGTGCGGCTGGTCCAGGCGCGGTCCTGCTCGTCTCGGGGAAGGAGGTCAGACGGAGACTCGGGTCAGAACAGAGAACACAGACTCTCTTCCGCCGGACGTGAGCTGGACTTCCGGCTGAGCCGGCTGCAGGTGGACGCTGTGCTGCGCGCTAACGAGCAGACTGTGCGAGTTCCTGAGTTTGATGGACGTGGAGGTCTGAGTCCTGTGCTGAAGTTCGAGAGCAATCAGCTCGCTGCGAATTCTCCTCTGGAGGACAGACGCAGCAGCGCCACCTGCTTGCAGACGCGGGGAATGATGTTCGGGGTTTTTGATGGCCACGGCGGTCACGCGTGCGCTCAGGTGGTCGGTGAGCGTCTGCCTTATTATGTTGCCGTGGCGATGATGTCAGAGTCCAGCCTGGAGGATTTGGAGGCTTCGATGGAGACGTTACGGCCGGTCCCGCCGATTCTGCAGTGGTACAAACACCACAACGACCACAACTACCGCGAGTCCGCCGCTCTATACGTCAATCACTTGCGCGTCTTCTGGCAGGAGCTGCTCGCCAGCGAAGAGCACGGCGACGGAATGAAGCCCAGCGACGCCCTCGGCTATGCTTTCCAGCGCCTGGACACGGATCTTTCGCTGGAGGCTCAGGTGCCGCTAGCGAGCGATCTGATGCGGAACACGGCGGTCCAGGCGGCTTTCGCAGGGTGCACGGCTTGTCTCGCTCACGTAGGACCCGAAGGCATTCACGTAGCGAACGCTGGAGATTGTCGAGCCGTGCTCGGCGTTCAGGAAAGCGACGGGAGCTGGAGCGCGCTGCCTCTTTCTCGGGATCACAACACGACCAACGCAGCCGAAGTGGAGCGAGTACTGTCTCAGCACCCGGCTAGTGAGCGGCAGACGGTCCTCGTGGACGACAGGCTGCTCGGCGTGTTGATGCCGCTGCGAGCTTTCGGAGACGTTCGGTTTAAATGGAGCCGCGAGCTGCAGCAGAGCGTGTTAGAAAACGGAGGCTGTGACTCAGAGGCGCTGAATCTTTATCAGTACACACCGCCTAATTACCTCACGCCGCCGTACCTCGAGGCCACGCCCGAGGTCACTTATCACCGCCTGCGCCCTCAGGACCGCTTCCTGATCCTGGCGTCGGACGGTCTGTGGGACGAGATGGACAACGAGGAGGCGGTCCGGCTGGTGGCGGAGCATTTAACCGGCGTCCACCTGCAGGCTCCGGTCTCGGCCAGCCAGCGGCAGCTCAGCCTGGGACAGATGCACCAGCTGCTGCTGCAGCGCCGGGCACGCGCCACGCCCGCTCTCGACCTGAACGCCGCTACGCACCTGATTCGCCACGCTCTCGGCACAAACGAGTACGGAGAGATGGACCAGGAGAGACTGGCAGCCATGTTGGCGCTCCCAGACGACTTGGCACGCATGTATCGCGATGACATCACCATCACCGTGATTTATTTCAACTCTAGTCTCAACAAAACGTCACGGAATAATTTGTGACAATTCTCCGTTAAACAAACAAACCTGTAAACAAACATATATCTCTGATGAACACTGAACAACAAACACTGAGACCTTCAGCCTCGTTTTGTGTGCGATGGATGAAGTTTAAATATAAAATGAAAAAGTTGAGATGCGCAAAGAATCTCGGTTTTATTGGGTCATGGGCCTGAAGATCAAAGCTTGTGAGAGTCGAGATTCACAGCCCTGTGTGCTGAGATTAATTTCTTCAAACTTGCCTTTTATCACATTTTATGGTTTATGATGATATTATAATAAAGAAATGATACTAATTCTTAACAGGAAATGAACCTCGGCGTCTCGAGTCAGCGTCATCACGTCATCACGTCATCGCTCCCGGCGCTTTGCACGTGACGTTTGTTTACACGCAGAAAAGTGACAGATTTAATCTCAGGTACACAAACTGCAGATAAATGTACTGCCCATGAAAACAACATGATGTGGGTTAAATCTCATAATGTGATGTAGAGTATAACTGAGTGTAGATTTATTTAATTTGTTTCACTTTTATTCTAATTAAATTCTAAATTATCGCATATTTCACATGTTTATTAAATCCAGTCTGTCTTTCCTGCATTTTTCTCTTGTGAACTCGTGTGAGTTTGGATTTTGTGCTTATGAATTTAAGAAAAATAACGTCATTTTGTTGCTTCTTCCTTTTAATTTTTGTTTTTATTTTTTTCGTTGCTGCTTCTTTACCAGAAGGACACTATATGAAGCCGATGTGACCAAATTAAGAAATGTTTACGTTCACAGCATGGCTCTGTTTTCTCTAAATGTGAGTTTAATTACTCCGTTATGTTCAGTGGAAACGTCTCTGTGTGTCTCCTTCGGTGGAAGCTGCTGTGAACCCCGTGTCTGTGTTCAGAACCGCTGCTCATGTGGTGGTCACTAGATTCGACTCGTCGTTATTAACCAGGTCATGTTTCATGCTGTGAAATTAATTCTGTTATTTATAACTGCATTTACGGTTTTAAAGATTTGATCAGCCATCATGTACAAATCCAGGAATAATTAAAGGATATGAAGGCATCATTTCAAATATTTACGACTCTGTCCAAGTTTTTTTTTTTTTTGTTTTGTAAATTGCCTTTTTAAAAAACAAACAAACAAACAAAAAAACATTTATTCTGCTTATTCACATTAACCCTGAGACTGTGAGGTTTAATAGCTAGCAGTGAGAGTGACAGTGAGAGTGACAGTGAGAGTGACAGTGAGAGTGACAGTGAGAGTGACAGTGAGAGTGACAGTGAGAGTGACAGTGAGAGTGACAGTGAGAGTGACAGTGAGAGTGACAGTGAGAGTGACAGTGAGAGACACACCCACGTTGCTGCTGTACTGAGGGGAAGGAAAAAAAACAAAAAAAAAACACCACCACCGGGATAATATCTGCTCAGTGAGGTAGAGGGGTGCCAATACTTTATGCAGAACAGCGTATGGGCTACTTTAAGTACCTGTGACCTGTCTGATCAAGTACATATATTTATTGTACTTTTTAATATATCTAATTTATTTTATTTTGGCCACACTGATGGACTGCGTGTTCATCTCACATGCTGCTGAAATAAACAATAAAATATTTTAATCTCATTTAATTATTAAAGCTTGTTTTATTTTAATAATGAACTACATCAATTTATTATTATTATTATTATTATTAGTAGTAGTAGTAGTAGTAGTAGTTATATATTGTTATATACTGATATATTAATAATAAATTAACAAATAAACCTTTTTCATGTAATTTAATTATTTTACTAGCAGTGTGGCATCGATTACACACTTAAAAACAGTCAAAATGAATAATAATAATAATAATAATAATAATAATAGTTTTATAGTCCCATAGTGTTTTATGTTTAGTGTCTTTACAGTAAAAAATACTTATGACAAACTGCATTACTGTCATCACTAACAAATTAAATATGTATAAATGTAAGTAAATGTCATGAAAAGAAGTATATTTAATATCTTTACTGTATTATGGTGAATATATAGTTATAAAAAAACACCTACTTCTTGCAGTAAGAAGGTACAAATTATTAGAGCAAATTATTTTTTAAGCGTTTTACCCTGGTTGATATTTATATTTCTGCCGTTGTGTGAAATTGATTCTAATAATTTATAGCAGTCAGAGTTTTGTGATCAGTGGTTTTTATTTGTTTATTTTTAAATATTTTTAGTATATTTTTGGTGTAATTGTTGTGAATGACCAGCAGGGGGCAGGGGTGTGTCTCATACCCCCCTCCCCCTCCCCCTCCCCCAGCGCGGCACCGCGTCACCGCCGTCACGCGCATGCGCCGAACGTGCGCGGAAATTCAAAAGTTCTTCCTTCGGTTGAACGAAGCGCGTTCACGAGAAACCGCCGTGTGTTGTTTCAGTCCTGTCACTGAGGTAAGAGGAAAATAAACACATTTACAGTTTCACCTCGATACCGAACAACTCGCTCTGCTTCTCCTGTTCTACAGAGCGGCGGGTTTGTGTGGTTTGCTGTTCGTGTATCTTTTCTTTGTGTTATTTTCGAAGCTAATTTGCTAGTTAAGAGTTAGCTTCAGTGAGCTGATGTTGTTCAGATTTATTCAGCTGGATATAAAAACTGTTTTTAACAAATTACACAGAATAAAATAACTCAAATCTCACTTCTGTTTCAAACCGTCGCGCTGTATTTTACAGTGTAATTAAAAGTAATAAGTATTCTTAGGCAGTAAAAGCGCTATGCTAGTGCAGCTAGCCTGCTAGCGGCAGTGCTGGAGGCTCTCTGAGCTGGTACTGATTCGCTCTGGTTCTGGTTCTGGTTCTGGCAGGAGGAGAGGATGGACAAACAGGCAGATAAAAACCCAAAGAGACAGAGAGACCCGCTGGAGGAGAACGTCCCCGCCTCTAATGGTATGTGTTTCAACTTCTGGGCGATGTGACAAAAATACCATATCACGATACTTTACACTACACGATACTTTACTCAAAACTGTACACGATACTTTACACTACACGATACTTTACTCAAAACTGTACACGATACTTTACACGACTCGATACTTTACACGATACTTTACACGACTCGATACTTTACACGATACTTTACACAGTACTTTACACAACACGATACTTTAAACAACTCGATACTTTACACTACACGATACTTTACACAACTCGATACTTTACACTACACGATACTTTACACAACTCGATACTTTACACAACTCGATACTTTACACAACTCGATACTTTACACTACACGATACTTTACACAACTCGATACTTTACACAACTCGATACTTTACACGACAGATCAGCTGCTGCCTCTGATCAGAGATCGTAATTACTATTTATTTTAATTAAGAAAATGTAAATCACGTTAGTGATGACATCACATTGCTCCGCCCCCTTCACGCTAACCTTCACTCAGCTCCGTCCAGTTTGGATTCTTCAGCTGCTTCTGCGTCTTCAATCAGAACCTGACTGACAGCTTGGGAATGTTAGTCACGGACGAGTGCAAAAGTTTTCACCCCCTTGGTTTCTGAGAGGCACAAGCACCTCCTTTTATTTATTTATTTATTTATTTATTTATTTATTTACAAAAAGCTGAAAAAAAGACACCACAATGTAAAAGCAACAGAAAAATATTTTAAAGGAAATCTGACAAATAAAAGAAGTTTTTCAGGGACGATTGTTCTTCCGTCTGTGTTCAGAGGATCTGCTGTTTATTTATTACATTTATAACACAAAGGGAGACTTTTAAACCGATATGTTGTTTTTTTTTCCAATAATATCTTACAGAATTATATAATTGTTGTTAACTTTGATATAAACATGATACAAAAATCTGCACTAAATGTGTTGTCTGTTTTTTATAGTTAAAAATAATCGCGCTAAACGATTGGCTGCAGCTGATTTGAAAATTAATCTTTAAAAAAAATGTAGAGGATTGTTTTCCTCCTTTTCAGTGTTAAATCATTTATATTTTTAAACATTAAATTTAAAAGTATAATTTAAAAAGACATGCTCTATCTTTCTCTGGTTTGCTGGAAGTTTCTAACAAACCTGTATAGCGAGATGCGTATCGCGTGTCGTAAAAGTATCGTGATGTCTGTGATCGTATCGCTCAGCCCTGAGTTCAGCGGGGAGGATGTTGGTGTTAATGATCCTCCTCTGACGTCTCTAGAGCTCGAGGCGGTGTTGAAGAGAAGGCGCTTGGCTGCAGGCGGCGTCGAGAATCATAACCCCGAGCAGCGAGCTGTGAGGTCACCAGCCCGACCGCGGCGCGTGGAGTCGGAGGTGAAACCGGACACGCCCGCCATCGCGTCGGTCCGACTCCGAGTTCAGCAGCTCACCCAGAGACGGGATGGTGAGAGAAGAGTAATTTATCTTCCTTTCGCCACGCTGAGCTCTGAGTGATTTGTGTTTATAGTGACGTGTGTGTGTGTGTGTGTGTGTGTGTGTGTGTGTGTGTGTGTGTGTGTGTGTGTGTGTGTAGGTGGGGCTGCGCTGGTCCAGCGCTGTATGTCAGACCCCGGGGCAGAGAGTCCCTCCAGCGCTTTACTGCGAGACGTCTGTCACATCGGTGAGTGTCTCAGCGTCGTCCTGCATCCTGATTGGCTAAAGCCGAGTGCACGCCGCCATTTTCACCCCCGTTAAGACCTGGAAAAGTGCGGAAATTCCGATATGGATATATTCGATATATGGAAAATATGGATATATTGTTGTCGAGTGAAACCCAAACACTAGAATTTTAAACTGAAATATAAAGATAATTGTCTGGAAATCGAAAATATTTAAGACCATTCAGGGTACCTGCACTCTAACTTCATTATCTTTACATTTGGAAAATATAAAGACGCATCTAAAGACCTGGAAAAGTAGATTTCAAAACCATTTCTGGGGAAAATATTGGGAGTATTATATTGTACAGTAACAGTCACTCCACTGGGCTCTAAATTAGTTGTAATTAGACATAACTTTTAGACATAAGTTATAATTTTTGGAATCTAAAGACCTGGAAAAGTAAATTTAGAAAATAATACGTGGGGAAAATATGGAGGAGATGATGGTGTTGAGTGACACCCAACTGATTATCTTTAGCATCTTCCTTATAATATATATATATATATACTTTTACAACCTTTAAAGCTATAGCTAATGAATCTACAGGCCACGCCCACAGATGATGACAGCGGCGGTTCCTACATCATCAACATGGCTGACTTCATTCACTATCACGAGCACACACCTGTGTAATATACCTGATGTTAAATGATTACCGTGTGTGTGTGTGTGTGTGTAAGGTGAAGGAGAGTTTGTCTCGCGGTTGGAGCGCTTTAAGACCCCGACCCCAGACAGCAGCCCCGGCCCGGCCACGCCCAGCACGCGCCAGCTCTCCAGCTTCGTCCACAACATGCAGCAGCAGCTCAACGCCGCCGCGACCCCCAGCAGCAAGGAGGCGTCCCGTATGCGCCAGGTA
>CM040980.1:29514983-29529983 GCA_022985145.1 Pangasius djambal | reverse complement strand
ACCTTCATTGGGTCTCCACCAAACGCTGCGATGTTCTTTTGGACCCAGCGTAGTGCCGCCTGCTGATCCAGAATTCCGTAATTTCCCACTGCAGATCTCTCAGGATCTTTTCCCGTCACCAGGAACCCAAATGCTCCTGTACAATAGCCACGATTAATTACAGATTAAATAAATATAAATGTGTTTGTATTGTCCACACAAACGTACAAAAACATCCAGAAAGACTCCACAGAGGACTTCCACGTGAGCAAAATAACACGTCTGCTTTACATGTAATGAATTATTAGCTTTAATATTCAAAATAGTGGGTGGAGGAAGTGCAAAAGGAGTAATTTATCACCTGTGACTTACTGCAGCCTGAACAGAGACTGTGTGTTAATGAATACTACTGAAGGACAGGGAATAAATTTGCAAAAACCTGCTTCCAACAATTTACTGATGTTTCTAGAAATTAGGACTTAATACATCTGCTGTAAAGCTGGTTTTATATTTGATATTTTCATACTAATCTCCAAATCCTCATTTAAATTTTGTTCCCTCCCACTAATTTGCATGTGACATAATTTGCATGATTATTGTTTGTAAATCACCCGTAACACATCCACTAACTCACTGCACACACAAATTATTACTCATGATTTTGGAGATGATGTGTTTATGGCGAGTCTCACCCAGGCGATACTCCATGTTTACCACCACAGTGTTGCTATAGTTACTGATGAAGCGTCCGTCGTACAGCGGTTTGGAGGCGGAGCCGGCGATGAAGTCACCTCCGTGGATCCACACCATGACAGGAAGCTGAGCAGCGGTCTTCTCTGAGAGATCCACACTCGCAGGAACATATACGTTCAGGTACAGACAGTCCTCACTCACCTGAACACACACCACGTGTAAAAGTACTGTAACCATGGTAACGAGCGTCAGTAATGGCTGACTTGAACAGAAATCGGCTTATCGTTCTTCAGTCAAGTTGTTTGCTTTCTAAAATTATTTCTCCTTTTCTGCACTAATGTTAATGTCACAAATAAATATTAATTTTAATTACAAAAAAGCAGATTCACTGTGTGAAAGTGAAGAAAATCATTTATAGTAGTCTTGATATTTATTCTAAAAAAAAATGTTATTATTAGTCCATTAAAAAAAATCTAAAGGTCTGCAATTGTGATTTTTTTTCTGTTAAACCACAACAAAGTGAAAATAAATCTCCATCTCCAAATAATTCCTATATATTTAAAACATTTAGCTGTCTTACTAGCATTAAAAAAAACTGAGTACGTTTTTCTTACTCATATCTTCCACATTGAACAAATATCATTAAAAGCCATTACAGATTTCTAATGGTTCCTAATGGGGTTTAATGTGTTTCTGGTGATCTGTAATGGTAGATTAATGGAACATGTTGTTCCTAATGGTTTATTCTGATCTATTCATGAAAGAAGCCTCTATACGTAATCCCTGATGCAAGCAATTAAGCCGTTACCTTAGGAGGACACTCTTCAGAGAATTCCCCCGCACAAGCCTGCATGCACGCCGGCCGAGGGAACGTGGCGTCATACGGCTTCGTCCACTGAGACACGGGTTCAGGAGCCGCCCACCGTTTTGGGCCCACTGGCGGGGCTGCGTACGGAATCCCATAAAACACATGAGCTTTATCCAGCGTCAGTCCACGAACCGGACCGGAGTGTGTATGCACGACAGGGTCTTCAGTGTGTGTGAGCAGGACAGGGCCTTCGGTGTGTGTGTGCACGACAGGGCCTTCGGTGTGTGTGAGCAGGACAGGGCCTTCGGTGTGTGTGTGCACGACAGGGCCTTCGGTGTGTGTGAGCAGGACAGGGCCTTCGGTGTGTGTGTGCACGACAGGGCCTTCGGTGGACTCCGGCGTAACGTCTGACACTTCATCCCACGTGACTCTGTTTAACTCCACACCAGATCGACCTTTTCCATCACTTACATAGTCATTACACTTAATATCATTACACTCGTTATCGTCTGAGAGTTCCATATGCAACTGAGCAGAGTTAGGAATTCTAATCGCAGGTTTATTTTCAGGCCGAGGGTTTACGTCACCTAATTCAGCCTCAGAAATCTGCACACTGTAGTGATTATTCTCCAATATGTCATTACGTGGTGTCTTTTGGAAAGTCATGCTCCTCACTCCTCCAGTCTGAGGCGTGTAATACTGATTATGTGCGAAATGAGTGTGTGTGAGTCGTGAGTCCTTGCCTCTCTCTTGGCCCCCACACACCAAGTCTGGCGTCGCCATGGAAACCAGCACGAGCAAGGTTACTCCAGCGACCGATGAGCGAACCATGATGAGCTCCAGTTGATTTCACGCTGATGGAAAATGAATCCCAGAGATGTGTTTTACCCACACATGCTCTCTCTCTCTCTCTCTCTCTCTCTCTCTCCCTCACACACACACACACACACCTTCAGCTTGAGTTTACTCACGTGTTTACTCAGTTCTGAACCTCCACTTCAAGACTTTTTATTTTCCAAGAAACTCTGAAGTTCTGCTCGCTTCTCTTTAGTCCCTAAACTGAGTGACTGAAGCAGGACTGAACTTCGTAACTCTATTCCATTAAATATCTTGTGACATCAATAAGGCTCTCTCTCTCTCTCTCTCTCTCTCTCACACACACACACACACACAGACACACACACACAAGGAAGACCTTTGTGAAACAAATCAGATTACAAGCACCAGGAGATCTTGATAAACTTGTTCAAACTACTCACATGCCTCCCATTTAACATTTTAAAAAGTCATCCACACGCAACTCACGTGTCGTTCTTTAATGAAAAATGATAATTGTTGGTAAAATGCTGTGGTATAAGGATGAGGCGGCGTGACTGTGACCACTCTGAAGTTGATTATTTTCCTATAAAAGCACATCTTGAAAAGCAGTGTTTTACTGCTGTTCATGTTTGTGAACAGGTGATGAACAGCATAACACCTTCTCTTTCTCACCGGCTCATAAACGCTACAGCACCTTCTCTTTATGAAGAGTTCATGAACAGCACAAAACCTTCAGTTCAGCTACCAAACTTAACGATGTGTGACTGACTCGTTTCTCTCCAGCGTGCTGTAAAAAACCCATCAGTTTTTACCGGACACTTAATAATTGTTTAAATTATTTCACATAATTGTTAAAGGCCTATTATTAATAACGCTTTTTGCTAGCTAGCAGGCAATGCCATTATGATCTGGTAGCAATGTTAATCTTTTACCAACACATGGAAGAACACTATGGCGGCAGTTTGATATCTGCGGTAGGTTAAAACTGTAGAAAGCAAAGAGACGGTGTACAGATTAGCATCAGAACTGAGCATTAGCATAACCGAAATGGCATCACGTCCTTATAAAAGGAATTTCTGCATTTTGTTTGCATTTTTCCGATCCATTTTTGTTATACATTATCCAGATACATTTTGATGTCCTTGTGTCCCCGTGTGCATGTGATGTCTGTTTTTATTTAATATCCTGCTTTTATTTATGCGCATGATGTAAGAATTAGATCAGGTCAGACTGAGTAGCCTCAGAAAAAAACACACACAAACACACCGCATTACGGAGCGATTGCTCAGAAGTACAAACACGCTGCCTTTTAAGATCATGACTCATCTGTGTTCACGCTGTTCTTCCCCGCTGCCTACGGAGAGCTATACATACAACCGTCTCCATGGCAACAGCATCATTATCATCATCCCGGGATGCATAGCCAAATGAAATAAATAGTACATTTGTGTAAATGTTGTATGTGAACATTGCACAGTGAATATGACTCCATCAAGAGGCAACAATCACACATCAGGAAATATACGGAGTTGTGTTTATTTTTTTTAAATGTATTCATATGAAAGGTGAAAAGATTATTTATAAGAATATCATAATGATATGACAGTATATGTGAATATGATGCAGGGTAGCACCAGTCCTACACAGCAGGGATTTACGCCACGTCAGCTCTCTGTCACGGTTAGAAATAATAATAAAATTAATAATAATAATAATAATAATAATAATAATAATCGCATTGATCTAAGTCTTGATTAAAATGGAATTTGGTTTATTGAGTGATTTCAGTGCATTGCATAAAAGTAAAGAAGCCAGAACGATCCAGCCAGGAGCCGCAGTTTAGAGCCGTTCAGCCAATCAGAGACCGCCTGAGCCGAGCCGCTGGGGCCGAGATCCCACCCCGGCACCCAGTCATATCCTGCAGGGAGAGATATTTAGAGTCAGAAACCAATAACTCTAAAATATAAAGCTGAAAATGAGAGAAATATGAAATGAGCGGAAAAGTTATTTATAAGCGGAGAGACAGCAGGGGTTATTAGAGTTCAGTGTGCGGGTTGGAGAGTCGTGTCTAATAAATGGAGGAGTTAATTTGGAACATGAATCATCATCATACATACTTTTAACTTGGTCTCGGTTTGGATCAGCTGTTGGAAAGATGAGTGTACACACATTTGACACACTTTATAAACGGTTGTGACACTGAGCCAAAATAACGTGAAAATGTTTTGCTGTTGTTCTTACTGCAAAGCTTGTCCCTGCATTTCTCCATGCCGCACTTGCTGCAGGCCAGACCCACGATATACGGCGTGAACCCGAACACGTTCCCGCTGTGAAGAAAGATAATAAAATAAAGATATCAGAATTAAAACAGCAGCTCAAATGTCACACTAAAGCAGAGTAAATGCAGTGATTCAGATGCAGAAGTGCAGAATGAGACGTGAATGTTTTTACTTACGCGTCACCGTAGTTACACACAAAAATGGTCGACTCGGGATGTTTGGAGAAGTTTTCAATTCCTCTGGAACAGATGTGGACGGCACAGCCGACTTTATAACTCGTCGCCCACATCAACTGAAACACATGAAGGACACAGAAAGATGGATGTTTATGCCGTCTGCTATATTAGTATTACTAATCTTTCTGTAAGAAGACGTTTATGTAACGTGTGGAAGGAGTCTCCAGTGTCAGCGCTTTGTAACAGTCAGAGGTGAAGCTGTAACTTTAAGTTTTCCGACGTCTTCAGGACAGAGGAGTTTACGCTTCTTTGCGGTTTCTCAGTAACATGCGGAACAAGCTGCGTTTTCTCTCTTTATTAACTTGAAGAGAGAAAAAAGAGACGCTGGTGAGGGAACGAGTGTTTATAGCTGCTATAACGTAAGTGACAACAGGAACTAACATTAAATGTAACTATAAATGGATAAAAAGTACGATGTGTCACTAAATAAAAACTTGTAATGCTTGGCAAATTGCTGTCATGTAAGATGAATCAGTCACATAGGGACGCGCTGTTTGAGTCATTTGAGTCTGTTCATCTCAGTGATTTGATTAGATTGCTTCACCATTTCATTCATTTGCACAAATCAGAAAACAAGCAGCTTGAACAAAGTAAAAATAACCAAAATTCATTGCTTTTTCTGACCTGCTGAGAGGAAATGAATCTCTGCCATGATCAAAAGATTTGAAAATTCAAACACTAACTCACTGAACAAGAAAGGAGTGAATCTCAACCATGACCAAAAGATTCACTGATTCATATAGTGATCTGCTGAATACATAAGGAGCGACTCTCAGTCATAACTACAAGATTCACTGACTCAAGGTGCACAGAATTAGATTCAGCACACACACACACACACACACACACACACACACACACACACACAAGAGCAAATACACTGATGCACTGTGCATGCCAGTAACCAATACTGATTCGTTCACCTTAGTGACTCGTTCAGAAAGACTGAATCATTTGTGAATGATACGTATCGACTTCACACTAGTTACTGTAAAATCAAATATGTAAATTATGTACTAGAAATTATGACATGAATAAACTGCATTGTTTGTTATAAAGTCTGTTTTACAACAGACACACACACACACACACACACACACACACACACACACACACACACACACACACACACACACACACACACACACACACACAGAGCAAACATTATAATTTTCATATCCAGAAGCAGCTGGTGTAAATGTGCAACCTGTCTTTCAAAAACAAACACACATCAGTAAAAGGTTTTATTTCTGGCTGCACATCAGATTATTTGCTGTTAAATCTTTTAAAGTGAAACATTTTGTATTTTTGTAGAATCGAGCGCAACAGCACCACCAACAGGCCGTAATAAAAACACACAGAATGGTGTGAGGAAGCGAGAAGCGAGGCTGGGGCTGATCTCTTTCTCACCCAGACTGTAGATTCATGCAGCCAATCAGTGACAGCCGTGTCAGGTGATTACACAGAGGGACACGCCCCCTAGATCTGACCTCTGTTTACACTGATATTTTTCACACACATCCGTAACACGTCTTCAGTGAGATGCAGTCACCGGTGTGACGAACGTCACCGAGGACGATTATTTACTCATCATCATATTTTTACCCAGAATGCATTTGGAGGAGAAGAGAAAGTAAAAGTAGACTAAACACACACACGCTGTCCAATCAGAGCACAAATTACACAAAAGGACAGACTGTAAGTTTAGTGTTTTTTGGCTTGAATGAAAAAGTTACAGTTACAGCAAGTTGATTTTGTGAAAGCATTACTATGAAAATATTGAAAGTTCGTTCAGTTCATGTTTATTTTTTACTAAATTAATTTAATTAAACTGAATCCAAAGTGTCATAACTCAAGATTCAGTCCAACACATCCCGGATCTTTTTGACATCTAAAAATACAGAGTAATAAATAATTACAGTAGCAAAGCCTGATATGATTTTATTTACATCACAGAAATATTTTCTTTACCATACATGCTTACTTTTTTCACTTAGTTTTTTGTTTTAATTTTAGGCTTATTTTTGATGTGATGGTTACAACCAACCACTAACCTTAACCTCTAAAACAACCCTAAAATCATTTGGCTCTTCTAGTTTGTTTTTCTTTGAATAAAATCAGCAGTGCTAAAAAGATCTTTTTTTTTTTTTTTTTTTTTTACATTTTTTTGTGTGATTTGTGCACAAAAACCTTTGTGTCTCATTCTCTGTAAGGCTCTTAAACTATTTCCTGCTATTAAGAAGAAGAAGAAGAAGAAGAAGATTATGATATGAAATCTCAAAAGGAAATGTTACGCAGATTGATAGCTAAGTAAAACGGGTAAATTTCCCATGACTCCGTGTAATGAACGCACTCGTGCTGTTGTTGTGTTACAGTCTGACAGTTTTATAGGACTTATGGGTGAAGTGTGTGTTTAATCCTGGCCTGGTGTGTGAAGGGAGACTCCATGTCTCAGTGCAGGAAACCTCTCCCTCTCCCTCACACACAAGATAAGCACTTTTTAAAAATACTCTGCTGAAGAGACACAATGGGGAAAATCTGTGAGTTCTTACAAAAGGAACACACACCCTTCATTTAAAACTGCTTTCCATCGTTTAGCTGCAGAGGCACTGAAGTTATTCGCAGCGTGAATCACGCTGGCGGCGCCGCGGCCGCGTCTGTGCGTGGAGCGAGCTTCAGTGCTGAATGTGGCACATCAGAGGTGTGGAAACTGTTTAA
Organism: Pangasius djambal; assembly: GCA_022985145.1. Lineage (NCBI taxonomy): Eukaryota > Metazoa > Chordata > Actinopteri > Siluriformes > Pangasiidae > Pangasius > Pangasius djambal. The sequence goes on along the minus strand of CM040980.1, from coordinate 29,522,451 downwards.
CACATTTAACGTCTTCATGATCTATAAACTGTAATGATTTCTGAACTATTAACATGTCGTCATGATCTATAAACTGTAATCCTAAAAATAAATAAATCATTAAAAAAATTATATAACATATATAACTTATAAAACATGACACCATTTGCTAATATGTGATGAGTCAGACTCAACAACTGGATGAAGCAGCTCAGTGTTTACTTCAAAGCCTCGTCTGGGAAATATCCAAGAATTTGTCTCAGTTTAGAAATAAATATAAAACATGTATTTTAGATTTTTTATTTAATTTTTTTTAATTAATTTTTTTTAATTTAATTTTTTCAGTGTTTTAAAGGCGCCGTGTTCATCTGAAGCTGAGAGAATAAACAGAACACAAACACACACAAGGTGAAGCTGCATCACCAGTTTCTCTCTCTCTCTCTCTCTCTCTCTCTCTCTCTCTCTCTCTCTCTCTCTCTCTCTCTCTCTCTCTCTCTCTCTCTCTCTCTCTCTGCCTCTGTCTCTCACTCATTCTTTCTTCCTCTCTCTCTCTCTTCCTCTCTGTCTCTCTTTCTGTCTCTGCCTCTCTCTCTAACTCTCTTTCTTCCTCTCTCTCTCTCTTCCTCTCTGTCGTTCTCTCTCTTCCTCTCTGTCTCTCACTCACTCTCTGTCTCTCTCTCTCTCTCTCCCTCCCTTGCTCCATCGCTCTCTCTCTCCTGCTCACTCTCTCTCTCTCTCTCTCTCTCTCTCTCTCTCTCTTTCATTCTCACAGTCTTTTTCAGGAAATCACAAATGCATCATTATTCTTATCTTAATAGCTCAGGATGATTCTGTGAGAAACAGAAAGATAAAGCTTTTATTTTTTTCTTTAGGGACATGTTTGTTTATCTGTCTTTAGGATGTAAAGTACAGGATATCAGTCACGCGCTGTTCTCTCAGTTATCAGTTACAGCCGCTGCAGGAATGAGGGAATAAATCTTATGAGTTTAATGTGGAAGGCTGCAGGAGCACAGCACAGCCCCCGTGTGAGGGACAGGAGGAGATGATCACCGCCACTTTCTCCTCGCAGACATTTTGGTTTGTTTTTGTGATGTACAGCACATCAGCCATGCTGTCCGAGCCTTCCCTGCTGAAATGGTCTGATGTAGAGCGGTTTAGTGGCTGAACATCACGCAAACGCGCCGTGACGAAGATAATAAACAAGATTTTAGCGCGTGAGAGAGTGCGTGAGAGAGTGCGTGTTTATTTTTCAGCACTGATGCGTTTTTTTTTTCCAGAAAAAAAAAAAATTGCAAATAATTTATCAGTTGTAATAAACACGACAGTAACCAGATGATCATCTAATGTCATTCTGAACACACACACACACACACACACACACACACGGAGTAAACACACATGCACACGGGCGCGCGCGCAGTCTTACCATGGAGAGCATGTTGGCGGCGGGCGGCTGAGCTCGTGAGCGGTGCACGTTATGCGCCTGCACGCACCTGCGGATGAACTCGGGCTCGCTGATGTCCGGCAGCATGAACGCGCGCGCACCGGAAGGACCGGACAGGAGGGCAGAGATCCACAGGACCACACAGGTGAGCAGATCCATGATCAGAGAGAACAGGCTGAGATTCTCCCGGACTGAGGAGTGTGTGTGAGAGAGTGTGTGAATGTGTGTGAGAGAGAGTGTGTGAGAGAGTGTGTGAGAGAGTGAGAGAGTGTGTGAGAGTGTGTGTGAATGTGTGCGAGTGTGTGACAGCATTAATGTAGCCTGAGTACAGCGAGTACTGATGAGTCGCGCGCGCGTCGTGCTGTGGGCAAGCCACAATCCCACCCACTACATCACGACCGCCATCATCATCATCATCATCATCATCATCATCACTGTGCATTTTAATATTATTTTAATACTCATTAATATGCAAAAATATTAAAACCTTTTTCATATCCATGCACAATGTCTGTAATGGAGCTACAGTGTCACGTGACTGGAAAAGTTCCAAAGTGCTAAAGTGTCGCTCTGAATAAAGGCTCACATTACTCCAATAATAATAATAATAATAATAATAATAATAATAATAATAAAACCCTAAAAATACAAACGAATGTCTAAGCAAAGTTAATTAAATGAAATTAAATTTAAAATTATTTTTCAAAATTAATTTATTTTAGTGTTTTTAAAACAACAAACAAGCAAACAAATAAGCAAATAAGTAAATAAGTAAATAAAATCACACTGAAATATAAATGAATATCTATAGCATCGATTGTTTTTAAATTAATAAATAATTTACCTAAAATGCCACGCTTAAAATACACACGCAGGTCTTCAGCGAAGTTTATTATTTATTTAAAAATAAAAATCTATTCATTTTGTTGTTTTCAGAACGACAAGTAAATAAATAATTAAATTTATTTATTTATTTATTTATTGTTTTTCCCCACACACACATTTACAGCTTAGTCTAAAGTAAATCTCTTGCCGCTGCTCAGATGGAGTTTGGTCTTTCGGACTTCATTACCCAAAATCCCTTTCGGTGACAGCGTTCTGGTCACGTGTGTTCTGTTGGTAATAATCTCCATAGTAACGCAGGAACGCTTGGGTTTTGCTTTGTGCTGCGTGAGCTGCAGCTTAAACACCGGAAATGGATCGGAGTTTAAAAGCGACAAACTTGAGGGGAGTCAGAGGTGTAGAGAGACAGGTGAGAGTTTCCTCCTTACTGAAAACAGCTGGGGATGTATTTATAAACCCGAACTGACTGGCTGACTGTTTGACATGTTGTGTTTTTGTATAAAGAGAGAAATAAGCGCTCCATCCCGCGGGCCGCGTCCACGAGAGTAAGAGATCTGACACTACATTCACTTCCGGTGCGTCATTAAGGCTCTAATTTCCGTCATTAATGAGCTACACACTGTTCTGTTTCATACAGAGTTCCGGTTCTGGAGCTGCACAGACTGAGGGATGGAGACGACGAAGTGAGGAAATCATTCATAATATTTATATATATTTATTATTTATACTGTAAACACTTTTCCTTTTAAAGCCAAAATCTCAAAGTGCTTTAGATAAAAGATTAAAAATTAGACAAAGAAAAAAACCCCAAAACAATCCACAATCATAAACAATACACAGTGTATATAATGATAAAAGAACCTGAAATTAAAAGATTCTTTTTAAAAAAAGTGCAAAAAGAGGAATTACAGAGATGATAAATGGTGAAGGATGTTATATGACAGTTAATAAAAATCCACGTTCAATAAAACATGAATTAATGAGTCACTGCACGCAGGCAGAAGTAAAACAGGAATAAAAGGGAGAGCGGTGCGTTTCTGTGTGCTCTAAAGTTAATCACATTCATCATCTTCCCAAAATCTCCCGAGGATCCTGGTGTCGTTCCGGTGGCCGGAAAACCGCCGGCCGCGCTGTCGGCCCTGAGCTGGGGTTCAGCTTCCTCCTCCAGCACGCCGCAGGTAATCATCACATCATCACCGTTACTTACTGAAACCCTTTCCGTTCTTCTTTATTTACACACACGAGCTTTTAACACCGGACACTGTCACGAAGCACTCTTTAGAGAAATTTTAAGCTTATGAAGTGTTTATATAAAGTGTTATGAATATGCACTCAGCCTTCATATAAAGTTTTATGTGAAATTTTGCGCTGCACAGACTGATGTTTAGTCTAAAGCTACGACGTTTTTACGGTGTGTTAAAGACTTAAATAACTTCCAAAACAACAACAACAACAACGACAGAAAGTATAATAAATAAGACATAAAAAAATAAAGAATAATTAAGATGCAGTAATACTAGCATGTAGTGTGATGCATAAAAGTACTTAAAAACATCAGTAAAATACAGACATAATGAAACTAATTACACGGCCCGGGCAAAAAACAGTGGCTGTTTAGATTTTAATAGGCGAATACATAAGAGTCTGTGAACAGATCATTATTAGAGCGATTATAATGTTTCTAGCGTGTTATATGTTCGGCAACAGTTCTTTTTAATCTTAAAGGATGAAGTGTGGAGCTTTTAGTTCTTTAATAACCGTGTAGAAAGACGCATCATGGCCATGTTCCAGGGCGACACTGCCGAGATTCATCAGGGTTAAAACTGTGAAAGAAGGTTCAGAGAGCATGAAGAATCATTTCACACATGAAGTGGCTCCTCTGAGTCCTGACCTTAACCTCAGTGAAGGTCTTTGGGACGTGCTGGAGGAGACTTTACAGAGCACTCACCTCTTTCACTGTCAGCACGAGATCCTGACCAAAAACCGATGCACCGCCTGATGGAAATAAACGTTCTGATGTTATTTCCATCAAGCGGTGCATCAATGTTTGGTTTCAGGGGCCCAGGCGCTGGAGTGATGGCTGTAATGGACCTTGTTGATGACTTGAGACCCATTTCATTGGTTCTGTTAAGAACTCGTGATCTGTGTGAGGACTTTCTGTACACATGAAATTATACAAGTGGTAAAATATTATATAAGTGGTAAAAAGGGGTGTGCTGAGTAATAAGAGGTATATTATTAAAAAAGTTAAAACCCTTAACGGTTCTTTGATGGTCCCTCCAAGAACAGTGTTCTCCAATCAGGCGTGGCTCTACATAGAACCTTTAAGTGTTACCTCATTTGAACAACCAAAGATCCTTTAAGAGTTCAGTTTTTTTTTTTTTTTCCAAATGTTGCATGTTCCAGATATTTGAAACATCAAAACAAAAGGATTTCCTTCTTTTTCTTGGGATATTTATTAAAGTCAGGTTGATAACCGTGAAACTGAAACACATCCTTATGGAAATTCCAGCTGAATTCCAAAGAAAATATCCATTATGACATTTTGAGGGGAATTTATAACACAGGCGTGCTGGAGGTTTGTGAGTTATCCATCGGAGTATAATCTGATTCCTGTGCACTTCCTGTTGGACGTTAATGTGGACTCTAGTACATTAATACATAAACTACATTCTACTGGTTTATGCAGTGAGTCTCATTAGGGCTTTATAATGATTATAATAATAATAAGTTCATGTTTTTAGTGTGTGTGTGTGTGTGTGTGTGTCAGAGACATTCTTGGCTTTAGGTGTCATGTATCTCTTCCCATGTGTTTCCATGGTGACCAATGAACTGTCATTAATAAGTTGTGAATTTCAAAGGGAATCCCTTAGGAAATGTTTTGTAAGGAAGTCTGTCAGGTTTTCAGAAATGCAGCACAAGTGTATATCCAGTTCAGTATTCCGGTGTGTTTTCTACAGGAATGGGATGCTGGGATAGCGGCCACGCTGGAGGGACGTGTCTCTTTGCTAGCGTCTCCTCAGCACAGCTACAGGGACCTGACCATCAGATCACCCAGCAATCACAAAGCAAACACGGACCCTCATTATCTGAGCTCACACACTTTTCCTGAGCTCCATCACACACAGCCAGACACGAGCCACACCCGACCCAGGAAACTGGAAGCCGTGAGTCATTACCACTCAGAACACACTCGCTGTAAAACCTGGGATATTCTGTTGCTAGGATACAACATATTACTCTGGGTGCACCTTTAAAGATTCAATGTAGAACCTAGAATTAGTTTTCTATGTGAAAAGGTTCTGTGTAGATCTCTTTTCAGGAGGCTGAGATCCCTTATCCATTAAAGAATTAGCTTTTTTCTAAGATTTGGGTTGATTTGAGTAGATTTGGGTCAACTTGGGTAGATATGGGTATATTTGGGTTGATTTCAGTAGATTTGGGTTGAGTTTGGGTTGATTTGGGTAGATTTGAGTTGATTTGGGCTGATTTGAGTAGATTTGAATAGATTTGGGTAGATTTTGGGTGGATTTGGGTTGATTTGGGTTGATTTGAGTTGATTTGGGTAGATTTTGGGTTGATTTGGGTAGATTTTGTGTTGATTTGGGTAGATTTTGTGTTGATTTGAGTTGATTTGGGTAGATTTTGTGTTGATTTGGGTAGATTTTGTGTTGATTTGAGTTGATTTGGGTAGATTTTGGGTTGATTTGAATTGATTTGGGTAGATTTTGGGTGGATTTGGGTTGATTTGAGTTGATTTGGGTTGATTTGGGTGGATTTGAGTTGATTCGGGTAGATTTGAGTTGATTTGGGTGGATTTGGGTTGATTTGGGTAGATTTGAGTTGATTTGGGTAGATTTGAGTTGATTTGGGTTGATTTGGGTAGATTTGGGTAGATTTGAGTTGATTTGGGTTGATTTGGGTAGATGTGAGTTGATTTGGGTTGATTTGGGTTGATTTGGGTTGACCTGGGTGTATGTAGAGATTAAAGGTGTGTTTGTAGGAGGGTGTGACGATGGAGAGGAGACGGCAGGCTGTGATGGAGCAGGTGATGGTGGATCAGCTCTCCAGGTGAAAGTCTTTACTCTGTTTTTCTAAACACTGCATAAATAAATAGAATCGGAGACGTCAGACATTGCAGTTGGACAGTCCTGAATTCCAGATAAATAAGAAACCGTGTCAGAAGGTGAAAGTGTAAACACGCCTCAGTCACTGCTGTAATGTGGTTTGTGCTCAGAGCCGTCATCAGCGACCCGGAACAAAACTCCGCAAACTCGGTGAACATTTCGGCTCGTCACAAGAGGACGTTACACCACACCATGTAAGACACACACTAACACATGCACACGCACACACACACAATTTTACAGTTGAAATTAAAATTTTCTTTGATGTGTGTGTGTGTGTGTGTGTGTGTGTGTGTGTGTGTGTTTACAGGGTGAAAACGCCGAAATCGTTAACAGAGAAACTCCTGTCCTACAAACTCTGCTTTCATGCCAGAATTTTATCACGGTAGGTGTAAACAGAATTATAAAACTTATCAAAAATCTTTGTGTGTCATTTTTTTTAACTTTACTGAAACACTGAATCTGTGAAAGTGTGTGTTTAATGCTTCCTCACTTGTCCCTCTGGGGAGCCATGAGGTTCCATGTAGAACTCTACAAAGTGTTTTCCTATCAGAAAGGGTTCCAAGTAGCACCGTTTTTCGGAAGCTAAGAACCCTTAATTAAGTGTGTGTGTATGTATATTTGTGTGTGTGCCCGTGTGTGTATGTATATTTGTGTGTGTGTGTGTGTGTGTGTGCATGCATGTGTGTGTGTGTAACAGATGTGGGCGTGAAGCCTGTCGGGAGCTGACTGGCTTCTACTTCACATGTGATCAGACACTAACAGTGTACGAGTACCGCAGTTTTGGGAAGAACAGGTGAGAACCAATCACACACTGAATTGTGTATGTTTATTACAGGTGTAATAACTGAGCTGTGTATGTTTATTACAGGTGTAATAACTGAGCTGTGTATGTTTATTACAGGTGTAATAACTGAGCTGTGTATGTTTATTACAGGTGTAATGCACTGCCATTTATTGTGCGTGGGGTTTATAGGACTCGAGGGAGACCATACTGTCTCTCTGACATCTCACAGGTACCCACTGTTCCAAACACACACACACACACACACACACACACACACACACACACACA
>CM040980.1:29501009-29514883 GCA_022985145.1 Pangasius djambal | reverse complement strand
TCCATACGCCATCAGAGACACACAACTACCACAAACTCCTCCCTCTGAAAAAGTAGTTCCATCTCTGAAAGCAGCGATTCGACACCTTTACAGCTTCATTAATACACAAACACCTTTAACTGAAGACTTCATGAAAGAGTTCAGCAGCTGCTCTTACGCTTCCTTTCTCTCTGAGTCTGGACTCAGCTGAGTTTCTGTTCTTTTCTCAGATGTTTTATTTAAATTTTTCCACAAATGAATGAATGAATTTACTGATTTTTTTTGCCGGATTTTTTCTAGCGTCTGTACGTGAGAGGTTGAAGGGTCGCGCTATCCGAACGCTGATTGGTTTAGGGAGGAGGCTGCGGAGTTTAGACGTGAAGCAGAACGGCATTGTGGGTAAAGAGCAGCTCAGAGAGTGTCTGATGGAGGAGCTGAGTCTCAGTCAACAGGTGCAGTAATCACTAATCACCATCTTCTACAAAGGACAATGTGCACTTTGACGATTAATGATGATTATAAATTGAATGCATGCAGAATTTATATTTTGATCATTAAAAAAACATATAAAGTTGCACATTTAAAATTACACGTATTAAAGTGACACAGGATGAAAACACTGAAGTCCCAGAGTTTATTATTAATGCGGCCTTAAAAAAACACGAAACAAAACAAAAAAAGAGACAGTAATGATAGAAACAGCACAGTGTACACAAAATACCAACATAGAAATAACTAAACCCCAACCAAAACTGAACCCAAACTAAAACCAGTTCCAGGCCAGAAACTAAAACAACAACAACAACAACAACAACAACAACAACAACAACCCCCAAAGCTGAACCCAAACTGAAATTAATTCCAGGTTAAAACTAACATAAACCAAATTATGACAATATGACTAAAACATTTATATTTTTGCCAGACAATTAAGATTAATAATCCACACTAATGCTGTCATAAATCTTTTTATAACATTAAATAAATTGAGATTATTTTCCACAGTTGAGACGAAGCAGATTCAGTTTCTGAAGTTTTAGTTTTGAATAAAGTTGATGTGAACTTTTTCGGATCATGTGAGTGCATAAGGACAGTGGAGCTGCTGTGAGTGTGTGTGTGTGTGTGTGTGCGCGTGTGTAGAGGTGTGTTATGTTGTGTTTGAGGTTGTGCTGCTGTGTTCAGGAGGTGGAGGCGGTGTGGAGGGTCGTGGGGCTGCAGAGAGAGTTCATGGCGGACTACGCTGAGACGATGTGCGCTGTGACCGGAGACATGAACGAGAGCAGAAAAGCTGTGTTTATAAAGGTCACAGAGCTCGAAGCTCCACGGACACAACTTTTAGCACTGAACACTTTTAACACTTTAACACTTTTAACACTTTAACACTTTTAACACTTTAACACTTTAATGCTTGAGACGGATGTCAGATGGATATTTGAGGTTTTCTGTTTCTGTTTTCAGGTTTATATTAAACTCGACCCCAATAAAACGGGTTCAGTTTCTCTGACTGATATTGAGAAGTTTTACTGCGTTAATCAGCAGCACACTGAACACGGTGAGAAACTACACAGCTTCATTTCACTTTTAATAACCTTTATAGCTATAATTATAGGATGTTAACCCTAACCCTAGGAATGTGTAATTTTAGTAATTTTACTGCCCTCTACTGGCTATGAGGTGAAATACAATTACTATTGAAACCGTTCAAATAAAAACTATTATTATTATTATTATTATTATTATTATTATTATTATTATTATTACTATTTCTGCTGCTATTATTATTTATTGTCACTGATATTTTCAGTTTTTTTAAATTCCTGTTTCACCATTTCCCTGATGATTTTGCTGTTTTGTGTTATGTACTATACAAAAATCTACTTTGAATTTAAATTTGAATTGAAACACTGAACCCGCCCCCTCAACTGTCCCCATCCCATGTTAAAAGAAAAAGAGGCGGAGCTTTGTCTCAGCTGGGGGTGGAGCTAAATTGTGAACAGTAAAGCTTTAAACAGCAAGCCAGATCTCATGCCAGTATTACTTAAAAAAAAAAAAATCACTGAAGTTCTGTTATCTGGTTATATAATATATATATATATATATCACACCATATCATCACAGGTAGAGAAACACTTTTAAATGTGCATTTTGTTATTATTAACTTGTTAAAATGATCACTGGAGGTTGCAATAAAACTCAAAAACATTGATTTATAAGGTCTAAAAGCTGAGAGTGAAATGCACTGAAGAGCCAGAAGTCAGGAAACACAGGAACACAGCTTCCTGTGTGTGTGTGTGTGTGTGTGTGTGTGCGTGTGTGTGTGTGTAGGAAGTGGGTTAGCCTTCACCCTGTCATACTGGTAGAACAAAATAAAACTTGAGGATTGACAAAAGAAAAGATAGAAATAATTCATAATAAAAGAGTAGTTCCAGTGCAGCTCTTATTGTTATGGAGAATAATATTATTGAGTGATTGAGTTATTGAGTGATCAGTACAGTGACAGATGTTTGATGTTTGTAATTTTTTATATTTGGCTGTTTGCAGGAGCAGCGTTAGACTTCCTCACGTGTGTACGGGACGCAGGAAGGGTCACTAAACACGTGTCTTATGCGGAGTTTCAGGACTATTATGAGGGACTGAGTATCGAAATCCCCAATGACCAGGTTTACATCAACATCCTGAGGAGCACCTGGAATATCTGAGTGTGTGTGTGTGTGTGTGTGTGTGTGTGTGTGTGTGTGTGTGTGTGTGTGTGTGTGTGAGTGTGAATGCTATTCTAATATTATAATTACTGTATTAAAGTAAAAATAAATGTCATACTTTATTCTGTTATTAAATCTGCTGAGACATTTGTTTTAAAAAACTTCAAACGACTCTTCTGTTGCTTGATGCAGGAAAAGTGATCTGAAGAAACGCATCACTTATGGTATGCTTTAGATTTACACATGCATCGATTTTCTAAATGATAAATAGAAATAGAAAAATGATATTACATTTCACAACTATTTAAAAAACATTCAGCTGAAAAAGCTTAACCCACTTAATTAATTGAAGTAATAAGTCATTTACTAATTAAATCCTAATAACTAATTAATTATGAAGTAATAAATATTTAAGTTTTTATTTAGTCTTTTTTAAAGAATAATTGTATATATTAATATTTAAAAAGGAGGATAAAACCTACAAAAACCAAAATAAAAGCTTAATAATAAAACAGGGGAAATCTTTGGAAAGCAGTGTATCCCAATGAGGAGTTAAAACCCTGAAATTAAATTATTAAATCAATTAATGAATAACTTTATTAATAGTGGGTTGTGATTGATCCTGTAACACTATTAGAAAATCATGGGCCCCTTGAGTATTATTGAAATTGAGTACTTGTACTCTTACTTAATTACATTAATTCCAAGAAAATAAAAACTTACTCTTTACTCTGTAGGTTTTTATTTAGACCTTCAGAGGCCTGTCAGTAAAATATTTCCGTAAAATATTCAAATATTTAAATGAAGCGTCTCCTTTTTTAACCTCCCTAGAAGGCATGAACTCCGTGTAATTTGAAAAAGCTTGATGGGGTAGGTTTCTGTAATTTCGGTAGCATTTACAGACTATATTTAACTGTTCTCCTGTTCTCTGTGCTAATAAACTGCGTAGTGTTAATCATGCATGTGAGCAGCAAACTTACAGAGACTGACGTTTTCGGTTAAAGATAAGAGTTAAAGAGTTTTAGATACGCAATAAAAGTTATTTTCACATGAAAACATGACATTAACTTCATTAACTTCAACTTCAGGTCAGAGTTCCTAAGAAATGTAAGAGTTCATATAATTATTCAGGTATTAAACTTTATTGTTTAAATCTTTTTCAGTAAAAAGGTGACAATGAAAAATGTGTCTTGTTTGCTGTTAACTTTTACATCAAAGTTTCCTTTAACATGAAAACATCAGTAATGTTAATAAACTGACAGAAATGTGTTCATTATTTGTTTAAATATGACTACACACACCTGAATTCCGTCAGGACTTCAATTAAATCCTCATAAATTAGAATAAATGACATTACCACCCGGAGTTGATTACTTTCCTACAACAGCACGTCCCCGAGTGTTTTATGATAACGTATTAGAACGAGCGCGTTAATATAAACCTGTGATTTGTTTATATTATAATATAAAGCTGTTATAGAAAATTAATTAACACCTTCCGACCAATCACAAACCAGAATTCAGAATCCAACAGCACCGTGGTGTAAAGCGAATAATAATCATCTGCTCGAGTGACGCTGTTGATGTTGTTATAGTGCATTAATGTTAAAGTTTATGGTGTGGTGTTAATGACAATAATTATGCTAATGATGATGTAAATAATGTGTGTTGAGGGAACTTTAATGTAAAGTGTCACCACCTGACTATTTATTTTTGTAATCACTTTAGTAACACTCTAATTTAAGGTTCAGGAAATAAACCAATTATAATTAAGCAATAAGTTGCTTACTAATTAAACCTTAATAACTAATTCATTATGAAGTAATAAATATTTAAGATCATTTAGTTCATGACTAATTTTGTATAAATTAATATTTAGAAAGAAGGTTAAAAACTTACAAAGACCAAAATAAAACAGAGAACATCTTTGGAAAGCAGTGTATCCCAATGACAATTAATCAGTTAATTAGTTAATTAATTAATTAATACTTTTAAAAACTATTGAACTACATAGTACCTGATTATAAACAATTTATTACAGAACCTTTAATTAAAGTTTTACCATCACATAACAATTACACATTAGTCCAGATGATCCAGATCCTCTCCAGATGGAAGTCCTTCACTTTTCTGAGTTTAAACCTGTTCTGAAAAATAAATGTCTTGAGTCAGTCAGTGAAAGTTTCTGTGCCCAATATGGACATAAAGTTGAATCGACGTCCTCATATGTCCTCGCCGTCGCAGCGTCCGGTTTTGAGTCAGTGACCGTTAGATAATCCGTTAGCAGAAATCTCACAGCGTTTATGGTTGTGGTTTTGTGCTTCATCCTGACTCTCCTCCTCTTCCTCATCGCTTCTTTCATCACCTTTCATCTGTAAAGAGAGAAAATTATTCATTTATATTATTCTATACGTGCCATTTCTTAAATGTGTGCATTCTTGAATTCCTTTTCAGACACACTCACTTCACCGAACATGAGTTTTATGACCATGCGCAGGATGAGCGACGCCCAGAAGACGTGCAGCAGCTGCAGGACCACCAGCATGCCGTTGAAGAAATAATATCCAAAAAATGGCTGAAACTCTTCCAGAGGATAAACCCAGGTACAGTGGATCAACCTGCAGCACGGCCCGCTTTAACACCACACTTATCACCAAATTCACTTTTATTCAGATTTATCCATTTCTTATTTCTCACCAGAAAGGGAAGATGACCAGCCTGGTGACCATGAAGACCACAGTGAAGAGGATGAAGATGGTGTTACAGGTGCACGTCCATCGGGCGTAATTAAACACCTTCCCCGACTCACAGAGCGAGAAAGACCAGTTACACACCTTTTATGTTACAAACAACTTCACTTATATCTTCACACAGGTTCTTTACATGGGCTTAAGACCTTTGCACAAGACTGAAGAACTTTTATGGAATGTTTGTGGGTGTTTTTCTTTAGTTATCTTGATTTTTTTGAACTGATATCATTTTTAAACTTTTTGATTATTAACGACTACAAATATTACCACAAATTACATTTCTTCATTTTGTGTTATGGGTGTGCAAACTTTTGCACTCAAGTGTGATCATATTAATCATTTATTTGCTTATAATGGCCCAGTGATGTCTCACAAACTCCACCTTCATCTGGCCCACATACACTTCTGCAGAAGTTCTTTAGAGAGATGACATAGAAGAAACTCTCTCTAAGGAACTTCTCTAAGGATCTTCTCTAAGGATCTTCTCTAAGGAACTTCCCGGTCTGTGATAATTTGACTGTTTTTTGTTTTAGTCACATTAAATGTATCAAAGATCATCTCAAAGAGCCTTCTACAAGGTAACATTGAAGATGGGAAGTTCCAACAGAGAACATCATTCAATCAAAAGGTTGTCTAGGAAACCAAAAATGGCTTCTTCTCTTCTTCTTCTCTGGCATCAAACCATTTCCACCAGCTTTATTTTTAATAATGACACGGCAGTGGACTCATGGAATATGGCTGAGATCAGAACATAGAGCTGGGTGATTTATTGGCTGACTTTTAGCTGCATATGATCCATTTGGACTGGACTGGAATATTCTGCTCTCTGTGACGTCTCTCTTGTTCTCCTACCTCTAAAAAAACATCAGCAGCGTCGTGCACCAGCATGACCAGAGTCCCGATGCGGATGTAGTTTGCGCACCAGGAAAAGGACAGCAGTGTTAAAGTGGCCCAGTGATGAACCAACTGCTCTTTAAAATCCTACACACACACACACACACACACACACACACACACACACACACAGAGACTTTGATCTGTAACAGGTCAGATATGATATCAGCACTGTGTTCAGGTAAAATCACCTGCACGCCCTCAGACACACAGAAGTGATAAATCCGCTCAGATAAAAACATTAATAAACCTATCGCTTTCTTCTGCTGTCACTTTCACATGCAAGGAATATTATTACACAACCGCATACTGTACATCTGCACACGCTTATAAACACAGGATAGATATGTACATCTATAAACGCTTCAGGATCGAGTCACACCCATAGTCCATTCAATAGAGAAATAGAGTATTGTATTAAAAATCAGAAAAACAGGAACATCTATGAAGGAAGAGCGGGTAAAAAGTGAGCCGAGTCTTATCAGGCTCAGGGTTATACACGCCACTGATTAATTTCTTCGTATACAGCTTTTACGTGCTCAGGGTACAAACGGAAATTTATGATCAGTCTGTGTCTATTCACAGACAAGCCAGGAAGCTACAGGGAATTCCAGACAAATGCAATTATCAGTGCTAAATTATTATTATTATTATTATTATTATTAATTAAATTTTGAATGCCAGTGTCTGTAAAGCATATCCAGAGGGTTCACAATGTTTTAAAACTTTATTATGGTTATTTGATGGTCAATCAAAACATGTAGGACCATATTAATAATAACGTCAAAATTAATTTGTATTTGAAGGAGTCCACTTTAACACGTTAACTGTTACAAATAATTAACACATTTGTCGTGTTTTTGTAAATGAATAAAGTTTTATGCACTCTTAGAAAAAAAAAATCATTTGAAGGATTCTATAAAAGGTTCTAGTTTGGAGCCCTTGTGGATAGGAGAACATTTTGTTGTCGGGTTTAAGACCTTTAAGAGTTTACACAGAGACAAAACTAGACTTTTTTTCCTAACAGTGTAGGTTATAAATACAGTCATTGCATGCAGTATAGCGTGTGTGTGTGTGTGTGTGTGTGTGTGTGTGTGTGTGTCAAGAGGCATATAGAATGAACTCTGACCTTACGTTTGACGTCTACGGCCACACTGAATAACAAGGAGCTGTAAAAACTCATCTCAATCATGTAATACCAGTACTGCGAGTCCAGCAGGGTCTGTACACACACACAAACACACACACCACATGCAAACACCCATGACACCTCACCCATGAATAAATATATTATGTAAATAACATATTATCTATACACACACATCCTAATTTGCATTGCAGGTTAAACATCAATTTACTGTTTATTGTAACCAAGCCTCAGGGTTCTAAGGTTCCTAAAAAGGTTCTACATGAAGCCATTTCTGATTGGGAAACACTGCGTTATACGGTTTTACATAGAATCCTCCCCTGAGGGACAACAGAAGTAGAATAAAGCTTCCACTTTGGAGAATTCGAACAATTCCCTACAGAGCTACAGCTGATGTTCTCTGTAATGCTACACCCGAGTTTATGGCTTTTACATTTTTTAAAAAACGTAAAGAGGTCATAAAACAGATTTCTACGTTACCTGTTTGGGAAATCCCGCCCACACTTCACGTAAATCATAAAACCACGGTTTCTGTAGAACCAAAAAAATAAAAAATAATAAGATGGCAACTTTGTTTGGATAATAAATAAACTTTTACAGTTAAAATGGTCAACTTGTAAAATTGTCAAAATTGTCAAAGAGAAATCAACATCAAAAAGTATAAAACAAGTCAAAGCACTAAGATAAAGCACTATAATAAAACAGCTTCTATATTATATGATAAAATGACAGAAAAGCAATGAAACCATAAAGAGAAAAACAACTAATAACAACAAATACTCGAACTGTAGGAACAAGACAAAAACGAATGATGAGATTCAGAATAAAGAGATAGATAGATAGATAGATAGATAGATAGATAGATAGATAGATAGATAGACAGATAGATAGATAGAAGATAAAATAGAATAAAACAGGAACACATGGTATGAATATTATTTTTTAAATCTAGCTTTGAATGGTGTGAGTAATTTGTAGGATTGTAAAGATTTATAGAGTTCGTTTAATAAAAGAAATGGTCCTTCTAATTCCTGGAACAGAGAGGAAGCTGGAGCCACGAGAGCGTAAAGTGCGTGTGGTCGACATTTCTGGAAATAAGTCAGACAGACGATGTGATTTTTGTAAATCATTAAGAGCAAATTCTCTAAATAAATAATAATTTTAACAGAAGCTGAGAGTTTTAAAGTGAGGAGGTCAAATGTGCAATAACACAGCTCATACACACGTTCATTTTAATTCATTAGAATCTGTGGCTGTGTGTGGATTAGTTACATGTGTGTGTGTGTGTGTGTGTGTGTGTGTGTGTGTGTGTGTGTGTGTGTGTGTGTAAAAAGGCTCGTCCATGCATGTTAAGGTGACATGGAAATAAATTACTTATTATCCTTGAGGCGAGTCACACACATGCTTGCTCATGCATGTGCAGCCAACCACACACACACACACACACACACGTAGCTAATCTACACACACACACACGTTTGCTCATGCACATGCAGGCCTCTACACACACACACACACACACACGGTAATTCAAGGTCATTCTGATGTTCCTCCTGTAACATGTGTTCAGTTTCCACAAAGTTTTCATGAAATCTCTAAATACTTACGTCATGTAAAGCCACGAGGCCTCCGAGAAAAGCGCAGAGATAAAACACAAACCTCCAGCTGCACAAAAACATTTCACACAGTAGTGTTCAACAGTGACATTTTACTTATCAGTAAAGATTTCCTATGTAAATAATGTCTTGTGTGTGTGTGTGTGTGTACTTGTATGGAATTATTTTAAAGAACATTATTGTATATAAACACAACAATGATCAGATCATAATCAGGTTCGTAAACGTGCACTTGTGATTGTAAGCTAAACTTCGCAAGTCCTCATGTTACAGCGATGAAACTGAACTTTATTAAAATGTTTTTACGGATTATGGATTAAAATTTAACACATTTATCTTTAATGCAACATTTAATATTCACAACTTGAGGGCTTTGACTGAAACATATCACTACTGTAATATTTTGAGGGGCGGAGCCAAGGCGACAATTCTATCAGTCTGAGGGCGGAGACAGGTGTACAAGTCTAGAAAGGTGAGAGGGCGGAGACAGGTGTGCGACTCTAGAAGGCTGAGAGGGTAGAGACAGGTGTACAACTCTAGAAAGCTGAAGGGGCAGAGACACGTGTATGACTAGAAAGGTGAGAGGGGGCGGAGACAGGTGTGTGACTCTAGAAGGCTGAGAGGGCGGAGACAGGTGTGTGACTCTAGAAGGCTGAGAGGGTAGAGACAGGTGTGTGACTCTAGAAGGCTGAGAGGGCGGAGACAGGTGTATGACTCTAGAAGGCTGAGAGGGCGGAGACAGATATACGACTCTAGAAGGCTGAGAGGGCGGAGACAGGTGTGTGACTCTAGAAGGCTGAGAGGGCGGAGACAGGTGTGTGACTCTAGAAGGCTGAGAGGGTAGAGACAGGTGTACGACTCTAGAAGGCTGAGAGGGTAGAGACAGGTGTGTGACTCTAGAAGGCTGAGAGGGTGGAGACAGGTGTACGACTCTAGAAGGCTGAGAGGGCGGAGACAGGTGTGTGACTCTAGAAAGCTAAAAGGGCGGAGACAGGTGTACGACTCTAGCAGTAACTTCAGTTGAGCTGAGCTTTAGTAACTGAATTTGTGGAAGCTGATTCACAAACATCACGTGAAAAGCTACATATAATAATTGCTATATAACAGATACATGAAATTGATCTTCGATTCATAAAGTTTCAATGATAAATTGTCATACGATTATTTTAGAGAGGAAATTACCGCTGCATTACATACCTGGCTTCTCTAAACTTCTTCAGTACTCCAGGTCTGTCCTGATTTCTCCGTCTGCGAAACCATTGTACAACCTGACGCTCTGACCAGCTCAACTTCTTACTGAGCCCTCTAACATCGAGCTACACACACACACACACACACACACACACACACACACACACACGTTGATTTTGGTGTACATTACATCCCCTATACCTACACTGTTTGGGGCTGAAATCTTCGCAAAACAACTCCAAAGCATCGCTGATCCTCCTCCATATTTTACTCTGGGCATCAGGTGTGTTTTCTCACATTCAGTTCCATTTTCACCCCAAACATGTCGAGAGTGTAGGACTACAATTTCTTGGCATTTACTGAAATAAATCTTTAACACAAGTTCATTTTAAAATGAAGCTCTTTTGAGAGGGATTTTATTTTGTCCAGTTGTTTGAGAGGATAACTTCACAGGAGCGTTTACACAAGAAATGTGGTGAATCGGACAGTTCGGTTATTTGGAAAAACGTTCATATTCTGTGTTTTGCTCCTGAGTTTGTGTACATTTCTGTATACGGAGTGTATTTCTGTTCACTATCGTGAACCTCGACTGATCGTCTTCAAATCATACAGCTGTTGATGAGTTTCTCTGATTTTATTAATGGATCACATGGTCATTTTGTGTCACTTCATATTAATGACCTGAAAGAATGTGATTCCAAAACAAATCTGTCAATTAAGAGAAATAAGACTAGCCATTCAATAATGATAAAAGTAATGGCGCCCTATAAAAGGAGGAACAATCGTCTATGTTAGCTAAAGTGTGTGTCTATGGTAGCCGACACGCTGCAGTGGCTGAGCTGCATTACTGGAAGATTTAGTGTGCTTAAGAGGCGCTTTTTCACCATTTAGTTGCAATTTTATGGAGTTTTGTGACACATTGTATTCAGCATGTGTGTGTGTGTGTGCGTGTGTGTGTGTTTACCTGTGATGGATGTTTAGAGTGTGTGTTATAGTACTGTTCCAGTGTGGGATTATTTGAGGCTCTCAGGCGGAATTTGTCTTTCACTCCGAGGGCTGCAGCGATAGGTGGAGCAATTAGTCTGTCAGGAGCATGATGCAATCAATTTTTACAAAAGAACGGACCCAAAGAACGTTTTTTTCATCTCACACACACAAACACACACATCCTTCTTTATCCTTACACACACATGCAAATCCACACACTCCTACAGTTAGACAAACAATTTGTTCAGAGATTATCTCTCTCTTGTGCGTGTGCGTGTGTGTGTGTGTGTGTGTGTGTGTGGGTGTGTGTGTGTGTGTGTGTGTGTGTTTACCTCTCATACAGGACTCTGAGTCCCAGCAGCACTACAGCGATGGGTAAAATCATATACAGATGGGATACATGAGCGTAAACCTGGCCCTCTTTATCCTGCAGATCCGCCCATGTGACATTCACGGGCAACCACAAACGATCCCACCAAAACCACTCACTGAGCATTGCCCTGTTACACGCACACACCCACACACCCACACACACACACACACACACACCCTTTCTTTTTGTACTGATAGTGACAAAGCGTCTCATCAACATGCATACACTTACGCTCTTACACACGGTCACAAGAGCCTACAGGTTGTTAACACCTGCTGGCTATACACACACACACACACACACACACACACGTTTTCCTAATCTGTGTGTGTGTGTGTGTGTGTGTGAAGGCATGTTGGAACAGCTCTGAGAAAAGCCTGTTAGAGCACTTGTGACATTGTGTGAGTATTTTGGAACAAATTGTGTGAAAAGTTTGTGTTTCATTCCTCTAAATGATTTACCCACATTTCTGTCCTCGCTGTACACTCTCTCTCTCTCTCTCTCTCTCTCTCTCTCTCTCTCTCTCTCTCTCTCTCTCTCTCTCTCTCTCTCTCTCTCTCTCTCTCTCTCTCTCTCTCTCTCTCTCTCTGTCTCTCTCTCTCTCTCTCTCTCTCTCTGTCTCTCTCTCCTTACATCCAATTAATCTAATCATCTCAATCATATGAAAAAAATCCACCTTGAGAGATTCCCGACACAACCGCAGGCTGGGCTGCAGTGTGTTCACTACACACACCGTCGAGAAAGTAGATTTATTTCAAATGAATTTTAGAGCAGAAGCAGAAATCAGCCAAGAAAACTACCAAACTACCAGAGAGAAGACAGCACAGCACTTACCTGCCTTTTCCCCGCTCGCTCTTCTCTGTCTGAAACAGGTAGACGTTCTTTCTGTCTCACACACACACACACACCCTCTCTCTCTCTCTCTCTCTCTCTCTCTCTCTTTCACACACATAGACAAGACACACCTGTAGTCAGCAATCCTCAGTCCTGCCCAGAATAATGACTCTACTATGTATTGCTGCACACACACACACACACACACACACACACACACACACACACACACACACCACTTTTTTGAACACTTTAACCCACAAAGAGCCCATTGAATAGCAAACCTTGTGTATGTGTGTTTGCTTCCTTAGAGGGACCAAAATGTTCCCGTAATGATAGGATCATGCGGCATGCTTGACCTTCTGAGGGGCTCCTCTGAATCCATTTGTTAATTAAAAAGCTGCAGGTGTGTGTGTGTGTGTGTGTGTGTGTGCGTGTGTGAATGTAAAAAGGGGAGTTTAATGATATTAAGTTTCACAAAATATCATTAAATTGGTGTGTAATTGAAATAAATAAGTGATTTAAACGTGACATCATAATCTGTTTATAAAATCACAGAAACTCATCGTCAGTTGTACGATTTGAAGACGATCAGCTGAGGTTCACATAAGTGAGTCTCCTTCTACGGAAATTTATACAAACTCAGGAGTGAAACATAGGATATGAACATTTTTCCAACAAACTGGATTTTCATGAACACCACGTTTCCTGTTTTAACTCCTGAGAACGTTTCATGAATAAATTAGTTTGTAATAAATTAGTTATGTACTATAAGCCCAGTGTTTGACTCCAGGAGATTATCAGTCTGAGATTGTAAGACTGGAGAATGATCACGCTGCTTTACTCTGACTTCAGGGAAGAGAGAACCTCGCAGTACAGTGGAACTCATTCCTGCTCCCTCTTGTGGTTTTCTGAAGTAAAACATCCACAGCTGAGTCATGAATCAAGTCTACACAGGACCTGAGGTCAGCAGTGAGCAAGACACATTCAGTCTTTCAGCCAGAATTTTATTGAGTAATTTTTTTCTTTAAATTATAAAAACATTGCTGATGGTTCTCAGTGGACCTCATTGTTAAATTTGTTGTCTTATGAAGGAGATCCGATACCTGTCAATTTTATTTTTTATTTTTACATGAGTCCACTTTGTTCATGTGTCATAATCAGGGCTTAAATATAACCTTGTAGCCCATTTTTATTTCTAAACCTTAAATTTACACTGCCCTCCAAAAGTTTGGAAACGCCTGAACAAAATAGGGTTTTTGGGCAATATCAGCATAAATCCTCTTTAGTTAGTGACCATTTTGCATTGATAATAAGGGACAACACTAGGCATCCGAGCAGTCAGTTTATTCAAACATTGACTTGATATATTACTCCAAGCCTCCTGGAGGATTGCCCAAAGATG
>CM040980.1:29481120-29493033 GCA_022985145.1 Pangasius djambal | reverse complement strand
GACAGACACTGTATGAGAGTACAGCTATAAAGACTAAATGAATTCCTACCAATCTCCTTTGCTCTGACAGCATCAGGCCGCCGGATTTCAGTTACAAATTTAGCAGCATCAAGTCGAATCTCAATGACGTTATTGAGCAGAGCAAAGACGGGAGCCAGCGGGAAAGAGGCCACGAAGAGTGTAACAAACCCGTACTGGATAACTGCAGAGCAAACAGAAATATATATATAATGCATAATATAATCAATACCTCAAGGGTCTTAAAAAGCCTTAAAATCTCAATCCAAACAACAGCCCCTTTCATTATTAAATACCAGATATGTAATTAAACATAAATAACGTGGCGTCAAGGTGACAAAAGCTGACCACAACACGCCAGTTGTTATTAAAACTCGATTCAGATCCACTCACTCATTTCCATATACTCCGGGCTCAGACCCTGATATGGCTCCAGCTGGTAATCTAAGTCCCAGCGGTACCGTGGCCGATTCGGATCCTTGTCCTTCTTCTTCTTCTCCCCTCCTTCTTTCTCCTCTTTATATTTACGATACATCTTCTTCAGTTTTCTTAAGTGGGGCAGAGAACAATTATATAAGTGCCATCATCAATATGTCAATTTTGCTGCCCTGATTTCATACAAATTTGTGTGCATCAAAAAAATAGCAAAACACATCTTGTCAGTTTTGTGTGTTTGCTTAGATGAATATGCAATTTCTTGTAAACTACTGTAAAATAGTGTGAAATACTGAGTGGAGTCCACCTGCAGTGTGCAAGTCTCTCTGGGAACAGAGACTGTGTAAATTAATGTGACTGACGGGCAAGTATTAAATTTGTGGAAGCTCATCTCTGATTGAGAAAGCTTCTCAGTCAGCTTCTAGAAAATATTTATATAGTATCTTGACCATTGTTAGGTGTCTTTAATCAACATTAAAAACATTACACTTTGAGCATAATTACTCAAACATAGCATATACCACTGTGCCACCCGAGAATAATTCAAATATGCAAAAAACTCACTGAAATATTGTTTGTGATGTGATATAATTTATGCATTAATTCTTTATAAAGCACCAGCAAGGCATTTATTAACCACACACACACACACACACACACACACACACACACACACACAATTTATTAGATTGTACAAGCAAATTATTCTGTTTGTTTGGGGTCTTAATAAATCAGCCTCAGAAAGTTTGGAGTTCTTTTGTAAACGACTACAAATTTACATCCTTGGTGGCTTTATGAAGAAGTGCAAATCAGAAACTAGTGGAAGAATTAGCTGGTTGAGAACACATCAGAATGTGTGTGTGTGTGTGTGTGTGTGTGTGTGTGTGTGTGTGAAAAACTCACGGGATGGCAATCTCAAACACATTGTTCTGGATGAGCTGCTTCCCCAACATGATCATACCAAGCTGAATACATACTTCAATGAGGCAACCTGCTGGAGCACACACAAAACACACACACA
Source organism: Pangasius djambal (assembly GCA_022985145.1). NCBI lineage: Eukaryota > Metazoa > Chordata > Actinopteri > Siluriformes > Pangasiidae > Pangasius > Pangasius djambal. The sequence goes on along the minus strand of CM040980.1, from coordinate 29,491,559 downwards.
CACACACACACACACACACACACACACACACACACACACACACACACACCTTCATCCTACAAGTCCATGCATAAAACAGCACAGGTGGAGTGTAGCGTAAAGCATTTAATCCTTACCTCCTCCATCCGGAAATCTTTAAAGACATACACATAGTCACCTGGACGACCTGCGAACCTGAAATTACACATAAAAGTTTTAGTCTATAAGCGAAAGGCTTGTACATGTATGTGGGAATAAAAGAGTCTGACAAACCTGCCCTTAAAGAAAGCCACGTAGAAGACAGGAGCAAAAGCGTTCATGCTCTTGAGCAGAAAAGTCTTCAGGATCAGGTGTTCCTCAAACGCTGCTTCAGTCTTCGGAATCTCTGCAAGTCCACAAACAGTACTGCGTTATCATCCCTAATCTTGTCATTTCTTTATCCCTCGTTTTCTCTCACTCATCACACTAAACACAACCTGTTACACACGCAGACTGACCTAGCTCCGTGATCCAGGCTGCCACAGCTCCATAGATCTCATCCAGCACCAAAACCACCAGCAGGTTGATGATGACAGCTGTGGTTGTCACGGTAACGCGCACATTGGCCTTGGCCTCGTGGTCAGGGTTCATCGACATCACTGCAAAAACGATGATGCGGTACAGAATGACACCAGACACCGCCGACAGTGTGACCCCCACCTACACACACACACACGTAGAGACAGAACAATCAGTGATAAATTCACGTTCATACATTTACTAATATTAACACTATTACTGACCATTAGGAGGATGGAGGAAATGTTGATGCAGTATCCCGGCAGCCGGTCTCTCCATGTAAGAGATTCTGAAGCAAACTACAAAACAATCATAAAATATATTACTATACACATACACAATATTTCACACATTACAAAAAATGGTCAAGCTGTACAATGTTTTAAGTTTTATATGACAGAAGAAGGAAAATAATGTGTTAGTTATGAACAAACTGGAGCTATTCTTATTTTTATCAATCATTTATCCAGACTCTTCTCCTCCAGGCCACCAGAGGGCGCCCTCCCCTGGATTCAGAATCACCTCCTCAGTTGTGCTTGCTACTACATTCTGAGCCCTCTGTTACAGTAAGACTGTTGAATTTCCCATGGAGTTCTTTAAATATAGAAATAATGAAAATATTTTCTGTGGTTAAATCACATGGCAGGTGAGGATGAGGGGTTAGCAGCATCTCACTGTCCCTTTGCTCCTCACTGTTCTCCGGCAAATCGCATCGTATCCCAAACACACTCATGAGCTCACTCATATTCAGCATGTGTCTGTGATTAGACTTTAAATCCTGATCTGACTTTAATCCCACATGATCTATTGTGTGAAATACTCACAAGGTCTAATCTGCTTTCTCTCTCTCTGTATGTGTGTGTGTGTGGTGTGTGAGTGTGTGTGTTTTTACTTGTGTAGGTCACTACACAACTCTTTTGTTTATTTTTTAAAAACTACTCTTAAATATAATTAATTTTCACCATTTCATTTTCAGTCTCTTCAGTAGCTTGCTTTTTAAGTGATGTTTTATTGAAAGGTTTTATATATTTTAGTTTTAGTAATGCTAGAAGGTTTCTGTAGAGAGGAACGCATGAACACACACAGTGGCCCGAGCCTTTATGTCCTCCTGACTTTCTCCCCTGCTTTCAATTAAACTTAAAAAATGTTCCACAGAAAACCAAAAATGGATCTTTTAAAAGAAGCCTTATTTCTAGTTTTCATTCACCTAATATTTAATTTTAGTCTATAATTTCAGTTGATAAAACTCTTTTTGCAGTTATATCTTTGGCCTTTGTAAACTTTAATAATCACGTTTTCTGTGATCCAGAAGGATAACAATAACAAGGGTTAATGCTGTTAAAGGTTCCAAGTAGAACTGTTTTTGGAACGTAAGAGCTTTTTAGAAGAGAGTAGATGAGAAGAAAGACAGCGCGAGGCGTGACGAGGTAGTGAGGGTGTAGTGAGGGTGGAGTGAGGTCAGTACACAGGGCACTGAGTGACATCCAAAGACATTTTGTTCATAAACCCCACCCACTCACTCAGATAAGCTGATTATCTCTCTCTCTCTCTCTCTCTCTCTCTCTCTCTGTATCTCACTTGTCTATTAACTCTCAACCTGTTTCTTAGTGAATCATAAACACACTCACACACACACAGGGTCAGGTAAAGCCTTAAAGCTGTGACCGTTCTGTGCATGCGCACACACACACACACACACACACACACACACACACACACACACACTCTCTCTCTCTCTCTCTCTCTCTCTCTCTCTCTCTCTCTTCCTCACCACTGGTTGTCCTCCTTTTGCAGATAGCAGCTTCTCTATACCAGTGTCATGTGTCCTCTCATCCGACTGCAAAACAGCAGAGGTTAATCATACACACACATCCATTCCATCCCATTCTATCTCTCTCTCTTCCAAACACACACACACACACACACACACACACACACACACGCACTGCTGTATAATGCTCACATAAAGAGCATAACTCATCATTGTCTGTACCGCATCTTTCTTTTTGTTTTTGCTCTTTTTCTGTCGCTTCTGCAGGAGGAAGTCCTCGTACGCTGGTCGCAGCTCATCCTGAGAACAACAACAACAATCATGAACTCCAAGCTAAATAAAATACTGATAAATGTTTTTTTTATTTTTTGGTATGGAAAAATAAATCCAGTCTGTTGCTATTCTGTCAAAACTGATTTTTCTGTGCAGAATTTAGATACAAAATAAAATCCTGAAAAACAGCTCAATTAAAAAATGCATTTGCTAATTATAATTATAGTTCATTAATCCCAGTGAATATGGCTATTTAGAAAAAAACACAAAATTAATGTTTAGTCATGTAATTCATTAACAAGCAAAACCATCACATGGAGAAAATGAACGTAATTCACTTTAAAGCTTTATCCTCAGTGAGTTTTTGTCTAAACAAACCCAAACATCAGCCATGAAGCTCAGACAATACAGAAAACCCAGAAGTTAGTAAATTAAATATAAGAGAAAAATATCCTTACTTCAGCTCTGTCCTGTATTTCAGCATTTAGAGAAGGGACAAAAAAAATAAAGATAATTCAGTGTGTGTAAATAACTGTACACACAGTGTTTAAGTAGAATACAAAACCATACAATACCACTCACTTAAACACACACACACACACACACACACACACACACACACACACACACACACACTTGACTCTGGTGTTTAATGTGCTTCAGAAAACATAACAGTGTTTATTTAGTGAAATATTGTAATCAGACCCTCACCTCCTCATCCTCAACGCCGGAGAGATCCCAGCTGTGCTGCAGGCACCGCTGTCTCCTCTTCCAGTGCTCCAGAAACACAGCCCCTACACACACACACACACACACACACACACACATAGATATACAGCTAAATGCAAAGCTTTGCACCCCCCATGGCTTCTACGTGAAAAAATAAACTTTTACTATCTTTAAAAAGGGGGAATTTTGAAGAAGAAATGAAATGTGAGTGAATCCTGCAACACGACAACAAATCCAAAACTCGAGGCAAAGAATCATCAAGAAATCTTCATCAAGATTAGCTTTATGGCTCTGGATCTCCAGACCTGAATTGAAGAACGCAGTGTGTGTAACCTCTTTTGAACTAAATGTCTTGTTGTTATAAAAGAAATGTATTTGTCTCCTGTATTTTGTTTAACATTTATGGCAATAAATGTATTGCCATTTTAAGGGTGCACAAACTTTTGCACACAACCATAACTGTATTAGTATTATTTCTCTAACTCTGCCTTTCTCCAAAGGCTGTTCTACTGACTGCCCTGATCTCAGATCAGCAACTGAAACATAATCTGTGTCTCGAACTGTGCAAACCTGAGTGAGATATCAATACTATTAATACTATTAGTATTTAGCAGAAGGGGCGGAGTTATTAAGGGGGTGGAGCCATCAGACTGCTAATGCAGACACAAATTAGGAGCAAAAAGGGATTTGGGTGTAAAATAGGTGGAGATGGCAGCGATCTGATACGCAGGATCGATATGGAGGATCGTACAGTACTACATCAGAGAATCTGATCCCGTCACAAATGGAAAGATTGGATTTTTTTGGGACTGTAAATCTTTACATATAGAGAGACTAGACTGTATTTTTTGCTAGGATTGATTTGATTATATTTATACTTTATTATATTGCAAATTCAAGCTGTGGTTTTGTCTAAGCCATGTTTAAGCCATGTATTTGTCCTGTATTTTTTTCAAGTGCTTCAGTTTAAAATCTCGATATCGACTGATACTAAAGTTTTCAGTCTCGATGCTGGAAAAGTCCAAGTGTCATCGTGTCATCTCTGAAAGTAGGTGCTTGTTAGTCTGTTATTTCCGTTTATGTTCTTTTCACCTGGAGCTCTCTCCAGTAGTAAAACTCTGTGGTAGGACTTGTGAAGTTTCCCTTCGAGAGATGAACCAAAGAATTCTTTGAGGTTCTAGATTTATTTCTTTTTTCCTAATAGTGTAAGATCATCCAGCTCATAGTTAAACCTAGATCAGTTGTTGTACCTTTATGGCCATGGTATAAAATATAACAGTTTTCTTAAAACAAACTATTGCACACTTGATTCCCAGACATCAGGCGTCTCGGATTGCAGGCTGAATGTGAGTTTTATAAGTCTTTATTGGGTCTCACATACGCGGTGATGAACCGGAACGTCCATTACGGAGGAACCCCGGGGGAATTTTTGATAAGGGTAACTTTAGTGAGCGTACGCACCCCAGAGGCACATGAAGATGGCGAAGGCGACAGTGGCGTGGTTGTCGAACAGATAGCTGGCCCGCGCTGTGCTGCACATGCTGCTCAACTGCCAATAATCACACACTCCATCACACAGAGGACACATGGTGAAGTTCAGACGCTTATCACACATCTCCTGACTGAGACAGAGACGAGCAGAGAGGGGATTCATTCATAAATATCTACTGGTTTGGTTTGTTAAAGCACCTTCTGACACACAGTTAACAGAAGAACCGAGAGAGAGAGAGAGAGAGAGAGAGAGTGAGAGAGAGAGAGAGAGAGAGAGAGAGAGAGAGAGAGAGAGAGAGAGAGAGAGAGAGAGAGAGAGAGAGAGAGAGTGAGTACCTGGGCACGTTTGTATCGACAGTCATCCAGCCGTACAGGAAAACTACAATCCCCATCGCTGAGGCGGGAATGAGCAGCTGCGTGTAAACTCCCAACCAGGCGAAGTACAGACCGATCTTCTCCCCAAAGTACCTCCTCCAGGGGTATATACACACACAAACGCACACACACACACACACACACACACACACACGCACACACACGCACACACACATTTAGAAATAGAATTATACTTTCATAAAAAGTTTAAAAACATTAAGTCTTCTTCGTTGTCCCTCTGAGGGAATCCTTAAAAGTTCTGTCTAGATCTTTACACCAAACAATTTCTCTATCAGAAATGGTTCTCATATATCACTAGAACCCTTGTAGGCAGCTTGGAACCCTTAATTATCCAGCGGACACTTAAAGAACCAGTGAATCATTTTTCTAAGTGTGTACCAAGTACCATGAGAGTTACATTTTAAAACACTGAACTATCTCTAATAGGATAACATTCTGTTGTTGGGTTCTACAAGGAGCATTTGAGGGTTCTCCTAGAGGGTCAAGCCAAATTTATCCTAGTTTTAGACCTTTAACCTAGATCTAATCTCTTCTTAGAGGTTAATCTTATTATTATTATTAATAATTATTATTGCTTCTGTCTTTGAAATGTAGAACCCTTGAGGATTCTGTGTTCGTGCCTGAATGGTTCTACAACTGAAGGTTTGCTCTATAGGTTCTAGATAATTAGAAGAAAATAATAAGCAATAATTTGAAGTTTGTTCTGCACACTTATCCAGCTAACACACACTCCTAGGGTTCCTCAAGGGTTCTTTGGATAATTAAGGCTTATTAGCTTCAACTTAGGAACCTTTCTCATACAGAAACACCCTGCTGTAAAGTTCTACAGAGAACCTTAAAGATTTCCACCAGAGGAACAACTAAAGAACCCTAAATTTCCTAAATTTTCTAAGAGTGTAGCAATGGAAATAATAATTGTTCATAATAAGATTAATCCTTTAAACTCCTTGGAAAAAAGGTTAAATCTTGAACCCTTAATCATTCTTCTGCTTTTCTGTCTTTCTGGGAGAACTCTTGTAGGTTCTATTTTTAATGAAATTAAGGATTTTTAGTTTACAAAAAGGGTTCCACTCTGAAAAGGAAATCATTGTCCTAGTGGGACAACCAAGGACTCCTTAAGGGTTCTAAGTTTTGAAAAGTGTATCATATATCGATATATTTTCAGAGAGCCGAGTAACGTGTCTAGACGTTTTCGCACCTGATGAGATCGACTGGCTGATACTTGAAGAAAACTCCGTAATTGGCCCATTCATCATGTAACAACTGAGAAAATACACACACACACACACACACAATTACACACACAATTACACTCACTACTATTAAGCTGTTTTATCAAAAACAAGTGAAAGTGTATTCTGAACTCCTCCCCAAACATCAGACGTCCAATCAGAGTAGAGTTCAGAGCTCACCTGTCTGTCATTGCGAAGCTCTTTAACATCGGAGTTAAAGTCTCCCTGCAGAAACGACAGCACGGTGTTCAACCTGCACTCCTCATACACTCACATATTTTTATATGCACTGCACATTTTTATTAGAAAATATAAAATCTATTAATGACTGAATAATGAAAATATGTAGTAGTAAATAGGGGGCGCTATCAGCATCCATCTGTGAGTCCAGATTTATATTCACTCTCATTACTGCACACCTTAAAGGGTTAAGTAAGAAATAACACACACTGGATCATGCTGTTATATGAAATTAATCCACACAGGGTCATGTGATTCCGACTGACATAAGTGACTGAGTCACTGTTACCTCCCTGTAGTTGATTATTTTCCTATTACAGCAGGTCTCCAAGTGTTTTATTCCTCTTATACCACAGCAATTTACCAAAGATTACTATTTTTTAATTTATTAACAAATGACACGTTATACGTTTTGTCCATTTATAGTAAATGGTTATAGTTATTTATTGTAATTTAATCTTATGTTGATCACCAGCATTTATCATCAGGTGGGAATGTGATTACATTAGAATTAAAATAGTAAATTTAACCGTTTTTATAATGCTCTAAAATGTATTATTAAGTCATTAAATTCTAACTTACATCATGTAAAGGAAACGCTGCGTCATAAACACCTTTAGCAAGTAACGACGTGATTCCTGAAGTGTAAACAAAACGATTAACGAGCACATTTACTGTAAAAATTTACATCTACTTCCATGTCATTTATGCTTAGAAATGACAAATAAAGTCTAAATTCTCTCTCAATGAATTATTAAACAGAAATATAAATGCTGAGCGTTCACCCATAGTGTGACACGTCTGAGTACACGCCGTGCGCCTCAGGATCTCGGACACCTGCAAACACCACGGGAATATAAAGAGCTTAAGAATTCTGTCTAAAACATCGTGCTAATGTTAATGCTAATCTTCTCACAAACGCAGAAGCTCACAATTCTCCCTCGTGTCGCAGTGTCGAAGAGCGTGTTTCTCGACTTGATATCAAACCTACAAACACAAGAGTTAAGATGGTGAAAGTGGTTGTAATTGTGTGTGTGTGTGTGTGTGTGTGTGTGTGTGTGTGTGTGTGTGTGTGTGTTTACAGGTGTAGCTTCTCTCTGTTGAACGGGAGTGATAGGACCCGTGTGTGGGGGTTTTTCTGGGGATCCGGGACTCCTGGCTGGAACGGCTGATTTATTTTCTCCCAAAGTGAACTCAGAAATCCAGCAATTCCTGTTTTCTCCTTCAGCTCGTAAATCTATGAAGCAGAAAAGAGAGCAAAAGGAGAAGAAATGCAATTTCCTCAAATATTCCTCAAATAACCGTCCTTTCTTCCAGAGTGTAAATCTGATAAATCTGATCCTTCCTCACTTCCTGTATGTGTTCCACTCCTCACTAACTCATCCTCACTGGAATAACCAACACCATCCTCTGAACACTGAACATTTCTGAAAAAAGGAAATGTAAAATATTCTGTATTTTAAGAATTATTTTTCAAATTCAAAGCTGCATAAAATAAAAGTGGGATAATTCAGAATATAATGAAATCACAGCAACGTGAGAAAGGTTCATAAATTCAGCACAAAAATGAGAACATTTTAAGTCCTGATGTTCATTTCCATAATTGTGTTTCCTCCTTGGGGCTGTGTGTGTGTGTGTGTGTGTGTGTGTGTGTGTGTGTGTGTGTGTGTGAGAGAGCTAGAGAGAGAGAGAGAGAGAGACAGAATTGTGGGTGAAAAATTAAGACTCACTCTTTTGGTAGGAACTTTGATCTTAAGAAGCTCTGCCTCACGACTCAGTACAGACCAGGGGACATGGAGACGCGTAAAACGTACTGTCTTCATCTGAAAGAGAGAGAGAGAAGGAGAGAGAGAGAGAGAGAGAGAGACAGAGAAAGAAGCAGAAAGAGAGAGAGAGAGAGAAAGACAGAGAGAAGGAGACAGACAGAGAGAGGCAAAGAGAGACAGAGACAGATAATTGATATATTTATGTAAATGAGATAGTTAGCTGCAATCAGACACATTGAGGAACAGCATTAACAGCGTTGTCATGGTTACAGATTTTCTTTTCCTAACACAAACAGCTGGAGAAAATGATTTTTCTCCACAAAACACAGACAGGGAGAAAGCAGCGACATTCAACATGTAATCTTTAAAGGTACATCATATCCTTATGATTACAATTTTTATTTTATTAAAAGATCAACACATCATACTTTTTATTCCTTTATAGTTACATAAAAATATGTAATATCATTTGGTCCCTGGTGGTCTAACCCAGCCACCGGCAGTGCACTCTCAGTGCCGGGCCCAAGCACCAAGCATCGAGTGCCAAATCAAACATACGGACCAATAGTCCTCTGTGGTGACCCCTAATGGGGGCAGCTGAAAGAACAGCAACATGGTTACGTTTAATATCATTCACAGGGAGGTTTATATTTAACATGTATGGAAGGAGTCTCCAGTGTCAGCGCTTTGTAACAGTCAGAGGTGAAGCTGTAACTTTAAGTTTTCCGATGTCTTCAGGACAGAGGAGTTTACGCTTCTTTGCGGTTTCTCAGTAACATGCGTAACAAGCTGCGATTTTTTTCTCTTATTAGCTGGAAGAGAGAGAATAAAGAGAGGCTGCTGAGGGAACGACTGTTTATAGCTGCTGTAACGTAAGTGACAACAGGAACTAACTCGTTTCACAACATTAAATGTAACTATAAAACACATGTCATGATGTGGTATAAGAGGAATAAAATTTGGGGACATACTGTTACAGTAACTCTGCTTCACCACACCAACCTGTCAGTATTTTATTGTAACACACACACACACACACACACACACACACACACACACACACACACACACAGTGTTTATAACTTATTTAGTTTAAAAATGTAGTTTTGTACTTTTGGTTTTAGTTTTCGTTTACTGTAATGTTCCTGTTCTGAATTCATCCTGGTGTGTGTTTGAAGCACAAATTAAAAACACCCACACGTTAACGTACACACCTCTACGTCTCGTTCGATCTCCAGACCCTGCTCCTGCAGCCCTCGCTCAAACTCCTCCCTGATCAGGGCTTTTTCTCCTTCACCTGGCCCAGGAGCCACGCCTATTTCCAGCTCCGCCTCCGCCAGGTCGGCCTGCGTGTCCGTGTGGAGAGGGGTGGGACTCTCGGGTGGCAGGTTGCCGTTGGTGACGATGGAAAAGCGTCTCTTACAGTGATACACCAGCACATAATCGACTCTTCTTCGGCCATCAGCGAAACACACGCCTCCTCTCGGACATGGGCGGGGCTTATCCTAACGCAACACACCCGGATTATAATATTAGAAAAAGTCCAGAGCTGAGAGGGGGCGGAGCTAATTTCAAGGCCAGAAACAGAAGAAAACAGGAAACACTAAAAATCAATTGCTAAAGAATCACAACTTTTAAGTTATGCTTGAAATAATTTGACTATTACCGGACTCTAGGAAGACTTTTACATTTTACAAATTGCAAATCTGATGCACATTTAACACTTTATGATAGGGCTTAAATGCAAAAGGAGTGAAATTGAAATGAAATTAACCCTCAGTGAGTTGATACGAGGTTCAGAGAGAGCACTGGTGTGTACAGATACTCAAGATTAAGACAATTTGGCCGACAGCAGGGTAAAAATAGTGAGTGATAATGCAGTGAGCAAAAGGAAATATTAAATTTGAAGTGTATTACAGTGTGTTGAGGTGAAATGACGGTGTGGTAGAAACAACTTAAATAAAAGTCTGTAAGAGTGACGGGATTTTCTGTGAATTATACTCC
>CM040980.1:29457971-29472014 GCA_022985145.1 Pangasius djambal | reverse complement strand
CACACACACACACACACACACACACACACAGGGTAGTGAAGTCATCCTCTTGAGCAGGTGTTTATTACGCTACATTCATGAGGCCCACACAGCCTGTAGTATTCCCTTTACAGAACTGTTACGCAGAAGTATGAAGCATTTTCCACTGACATTTTAATTGCGAGCTACATACACGTACGCTTCTGCATTCACAAACACGGACGTGTGAAAAAGGGCCAGAATACTGCACCTCAGCTGTCAACACAAAAACTAATTTCATGACATTAACTTGGACAACGAATTGGACTAATCTGGTTTTGCTATAGTAATCCAGTCGACACGTGACCATGCTGTGTTTCTTCAGTCAGCGGTTCAGAGAACACAACGTTCTGACAGAAAAAGAGGGATTGTAAATGATATGTAAATAAATGGATATGATAAAGCCATCACTGATTGTAATTAGGCACCAATAATTATAATAATAGAGCATATGTTGTAGGCTTCTCTAAAATTTAGTGATAGTTTTTTTTATAGTACGGTCTTTTTTCCTACTAACAGCTTGCTAACCTTCATCTTTACTGTTCATTCTTTTTTATTATTCAACTCTATTTCTTTCCCTTTTTTTAAAAAAAAACCCATTTGAATGTTTATACCCACTTTATCAGGCAAGCAGGTGACCTCTACACAGCCGCATTCATTGGTCGCCTCCTTGGTGATGTAACCGGAAGGACAAACTCGGGTGGAGCTCTGACAGTTGCACACGCATTCGAAGGAATCACAGCAGTCAGTCTGTTTGATGGACAGCTTTTTGTAGGCGGGGCATGAGGGCCTGGTTGCAGAGCATTGGTCTTTTCTACAGACTGAAAGAGAGAGAGAGAGAGAGATCAGATTTTAATGCATTATGGATTACGAAGCCTGCATCATAAGACTGACATAACAGTGCCGTAAACATATCCTGGAACATGTCATGTGACCTCAGTTATTTAACCTGCGTCCATTATCATAGTCATCGTTATTACTGCTGATGTAATGTTCGATGCTGTGATAGATAAGCATGAGTTATTAATAAGTTATTATTCTTGGAAAGAATTGAATCATTTTGAGCTGAGATGTAAAGATTTCACATGTATAGTACACGTACAGTAGTTTCAGCCGATAACAGCAACTTTATAGAGTCTATTTATCACAGATTCATCATGTTGTGCATCAGCTACTTAACCTAAGAGGGATGTGTTGCTCTTTATTTTATTTTTATGTATTTAATTTTTTTATTCATATCCAGAGGGTGAGGACTGCATTCGTCTTTTAGAATGTCTTCAGAGTAAACGGAGAGGAGAGCGAGTGTCGGGCTGAGTGTGTGAGCCAACAGCGCTGGGATAAACCACACATCGTATTAATATTAGAATATAACACTACATCCTGTATAATAGTCTATAATAAAAATGAATGCTAATTAGTCTAATGTTTGTTAGCATGAAACTTTTCCCAGTAACGCTAAGATGATGTTCTTATATCACTGGATGTAATCCATCCTGACAGCACATGGCTTGTTCCATGACACGTTTATGAAGTGCTTATGTAAGTTTTATGACGCAGGGTTCGAGTAAAGTGTGTGTACGTACCACACTGATAGATGGGCGCACACTCTCCCGGGTTTGTCAGGACTGAAGTGAGACCGTTTCCACATTGTGGAGGAGCCGGGAGCTTACAGTTTGCAGTGTCACACACTGCAACCGCACACACACACACACACACACACACACACACACACACGTTAATGGTGTCCTTGGTAGATTAGCATTGTGTCAATGTTATCAGAAGTGCACAGTGTCACATGTGATGTTCTCACCGCATTCATACTCTGGGCAGCACTTTGACTCCTTCTTCTCCACCAGGATCTCACACACTCCACATACAGGGGCTGTAACACGGCAACAGTTGCCATGACGACACGATAGGAGCATAGTGCTCTAGGACTATTTTAATCAGCGTGATATACAACGTGAGAGACTGACAGACAAAGACAGACAGACAGAGAGAAAGAGACAAAGACTGAGAGACAGACAGAGGGACAAGCAGACAGCGAGAGAGAGAGAGACAGACAGACAAACACATAGACAGGGAGACAGAAAGACAGACAGACAGACAGAGAGACAGACAGACAGACAGACAGACAGACAGAGAAAAGAGACAAAGATAGACAGATTGAGAGATAGACAGAGGGACAAGCAGACAGTGAGAGAGACAGACAGACAGACAGACAGACAGAGGGATAAAGTGATTGCGATGTTCTGACCTTTCGCGTTAGTGCATGGCAGAGCTGTACAGTTTATATGCTGCTGATCTAAACACAAACACAGCAAACACGGGTTATCATCCGGAGTCCAGCTGTCCATGAACTGTAACACACACACACACACAAAGACACACACACACACACACACACACACACACACACACACACAAAGACACACACACACACACACACACACACACAAAAATTCATCACAGATTTGTCTATATTCTGCTGAAACATGTTACAGTCAGATGTCATTTTTATAGATTAACTGTCTGTCTGTGTGTGTGAGAGAGAGAGGGAGAGAGGGTGTGTGTGTGTGTGTGTGTGTGTGTGTGGATGTGTGTATGTGTGTATGTGTGTACCTGGTGGACTTGCCCAAGGTGGTCCACACACTGACTGCAGGCCTCTTGGCTAACACACTCCTCCCCTCGCTGCACCGTACCAGGAGGACAGAAGCAGCCCTCGGTGGGCGTGGTCCAACACTGAGCCCCGCCCCCTATCCCATCCCCCCTCCAATCCACATCCCCCAGAGGGGACCGGGCGTGGCCACACTGCTCCACACACCCCATACGACACGCGTCGTATTCCATATTCTTAGAGCAAGTCATGGCTAAGAAAACACACACACACACACACACACACAAAATTCATGTGTAAAAAAATGTGTAATCTATTTAAATGTTTTCAGTTAATAAAATAAAATGTTATATATAAAATGCATTTAATGCAGGAATGTGAATAAACACAAACACACACACACACACACACACACACACACAGACTCACGGCACAGGTCAGGGGTCCTCCAGTGAACACACACGCCCTGCTGTCGACACACACTGCTGTAGGACGCCAGCAGATCACACACCATGGCGGGGTGACACGCCACCATCTTGCACATGGTCACGTATTCCTGAGGTGGTACCAGATTATGGCACTTGCTAAACACCTCGGAGGCTAACAGCTCGCAGCTCTGAGCCACGCCCACCTCACACTCCTCCGTTACACTATCCACACACTCGCCCAGAGCCCAGGAACGCAGGAACGCGTCCGAGTCCGTGCTCACGGAACCGTCAGGGAGCAGCAGGTCTGTCTGATCATCTGAGCAAGAACCTGAGACGGAGCGGGACCAAGGGCACGTCAGTTATACTACAGCAGAAAAATAACCATGATGAAGAAGTGAAGGTTCTCAAGACAGGAAGATTTATTTTTATTTTTATTAGTAGCTTGCAAAATTGTAGGTTTTATAACAACGTGAGCTAATAAAGGAAACTAACATGGCCACTGCCGGAGTCTCTATACTCATATACTGTCTAATCCCTGTGGTTTTTATTAAGTGTGTTAGAAATATGTAAGGAAACACAACAGGGGCATGCTGTTACAGGAAAGTAATCAACACTGGAGTGGTGTGATGAAGCGGAGTTACTGTTAACATGCTGAAGTTGATTATTTTCCCATAACAGCACATGTTGTATTCCTTTTATAATCAACACAACAACTTACCAACAATTACATTTTTTAAAATTTATTAAAGAACGACAGGTTATACTTTTTATCCATTTCTAGTTATGTTTAATGTTGACCAGGACAAACCACTCCATTCATCATGAGTAAGTGCTTTATCCTGGTCAGAGTGTCAGTAGATCTGGAGTCAATCACAAGAACACTGAGTATGAGGCAGGAATACACCCTGGAGGTGACGCGAGTCCACAGCAAAGCAAGATTAATGCATTAAAATGAAGCCAAAGGTTCGACTAATATCATTCGTCTAACTGTGAATTGATGTATAGTTAAGTTTTGAACATACTGTACAATATGAAACGCTAGGCTTGACCCTGTCTGTAACAGTGTACCAGCTCAGGAAAGTGTGTGTGTACCTACCACAGATGCCGGTGGTGCTGGTTGCCATGGTGACATCGAGGCTGATAATGAACTCGTTGCTGTGTGGAGTGAAGCTGAGGGTGAAGCCGTGCTTCTCCGAGCGTAGCTGATGAAGCAGAGCTCCAATCTGAGTGACGGCTACACCTCCTCTTCTGAAGGGTACTGGAGTAACCACATCGTCCACTGTCACCTACATCACACACACACACACACAGTTTGAAAGGGTTCCTGATGTTCTCTGCCAGCCAATCATCATGCAGGATGAACAGATTATAAGATCCATAGATGGCCACTGCCTCGGCCAATCTAAATCCACATACCATTTACACTCACACAAAAGCTCAGTACAGCAATTTTGTTCCTGTTTCTATTTAAGTCTCACTGTACTCAGATTAAGCGTTATCCGCCCTCTTCCACATACACGAGCTCACAGACGCCCATGATTGGCCAGTGTCGCTGTGATTGACAGGGGAAATCGAGTATGCCCCTCCCACCGAGAGCAAGGACAGTTTTGCTCTCTTGACTCTCAGCAGTGGATGGCTGTGGCATCGGCAGGAGCTGAACTCTAGAGTGAACACTTTTACCTTCATATCATCTCCCAGCACCACACGAGTTCCACCTTCCCTCAGTTCCAGGCTCTTCATGCAGATCTGACCGGGTGAGTCCCGACATTTGGTCGTGTTAAGCACTAGCTCCGCCCCTCCTGATCGAAGCAGCGAATAGGAGCAGGAACCTTTCAGTTTCAGAGCCACGCCCCCAAACGACACCACGTGACTGGTGGAGCTGCCGATACACATACCTGCAGCAGGTATAATCTATCAGACAACGCAATACTTTCATCTTTGCAGTGTGTGTGTGTGTGTGTGTGTGTGTGTGTGTGTGTGTGTGTGTGTGTGTGTGTTCTCACAAGGGCAGGCCCAGGTACAGCCGCAGGTCTGGTTCACTTTTATAGCATGGAGGTTGTTTTTGCAGGTCGGAGGCTCCAGTCTCTCACAGTTCACTCTGTGGCTCTGCAGGGTCACGACCCCGGACGGGTTACAGAGCAACGAGTGACAGCCATCTGCTAACAGCCACGTCTCTCCAGGCTAACACACACACACACACACACACACACACAGATTAAACAAAAATATCTTCATGTCTGTCACTGATGAATTTTGAAAAGGAGACACTCAATAATCCACTTCTATTAATCCCATGTGTTTTATATAAAGGGTTTAATAATAATAATAATAATAATAATAATAATAATAATAATAATAAATGTGCAACAGTCCATTACTGCCAACATTTTATTTCACCGTTTCAACATTTTATTTAATCAGAAAAATTAATCTGAAATTACTCAAATGATACTTATTACTTGAATGTTAAATGAACTCTTGGTATTTACTGAATACAACAAATAAAGTTTGAGTAAAATGAGCAAATTTAGATGTAAAAGCAACTGCTAAAGAAGAGCAATGTTTTAATCAGTAGTCAGCATCAACCAGTCTCCTTTAATGTGTCATTCTTTAATAAATAAAAAATTGTAATTGTTGGTAAGTTGCTGAGGTGTAAGAGGAATAAAACACTTGAGGACGTGCTGTTAGAGGAAAATAATCAACGCTCAGAGTGGTAACAGTAACACCACCCTGTCACTCAGTAATTTACTGTAACACACACAGTGTTTATTACTTAATTACTTTATGTTTAACTTAAGACTTCTGTTGCTTTGGTAAAAACCTGATGGTGAAACGAGGTTTTTTTGTGAATACAGTCCCAGGAGCTGTAATATAACACTTATAGATTTGTATTATTTATTTTAGAGATTTGAGGTTTTTAATTGTAGGTGTTAAGTTGAGAATCTGGTGTGTTGTGATGAAATCAAGGCTTTTATGAAGTGATGATGGTGTTTGTTAGGTTTAAGGTGTTTGAAGTTCAGAAGTAGGACGTAATGTGTTTAAAATTCATCTCACCTTCCTCTCCTTTCCATCATCATCCACACACACTCCAGGAGGACCAGCTGAGGAACATCATCATCATCATCATCATCATCATCATCATCATCATCATCATCATTTCATTGTGTGCGTGTGTGTGTGTGTGTGTGTGTGTGTGTGTGTCTCACCCCTGCAGAGTTTGTCAGTGAACGATTGGTCCAGCGTTACCATGGCGAGCAGGTCGTTAGTGCTCCTCAGCTCTATGATGTTCTCTTGTGTGTGTGGGCCAGCAAGCATGATTAGCTCGTTCCTATCGTACTGCCTGCCCAATCCGATGGGGAAAACTGATACACCTGGATTACACACACACACACACACACACACACACACACACACACCTGGATTACAAACAAGTCATGAATTAAGCTGCTTCAATATAAAAACAAGCTTAAAGTCACATACCAGCAGTAAGAGCCTCGTTTGCAGGCTCCTGCACGGAGTCCATCGACCTGTCACTCACCAGCATCACCACCACCTTGGCCACGCCCATCCGGCCCCCACTTGTAGAGGAAATGGAACTCTGAACAGCCAATCGTAATGCAGCACCTAAATAAAGCCACAATAATGCTTCAGCAGATGAAAAAACAACAACAACGACAACAACAACAACAACAACAACAATGTACATCTCATCTGAATGAAATCTAAATGAAGTGTAGTGTTTAATCACAACATTAAACAAGCTTAATAACACAATCGTAATTATTACAATTATTCAATTCCTAATTGAATAAAAAAAACTTATTGATTTTGATCATTTTATCATTTTATAGCAACATTAAATAGTACTCTTTCTGTTGCTGATTTTCAGTCACATTAATTCAGTATATTATTTAAATCCTGAATATAAAACATTTAGACCCTTAATTATTAAATTCAGTAATGAATATTAATTAATATTAATTGATTAATTGATTTAATTCAATATTTATCCAATCAATTACTTAATAGTCAATTAATAATAATTACTGAATTTAATACTGAATTAATTGAATTCAATAATTAATATCATTATAATTAATGCTGAATAATTATAAATACTTTATACTTAATACATGATTTAATGCATAAGTCAAATAAAAATGATGTTATTAACTTTAACTGAACTTAAATATCACATCATCAATTACTGTATGTTTAATTAATTAATAATAATTTGGTCATAATTATAGTATAAATAAATGATAATTAGAAAAGGTATTCATATAGACTACATAGGTCCTGAATTTGATTTTTATTAGTTTTTTAAAATAATGTTTGCTTTATAAAATTCTTTTTGATATATTATTTTATCTTTAAATAGAAATGTGGGACAGATAAAGCTCAGTACTGGACTTTTGGACCGTTCCGAACCCTAAAACATTTCAGTGCAGCTCGGACACATCCTTAGATCCTGCTATTTGTTGTGTTCTGTCTTTTTGTGGAGCAAATACCCAGTTTTGCTGAATTATCTGCTTTGCTATGTAATTTATCCACCAGCTGAAGAAGGTTTTCTGTGCTCTGTGCATCTCTCCAGCTCACAGGCTCCACGGGTTTCTCTCCGTACAGCGCCACCGCTACCTGAGTTCCGTTACGGCCTGAAACACAAACACACGTTCACACTGGGATATACCGGACACGTGTAACGTGCTTGAGTGAGATGCAGGACACAAGAGGACAGGGGCGGAGACAAGACAGTAACCAAAACAAAGTCACATGACCATAACAAACAAAAGCACATGACATGACACTCAAAACAAAACAGTGGACTGAGGCAGACGCCACACACCTGAGAGGTGACACTCGTGACGATGTGCAGTGTAAACTGTGTTTCTGTGCATGCATTCAAGTTCAAATAATAATATTACATAAATTATATAAAAATAAAATCTGCTCACTGATGTGATTGTTCCTTATAAAGGATTTAACGAATGTTTTCAGATCCTCAAACTGATCCCCCGAAGTGGCTCTGAGCAAAAATAGGACATCCATAGGCTTGGAGCAGGGCACTGAAATACACACACACACACACACACACACACACTTTTATCTTTTACTCATTTCAGATTCAACTGTGAGCATTTAATAGCTGATATAAAAGAAGTTGGAGTCAGTTATAAAGTTAAACAGTGGACTTATTATAATTATTTATTATATTATTATTATTATAAACTGTTATAAACTGTTTATATCACATTCCGAAAGAGGGATGAAAATGTTTGCACTAATATTATTTAGTTTTTTCATTATTATTCATTATTATCTTTGACCATTTATGTCATTTAAAGTAACACATAATTTAAACCAAACACTATAAATTAATTTCATTTTTGTCATAAGAAGGGTGTACAAACTTTTGCACTCAACTATATCCAGCACTACAGGTCATTAGCGATATTTTCTATGTATCATAACTGCTAGCTATTAGTATTTGTTGAGTGTGCATTGTTAGAGCTATTAGCACGCTGGATTAGCGATGTATAGCTCTTGTTACTTAGCTTTAGTCGGTTTTCTGGTGGAAGGGTGCACTAATTTTGTGTTTTTTTCACAATAGAGACTCATTTTTGTGCTTTTACCTAATTGTTTAAATAATTATGAGTTTACTTTGTACTTAAAAAAGTAAAGAAAGTAAAAAAGTAAAAATTTTAAAGTGTACTTGAATTGTGCTTGAATCTGTACACTATTACTGAGTAACCTGAGTAACACTTTTATGCACTTCTACCTCCTCTGGAGGAATAAAACATAAAAAATAAAATGTATGACAATTTTAAAAGAAGGTGAGATGCTGTTGTTGTGTGTGTTCTGACCTGAAGGGGGCAGCGTCGCTCTGGGTGGCAGCACAGGCTTAAGCGGCCCTTTTCGTGTCCTGCTGATGTTGACCAGCAGGGGTCCCAGTTTCATCAGCTGCTCTGTATTATTCAACATGATTGGTGCGTGAGGGAAACTCAGTGGTTCAAGATCCATCTCCCGCACATGTGGACCAATCCCGATGGGGAATATCTGCGTGTGGGTGGAGCTTGGCCTCTGGATCACATCAGTGGGTGGATTTTGGGTTATGAGGAACACCATCTGGTCTGGAGAGCGACTTGGCATCTCGGTGGTGATGGACTCATAGATGGAGCGGATGGCGTGGCCCGTGTTGATCTGCTTGCCACCTCGGAAGCGGATCTGCTGCAGTTGGTGCAGGAGGCGCTCCCGTTGCAGCAGCTCCATTCGGCTGATCTCCACGGTAACCGTCAAGGAATACTGCATCACCGTGACGCGGTATTTCTCCTTGTCTTGCTGCTCAAATGAGGCCAGGATGTCAGCAAGGGCATCTCGGGTGCGGTTGAAACTATCTTCGCCAACGCTATCTGACCCCTCTAGCAGGATGGTGATGTCGTGCAAGGTCACGTTAGGAGGAGGAAAAGTAGTTCCAGAGCTGAGGATGCTGGGAAATGGAGTCATAATGGCAGCGGTTGGAGGAACGGTGGCAGGCACTGTGCTGAGATGGACTGCCACAGGACTTGTGGTGGTGGTGCTAGTGTCAGAAGTCTTTGTGGGTTTCTGGGTGGTTGGTTTCTTCGGAGGTTCCGACCCCAAGGTGCAGAGGTAATCTGTAATATCCAAAGCTCGGGTATCCAACTCTGCTGCGCTGCTCAGAACATATGCCCGACTACTAGGCGTGGCTTTGGTAATTTCATTGATCTGCGCCATGTTGACGTCAGGCCCCAGAGCGATGCTGAGAACTGTGATGTCTTTCTTCTTCAGCAGGCGCTGAGTAGCGCGCATGGGCCGGGGGTTTTTACTAGCCGTCAACAAAATAGCAACACGGCCCGCATGTTCTCGCTTGTTCTTGTCATAAATGTAAACTGACAGATACTTGATGGCTTCGTCCATAAAGGCAACGTCACCGCCGCTGTAGTGCATTTCACGCACCATTTTCTTGAAGATCCACTTCTGCACCTGCATAGTGTAGCTCTTCACTCCAGAATGGAAGAGGAGCACCGTGGCCCGGGTGTGTGCCGAGCCCATCCGGAAACGTTCCACCACACCCAGGATGAAGAGCTTGACCAAGCCGAAATCTTCCTCGCTGAGATTTGAAGAGCCGTCCACCAGGAAGGCCAGGTCCATCGCTCGATCACACGCGTCCTCCGGCACCGCTGTGGAGAAGGGAAATGGCGGGGGCGTGGTGAAGCTGGTAACAGGGCTCAGTGTAGAGGTGGGGCCAGAGAGAAGACATGGACCACACGTCAAAGTGTTCTCCTCACAGTGACTGAAATGCAAGCGTACAGCATGCTAAGCTAGCAGTATTTACATTTGACAAAAAAATAATTTCCTTCTTCAGGCTGCATTTTATATCCCTGAATTTTTTCAGGTTTAAAGGCAAGCACTTGTGTTTAAAAAACCCACCTCAGGAAAAACTCACCTCAGATGCTTCTACTCAAGAAAAATCTTGTAAATGTGAACCTCACGTAAGTGATTTTAATAATCTGAATAGTGCATCCAGTAAATGGACCTAAGCAGCTGTTACCTAACAATACTGATGCAAAGTTAGACACTGAGTAAGACCTATAGGCAATAGGACATACCATATCTGACAGAGATGGGGGTCATCGTGATTGACAATGATCTGCTTTCCATGTGAAATTCGTTCTCCGCCGTGCATGCACACCTGACACTGAGACGGATCCACACAGTGCTGCAGAACCTCGTCTAAGACCTGACCTGAAGCGGAGAAAAATCATAATCTGGTAAAACGTAGTGACAATGAGGCTGTTTGTCCAAAACAAGAAGTGGCCTCAACTAGAACCTTGTGGTTCTCCTTCTCGTTTGGTTCATCAGTTTATATCACGTACCAGCAAAAAAGCTGATGAAACGATAACACCAAGACAAAAAACATCTGCAGCATGATGAAAGTTTCAGCGTTTGATGAAAATATGACAAAACTAAAGTTATATTGTAGGGATGTTGTTATCAAGTTACACCCCAAATGATCCAAAAATAAATAAAAAATAACAGATTTCTGTTCTCTTATTCTGTGTTCTTCTGGTTATAAAGTAAATAAAAACATTTGTACCTCGTTTCGGTGAAATTTATGTTTCTGAAAGTTGAGGTGACTGAGAACTTTTCTGGTGCTGATAGTTCCTGTGTTTTGTGCAGTGGTAAAGTTTTGCATGACAGTTCTGTGTAAACATGCATGTAGATGATCTGCAGATGTTTTTTGCGTGTGTTCGGTACCTGGAGGGCAGGAGGCGTGGCAGCCCTCGACGCAGCTGCTGGGGCAGTTTAAGGGTTCTGGATGCTGGCATGTTACAGGACAGGCTTTTCCACAGGCGTTAAAGCGCCACTCACACTCCAAACCTGCGTCCTTGTTCAGCTCCTCGCAGCTCAGAGCTGAAACACATCATCACTCAGATCACACACCAGCAAGCGACAAAGCGACAAAGCGTTCGTTTGTTTACGTATGTGCACGACACAGCACTGACATTTCAGTGAAATGCAATTCCAGGGTTTCTCAGTTCCATGCAAATTAGCGACTATGACGCTGTAAAGCAACAAATCCAGACGATTGGCTTGAATGATTCCTCAGACCAATCCTACAGTGTGTGTGGTTCGATGTTTCTTCAGTTCCCCACTCACAACTGCAATCAGTTCCCATTTAATATTTGCTGCTAAAAATTGGAAGAAAAACTTATAAGCATAGAAACATCTTATCCTGTCATATAGACCTCTTATTAAAAGTGTACAGAGACGTTACGAAGAAAAATAAAGCTTGGGAGGGAAGTAGCAGAGATCACTGGTGCCTCTGGTGAGTGTACGTAGCTAATACAGATAGCTCGCTTTGCTAATCTAATCTAAGAACAAAGCTTGAACGAACCTGTGTGACAAAACTATTAGCCAGTGACATAAACTTCTGCTATGTTTCTTTCACCCGTAAGGAAAAATCAGCTGCCCCTTGTGGTTTAAATTGGTATAACGCTCCAATTTTTAGCCAATAGATTCCAATGTTTATTTTAAACATCATCATCGCTTTGCTGCACCATAGTTACAGGTTCTCCATCTGTTCTAGATCAGGACATTGGACTCACGGCACAGATCGTTGGACCTCCACTCCACTATCACTCCCCTCTGAGCGCACTCGTGAGCGTAGGCTGCGACGGCGTCACAGAAACAAGCGCAGTCTCCGACAGACGAACACGAGCATGTGTCGTAAGTGCAGATCTCCCAGAAGGGCTCAGGATCCACCTGAGAGACACAGAGAACCCTGGTGAGATAACGTTCTGCTTGGGTCTAAATGAATAAACTGTTTACTAAAAGTGGAACCAAACATCAAAAATATTAGTGTTTTTTTAATCATATTTACATTACAAATTATTACAATTCAGATATTTTGACCTGAGCGTTAAGAGGTGGATATTCAGTAAGCTCTACAAATGTGCATATGAGATATTATTTATAATCGGTCTTGTGATTTTCATTGCAGTCACATAATCATCATCTCCACCCAGGGAAACGAAAAGTAAGAAAAAAAAGTTCACTTTGGATTGCAGGAGGAAGCCCAGACGTGTGAGGTTTTTTTAAATTATCATTCTTTTTAGTATAAAAGACATGTCTGAAAACTACGGCCTTCCCCAAACTGCATGTTTCTCAATCAGAAGTCAAGTTTTAAAACTGTAAAGTCTGGAGAAAAGAGAGAAAATTACATTTTAAACATTCAACATGCTGTCAAAAAACAATAATTATCATGTAATTAAATATGTAATAAATAAAAACAGCTATAAAATATGAAATATGCCTATTTATGATGGGAAACAGGTAATCATTTTGATTATAAACATATCCACATCAGGGATTTGACAAACCGAAGTCTCATCATTGCAGATTGCTCTTACATCAGTGTGGAAATAATTTCTGATTAATTCTATTCTCTTGTCTGAGAAACTTTAAAAATAACAAAAAAAACCCCTGCTCTTTGTGACAATACTCAAAAAGTTTATAATAATAATAATAATAATAATAATAATAATAATAATAATAAAAATTTCCTAATTATAGATGCAGTGTTCATGTTCTGGGTGATCTTGCAGACTTTAATGAGTTAAAAGTTATATATTTTTAAAACTGTATTTTGTTATAAAATCAGAAGAGCGTGTGTGAGTGTGTGTGTGAGATACTGACCACACTGTTACACTCCCTGAAGGGGGCGCTGCTGAGCACACGACACGACTGCTCCACTGTCACCAGTTTCACCATGTCAGTGTTGCACTCAGAGGGCACCTACACACACACACACACATACACACAAATACATTTACACACACTCATACAGTATATAAGCATATTTCTGTAGTTTACGGCGAGAACTCATGAGAGTACGGTGAGAACTCGTCACCTGAACAGCGTCGGCGCAGCTCGGTCGAACCTTCCACGAGTTTCCAAAATCTACAGGATCCACCTCCATCTGATTATTACTGCTCAACAGGTCATTATTCTGACTGCCATCAAAGTTACCACACAGACCACAAACCTTGCTCTGAAACACACACACACACACACACACACACACACATTACAGCAAATCTCATTACTCCTTTCATGAAGTCTTCAGTTAAAGGTGTTTGTGTATTAATGAAGCTGTAAAGGTGTCGAATCGCTGCTTTCAGAGATGGAACTACTTTTTCAGAGGGAGGAGTTTGTGGTAGTTGTGTGTCTCTGATGGCGTATGGATTCCACAAAACCTGCAGGAAAGTGTAAAGGAGCCGGAGCTACTTTTTACTGTATTGCTGCAGTGTGTGAAAGTTACAGATAAAAGATAAAAGTCCATGAGAGCAGCTTTGGGGAGATTTTCTCTCACGTCCGTCTCATCTGAACACCGACACTGTTCCTGTGGAACGGCTGCACGTTTACACGTTTACACTCCTGCTTTACAGTCGAGGGATT
>CM040980.1:29451565-29457871 GCA_022985145.1 Pangasius djambal | reverse complement strand
AAGTGTAAAGGAGCCGGAGCTACTTTTTACTGTATTGCTGCAGTGTGTGAAAGTTACAGATAAAAGATAAAAGTCCATGAGAGCAGCTTTGGGGAGATTTTCTCTCACGTCCGTCTCATCTGAACACCGACACTGTTCCTGTGGAACGGCTGCACGTTTACACGTTTACACTCCTGCTTTACAGTCGAGGGATTTAAATATTTATGGCTATATTCTAAGTCAGCGACTTAATTCAATATTTCGGTTAAGCGTCGGGTTACGCAGCTGCTTAGGTCAGTTTTCTGGATGTTGATTCAGATTATGCAAATTACCTGCATGTAGTTCATCAGACTACAAACATTTTAATGCACAATTTATTTCTTTGTATTCTAGGAAAAAGATGTCATGTACAGCAATCAATAAGAAAGTGTGCATGTAAAGTTTTGTGATGTCTACATCTTAACAAAAACAGACGAGTGGCAGCTTTTAATGTCTAACGTTAGGTAAGAGGAACACACACTGATAGGTTTCACACGTTAATGAACTCAAAACCTTCTCCATTTACTGTGACAGAAAGTGAGGAGAGATTACTAATCTGAGATGGAGGAAGGGGGCGGAGCTAAAATATACGCAGCTCCAAAATGTGTAAAGGTTGTGAGGTCTGGATTTTGTTCTTTCCTCAGTACGAGTAAACGAGTTTTCTGTGTTAATCACACACACTACAGATACAGTAGAAAGAGATTAGAGTGAAATAACAATAACGTGTACCTTAAATGTGCACGTGTGTGTGTGTGTGTGTGTGTGTGTGTGTTGTGCATTACCCTGTAAACACTGTTGATCTGCAGTATAATGCGAGTCCCCATGTCCCAGGTGAGAGAAATGTGTTTTCCAAGGAGAATGATGTAATAAAGTCCAGAACGTATGATCTCAACTTCCGTCTCCTTCATCACCGGCCTCCTCATCTTCACCTGCAGTTACACAATGCTAGTATATATATATATATATATATATATATATATATATATATAGAGAGAGAGAGAGAGAGAGAGAGAGAAGTGTGTGTGATAGAGAGAGTGAGAGAGAGAGAGAGAGAGAGAGAGAGAGAGAAGAGTGTGTGAGAGAGAGAGAGAGAGAGAGAGAGAAAGAGAGAGAGAGAGAGAGAGAAGTGTGTGTGATAGAGAGAGTGAGAGAGAGAGAGAGAGAAGTGTGTGTGATAGAGAGAGTGAGAGAGAGAGAGACCTCTCCTTTCTCCATGGTGATCAGTCCTCCCATGTAAAACACGTTGATGCTCTTACTGCACCTGTGACCTATGACCCCGCAGGCTGAGTTTTCCACCAGCACCCGGAAGGTTCCATCCACTCCGTTACAGTAATCCTACACAGAGACAACGTTAATTATCCAACGTTTCCCTTACGCAAAAATCACGTACATTCCACTTGTGATGATAAATGAATCGTGTAAAATAAAATCGCATGAACATAAATGATTCATGGGAAACATTCACATACAAAAAAGCGTGAAACACAACGTATGAAGTTCGTGTGACTTTTCTGTAAGGCTTAAAGAAAATAAAACACACACACACACACACACACACACATAAACAGATGTATGTGACTAACCTGAGCGAGGATATACTGACAGCGTCCTGGGAACGAGAATTTCAGTCCATCAAAGCTGATGTAGTGCGACTCTCCGACAGTCCGACACACACCGTCACACACTCGCTGAGTGCACTTCCACTGCCGGCCTTCACACACACTGTCACATCACAACAACACAGGCGTACATCAAACACAAAGCACGCTGAGACGCTTTATTATTTACATATGTTTCTATAGTAACAGTTCATTTGTACAGCAGATGCTCCACATAAACAGATTTAAAAATCGATGATATGCTGAAGTTTTCTGTGATTTATTTAACATTTATGGAAGGAGTCTCCAGTGTCAGCCCTTTTGTAACAGTCAGAGATAAAGTCGTCAAATTTTCCGACATCTTCAGGACATCTTTGCGGTTTCTCTGTAACATGCGTAACAAGCTGCGTTTGTTGTTTTTGTCTTATTAACTTGAAGAGAGAGAATAAAGAGAGAAAAAGAGGCTGAGGGAACGACTGTTTAAAGAGAGAATAAAGAGCGGCTGGTGGGGGAACGACTGTTTATAGCTGCTATAACGTAAGTGACAACAGGAACTAACTCGTTTCCTTGACATTCCACAACATTAAAGGTAACTATAAATGGGTAAAAAGTATGACGCGTTGTTTGTTAATAAATAAAAAAATTGCGATCGCTGGTTAATTTGCAGTGGTATAAGGGGAATAAAACAGTCACAGGTAAACACTGTAGGTACGGCAGTTGGGATGGTGGTTATTACCAGGTGTTGCAGTCGATGTTAATGCTCTGTCCTGGAGCGTAAGCGTGGTTGTTATGGAAACACGGACACTGGTCTGGAGGAATGCAGTCTCTTCTGTAACGAACCTGCAGACCATCAGGGAAAATATTCCTTAATTCTCAGTATAGACTGTCATTATCACACCTTAAACACACACACACACACACACACACGTACCGTCCCAGCAGGACACACACAGCCGGAGATACAGCCCTGGCTCACACACTCCAGATCTAAGTTCTGACATGTTTTTGCACATTCGATGCCCACATCCCTCGAACTCTCACACTTGAACCTGTACAGCGGGACCGGACAGGAGAGAGACCGTCGCTCTGCACACACACACACACACACACACACACACACACACACGCACACACACACACACACAAATGTGAAGCAAATGCATTCATATCTACCATGAATAAGGAGACTCTGAAAAATACATTTATATTAACACATAGTAAGATGATAATTTTTTTTCATTAACATTACTATTGCTATTATTATTAAGATTACTACTATTACTAATACCATTACTACTACCATTACTACTATCATTACTACTATCATTACTACTACTACTATCATTACTACTACTACTACCATTACTACTATCATTACTACTATCATTACTACTACTACTACCACCGTTATTACTACCACTACTACCATTATTACTACTATTTCTACTATTGTTACTACCATTATTACTACTACAACTTCTACAACTTCTACCATTATTACTACTCTTACTACCATTATTACTACTATGATTACTACCACCATTACTACTACTACTAATAATAATAATTTAAGGCTGATGTAAGAACATATCTGGTCTGTGATGATCCTCAGCCTCAGCTGAGTGAAGTGATGGAGGTGTTTCAGCAGAATGTCTGCCTGTGATTGACAGGTACACGTGTTCTCTACACGTACCTCGAGAAGGTGCAGGTTCATCAAAGAAGAGGTCCGACAGCCCAGAGGGAGTGAGCTCACTGGAGCTGCAGCGCATGGAGCCGTTCTCACAGTAACTGTATAACACACACACACACACACACGCACACACACACACACACACACACAGTGTTATTGCACATTTTATGTACATTTTATTCAAATGTAATGAGTTTTAGTTTTCTTTAACAAGACTATAATTTCTTTCTAGATTTAATTTTCATTAATGATCAATATTTTTTTTTTAGCTTTAATTTACAGCATTAAAACACACACAGTACAAACAACAAACAAATAAACAAAAAAGCAGGTATGGTGGTCAAATGCCTGGAATATGTGTGTGTGTGTGTGTGTGTGTGTGTGTGTGTGTGTGTGTGTGTGTGTGTGTGTGTCCTCACCAGATGGAGTTGTGATCGGCGAACATGTCGCTGGGTTGGTAGATCTCACCGTCGTGGTGACATGAGCAGTGCTCAGGTGATACACACTCGCCCGTGTCGCTCAGGTACAAACCCCGAGGACAGAAACAGCCCTCGTCACACACACTCACACACTCCACGTCCGGCACGGAGAGAGAGCGACACGTCTGATTACACACATTCCCACACGCCTCGTACACCTGATCACCTGGACATGTCAGCTCTGAGAGCACACACACACACACACACACACACACACACACACACACACACACACAGGGAAATATAGATTTATACACTTTGGTTTTGAAATCATGCAGAGTGCTAATTTTACTATAATTAATTGATTGATTGATTAAATATTAGTACATATATATAATAAATTATATATTTTTTATTATAAAGAGTTTCAATTAATTAAATAATCATTAATAAATAATGTGATAAATTATCATTATTTAATAAAATAGTTATATTTTTAACTAAATTTTTTAATGAATTGGTTGATTTTTTTAAATTATAAATACATGGTTCAATTATTTTGTAAAATGAAAAATACCTCGAGATTAAAGATTACTGTCGACAGTAGTAGTGTGTACTGTGTGTGTGTGTGTGTGTGTGTGTGTGTGTGTTATTACCACAGTACCCCTGTCCCCTCCAGTCGATCAGAACTCCCTGGGCTGCGCATGCGGCTGCGTAGCTGCTCACGGCTGCACACAGGCACTCGTGTCCGTCTGCGCAGGAGCACACGTCGTAGCGGCAGTTCTTCACGTACGGACTCGGGTTCACTTTGTGATGACACGCTTCAAAGCGGACCGACAGCATCACTGCACATGACTCCTCTGCAAAGTTCACTACACACACACACACACACACACACACACACACACACACACACACACACACACACACACACACACACACACAATATCCTTATGAGTATCTTCCACTGAAATAATTATTACTGCAGCTAGTTAACTCTACACTTACTGTAAATCTCTAACTTTAACCATTTATGAAGAAATTTGTTTGTATCCGGTGTATGTGAGTGTGTGTGTGTGTGTGTGTGTGTGTGTGTGTGTGTGTGTGTGTGTGTACCTCTCTTCGGGTTTAAGCTGCAGGGATCAGTGGGTTGTTTCTGGACGTTGTCACACTCGGCGTTCATCTTCCATGCGTTTCCGAAACCCTCCACTCGCGTCTCCACCAGCCCGCCCACCGTCAGGAAGTCGTCTCCTTGGTTACCGTTATAGTTACCGCACAGACCACACGTCTTCCCTGCATAGGTTGGACTTACCTACGCACACACACACACATACAGACACACATGCAGATAATGTATGTTCTGCATATATGTGTACAACTTTACAGATGATTATGATTATTTCAAATATTATGCCACACACACACACACACACACACACACACACACA
This sequence comes from Pangasius djambal, assembly GCA_022985145.1. Lineage (NCBI taxonomy): Eukaryota > Metazoa > Chordata > Actinopteri > Siluriformes > Pangasiidae > Pangasius > Pangasius djambal. The sequence continues at coordinate 29,452,698 of CM040980.1, read as the reverse complement.
CACACTCTCTCACCCTGAGCTGCACACGTCCATGTCCATCCCAATCCAACTGGAGATCATTTCCAAAGTTCAACCTCACTGATGACAGCACTGTGCTCTGGACACGCAGACGTCCTACACACACACAAACACACACACACAAATACACACACACACACACACACACATTAACACATAATCATTTATTGCACACACGCACATAACTATCATTAAATTTAAACTAACCATTAATTAATGGAGTTTGAACATCGATGCCATCCACAGAGACCACGCCCCCATGCTTCAATCTGATCGTCTGATTGGCCAGATCGTGGAACTTCAGGGTCACTGAACGTGTGCACACGGCGTCTGGGTCGTCTGCACACTAACACACACACACACACACACACACACACATATATATTACTATATTCTCTGTAGCATGTTAATTTTCTTTACACCACAGTATTACTGCTGAATCCTGGACTCTGATTGGTCAGAAGGTGTTGATTAGTTTTCTATAACAGCAGCTCTAACAGTAGCGCAGGTTTAAATTAATGCATTCATTCTGATATGTTATCGTTTCTATAGCAACATAAATGGATTTTAAAAAATAGTTGATCTGCTGAAGTTTTCTGTAAGGTGAAATGTGTTTATTTAACATTTACGGAAGGAGTCTCCAGTGTCAGCGCTTTGTCACAGCATTCCACAATGTTAAATGTAACTATAAATGGATAAAAATTTCAATCATTAAAGCTGTAATTGTTGATAAAATGCTGTGGTATAAGAGGAATAAAACACTTGAGGACGCGCTGGGGCTGTTCCTGATTCTTTTTCAGTAACATTAATCAATCTTTAATGATTAAATGTATAAACACAGCAGTTATCAGTTAGCAGATTCTTCAGCTGAAATAAGACATTTTATGATTTTAAGAAGTTTCCCACACAGAGAATAAAGGTTAAATGAAGGTTAAATGAAGGTTAAATGAAGGTTAATTGAAGGATAAATGTTAATTGTACCTGCACGGTGTCTATGAGGACGGAGAAGGAGCTGCTGAGACAGTCTTTAGCCAACAAATACTGACAGATTCCACTGAAGGTGAAGAATTTATCATCAAAGGTCTTAAAGTGGGATTGTCCTGTAACCACACACA
>CM040980.1:29403763-29440735 GCA_022985145.1 Pangasius djambal | reverse complement strand
TAAATGTGAAAAAAACAAAAACAAATATGAGTCCTGTATAGTGAATATGCGAAGTGAGAGAACGCTTTCAGTTTCACACAGACAGAGAGAGAGAGAGAGAGACAGAGAGAGAGAGAGAGAGAGAGAGAGAGACAGAGAGAGAGAGACAGAGAGACGGGGGGGTTTCGGGGGGTTAAAACCGTTTCTTATCATTTACACCATTGCGGCACATTTCAACGGAGAAATGAGATCACGTGATCTTGCTTTCTCAGTGTGTCTTTAACAGCACTTTGGACATGTTCACTCTTGCACTTTTTTTTTTTTTTTGTTGCACTCTTCTACAGAAGAGCTTTGTTCAGGAAACTAATGTGTGATCCACCTGAACACTGGGGTCAACTTCACAGTAATCTGATTTCTGAAGTCTGATGTGCAGAAGAAGCGGAGTGTCGGATACAGCGGAGAGAGAGAGAGAGAGAGAGAGAGAGAGAGAGAGAATGGGTGTAACACAGTAACACTACTGATATTTGATCAGTGCTGCAAATATCTTTATCTGTATTCACACTTAAGCCTGAAGTGGGCGTGGCCTGAATTGGAAGGTGTTTTTTTTTTTTTAAATTGAATATGAAGGCTATCACTCTGCCTTGGACACACTGTTAAACCCAGCAGTGGAAGTGTGAGCAGTGTGAGCAGTGTGAGCATGGTGTGTGAATATTTCCCAAAAAACAAACAAACCGGTAGTCTCATTTAATCCACAGCAACCCTGACCAGGCAGTTACTAAAGATGAATAAATGAATGAATGCAGGAAATCCACGACGCAGCACCACATGCTCATGTTAATATTAATGTTCATGTTAATGTTCATGTTAATGTTCATGTTCTTTGTCCCGTGAGCTTCATATCTGCCCTCTCGCTCATGCCCGCCTGAAAGAAAAAACCTGCAGATGTACACCTCCAAGCTTTCTGAAAAGAAACAAGACAAATAGCACTCATCCTACTGACATCTGCATTTGTAAAGAGAAGAATTTAGCTATAAATTATAACACCACCAAACTATTTTTGTGCATCAGAAATTTTACTTAAAGGAATCAGTGTGAAGAAACACCTAATATGAGCTTTATATAAGAACAATAACGGAAGGAGCCTGTTTTTTTTGTTTTTTTAAAAATTTTTATTTCACTTACAGCACAAATGACGGTTAGAATTAATGCCGAGTCTAGAAATGTAGTGTGTGTGTGTGTGTGTGTGTGTGTGTGTGTGTGTGTGTGTGTGTGAAAACCTGATGACAAAGAGTTCTGAACAGATCATTATTATGGACTCAAAACGTTCTGACTCCGCAACATTACACGTTATTTTAATGATTCTTTCGTATGATGGACTTTCTCTTGCCATAACTCAGCTTTACGTAGTGTACACTGGGGTGTAACGATCAGACGATTTGGATCGATGCATCAATTTGAAAAGCAACGACTGAAATGAATCAAATGATAAATTGTGTGCTATTGAAAAAGGGCCGATAACTGGCGAGTAAAAACGTATTTTTAAACTGATGTTTAAATAATTGAAATAATTTAACAGGTGATTTTGCTGTAAAGCTGGTACTTTTAACAGTCCTTCTCTACGTCATCAACATTCGTGAATTAACAGCAGGCCTGCTCCAGATTCTGAACAAAGTTAGAAACGTAAATCAGAGGATACTGAATCGAATCATATCAGAATCGGATCAGAACCAGAGGTAACGTCAAATATCGAGTCGTTGCCTTAAGAATGGAAAAAGTTTGCACCCCTAATATACAATATATTGTCTAATTGTAGGTTTTTTAAATCTGAAATAAATAAACCTCATCAATAAATACATTTTTACATTTTAAGAGGTATTAATTTAAAGGAAAACAGGATTATTAGACAGTGAGCAAGTGCTGAGCTGGCCAGAAACATATTCAGATGTTCATTACTGTTTCGACCTGGCCTGATCGAAACCAAAAATAAATAAATAAAGGGTACTAACGTGTGCATGTGGTGCCTTTAGTGTGTATCTTTTATCTGTAAATGTGTGTATAAAGCTTTCCTCTAAAAGCGAATGAAAGGTTCAGTTATTTAAAGCCTTAAATCACCTTTAAAGGTACAGAGCGCTCACTTTTCCAGGTAAAAGACGCACTAAAGGTACTGAAGGTGTGAACTGAGAGTAAAACCCCAGCGACAGAGAAAGGTACCATTTAGTGCCTATTTTAAATCTGTCATGTTGTAGTGTGCAAACGTACACCCGTTCTCATTTTGGTCCGTTCTCGGCGCTAGAATTCTCAAAAACACATATTAAAGTGTGTTTAAGAGAAATTTAAATGTTCGTGATGTACAGAGTCAAGGAAACGTCTGACTTCTGCAGGATTTATGTTAAAAACGTCAACTGAATAAATCTAATTATTCTAAAAAGTCATGATCATCGTTGTAGTTTTGTCATGTGTAATTGTTAAAAAGGTGTGATAGGTTATAAAGGTGTGTACAGGAAAATCAGAATGCTTTCTAGACGATTTTCTCAGACAGACGTTGATCTAAAGAAATATTACAAAGATATTATTATTAATATTAATATTAAATGTAATGTTTATTTTATAACGTCGTTGACTGATGTTTATTTGCAATTATATTAACTATGGAGGAGTAGAATTTGTGTAAATTGTGTATGTGTTGATGGTTATATAATATTATTGTGTGTGTGTGTGTGTGTGTGTGTGTGTGTGTGTGTGTGTGTGTGTGTGTGTGTGTGTAAGCTGGCAGGTACAGGTGTGTTGGCTGTGGGTTTCTGGCTCAGGTTTGATCCCAGGACTAAAAACCTGTTTGAAGGTGACGGCTCTCCGAGTGGCTTCTACACAGGTCAGTGTGTTTTAGTGTGTTTACGTCACGTGTTTACGTTACAGTGACGATGTTTAAACATCGTTAACATCTTAAAGCAAACTCACCATCAGCGGATAGAAAGTTTTTTTTTTTAAAGATCCAATATCGCGTTGTAAACAAATCAAACTGAAAAATAGCGGCTTCTTGCACAGTGAGGAGCGTAACGTCACCATGGATTTAACTCTGCACACGTTTATTATACGTTACGCCGCGCTGCTCTAGAATTCTGGATTCTGATTGGTCAGGAAGTGTTGATTAATTTAAGAGAGGCTGGTGAGGGAACGACTGTTTATAGCTGCTATAATGTATGTGACAACAGGAACTCACTTCTTTCCTGAACATTAAATGTAACTATAAACGGATAAAAAGTATGACGTGGCGTTCTTTTAATAACTAAAAGAAATTGTACTTGGTGGCACAGCGCTGTGGTATAAGAGGAATAAAACACAGGACCGTTAATAATTATAATCACGTGTTCCAGACATGTTCCATGTGTGTGTCAGTGTGTTTGATTTAACGTTTGTGTCATATGATGGTTTTTATACGTGTTACTGAACAACCTTATTGATGTTGTATGTGTGTGTTGCCATAGAAACAGCTGAGATCAACAGCTATCTTATAATTCTGACGTAATGTGAACACTGTTTATTTCTGGGGGAGTGTGTTAATGACGTGCATATGTATGTGCTGACTGTGTGTGTGTGTGTGTGTGTGTGTGTGTGTGTGTGTGTGTGTGTGTGTGTATAGTGGTGTGTATCCTGATAGCCATAGGAGGATTGATGATGCTGGTCGGGTTTTTCGGCTGCTGCGGTGCCATTCAGGAGTCGCTGTGCATGCTGGGATTGGTGAATATAAACATCTTATCTTTCTCACTCCCTTTTCATGTTTCTCTCTCTCTCTCTCTCCCTCTCGCTTCCATTGCTATCGTTTGTTTTTTCCTGAAATTAATTCCACACATAAAGCTTTCAGCATCACAAGGAAGAGAATTCCCTGATTGCGTGATTATGATTCTATTTTTACTATTTTTTTTTCTCAGTTTTTCTTCTTTGTACTGCTTATCTTTGTTGTGGAAGTGGCTGTTGGGATTTGGGGATTTTCCATCCAGAGTAAGGTCAGTATGCTCTCTCTCTCTCTCTCTCTCTCTCACGCTCTCTCTCTTTCTCTCACACCCACACACACACACACACACACACACTGTAGCAACAGAGGTCAGTTTCGCCAGAGCTCTAGTTCAGTTCCTGTTCACTCCCATTTCATTGCCTATTTATGGACTATAGAAGCACATGGTTTACACTATGACGTTGCGAAGTCTTGCCGCTATCTCGTATACAGCGTAAGTTCTGAGCCGTGTCATTTTCCATCCAGGTGAATGTGTGTATTACGTGTTCACAGGTTGTTGATGATGTCACTCAGTTCTACAAGGAAACCTACCACAAATACAAAGAGGATAAACAGGAAGCTCTGAGAGAGACCCTGCACCTGTTCCAGTACGGGGTGAGCTCCGAGCCTCCGTCTCTCCTCACTGCTGTCTCTCACTCGCTGTCAATACAACACATCACTGTGGTTTTTATTTTCCAGCTGAACTGCTGTGGACCCTTCCGCTCCGAGGACACGGAGACTCTCGAAGAGACGTGTCCGAAACGTGAGGGACTGGATGTGCTCATCACCAAGGTAAACACCCCGGGAAATTTCGGAATAAAATTAACATGTAAACACACCGGCAGCATCCGGATACTTCTCTTTACGTGACTCAAAAAATAACACCTTCTTCCACAGTGAGGAGTGTAGTTCTTTACACATTTATTCCTCTTTATTCCCACAGCACTGCTGAATTCTGGACTCTGATTGGTCAGAAAGTGTTGATTAGTTTTCTGTAACAGCAGCTCTGACAGTAGCGCAGCTGCAAATCACAGGTTTAATAATAAACGTTCTAACACGTTATCGTTTCTATAGCGACACCTCATTCATATGGACGTGGACAGCAGACGCTCCACATAAACTTGTGTAATCATTGATCTGGTGAAGTTTTCTGGAGGAGATGTTTATTTAACATTTATGGAAGGAGTCTCCAGTGTCAGCGCTTTGTAACAGTCAGAGGTGAAGCTGTAACCCGACGTCTTCAGGACAGAGGAGTTTACGCTGCTTTGCGGTTTCTCAGTAACATGCGGAACAAGCTGCGATTGGTTTTTGTCATATTTACTTCAAGAGAGAGAATAAAGAGACGCTGGTGAGGGAACGACTCACCACAACATTAAATGTAACTATAAATGGATAAAAAAAAGTATGATCTGTCATTCTTTAATAAAAAAAATCTAATTGTTGGTAAGTTGCTGTGGTGTAAGTGGAATAAAACACTGTTATAGGAAAATAATCAACTTCTGTGTGATAACAGTAGCTGCGAAATTGGTTTCAGTTCTTAAAGAGTTGATTCATTTATTTTCACTCCAGAATTTATTTATTTATTTATTTATTTATTTTCAGAGCTGCCCTGATGCTATTGAGAAATTCTTCACGTCTAAACTCCACATTATCGGAGGCATTGGGATCGGAATCGGGGTGATCATGGTAAAATTATCCCAATGTTTTCACACAAAAACACAACATCTCCTGTTTTTTATTTATTTATTTCCTTATTTATTTATTTACATTTATTTATTTCTTTTTTGCAGATCTTGGGCATGATCTTCAGCATGATGCTGTTGTGTGCCATCAGGAAGAGTCAGGAGATCGTCTGAGGGCGTTTATGCGAAACGCTGCCGTATTCGTGTTGCATGATTTCCATCCCGAAGCTCTCGCTGTCACCACCGGCTCTGCGCAGCTCCTCCTCTGATTGGTGGGAATTTCACAGGCCTCACAGTTTAGCTCTATGATTGGTTCATATCATGAAACATGAAACTGTAGATTTAGTTGAATTTGTGGAGCTCGTTGGAAAAAACTTTGTATATTTTTTATTGTTCACGTCAGAATTGAGGATGACGTTGTTGTTGTTTGCACCGTGTCACTCTGCTGATGTTGTGTTGATGTAAACACATATATCACCTTTTTAAACAATATAATCACGTCTGGGTTTTTAAAAAAATATATTATCATCATTATTTATGTTACACAAATTATTTAATGCTCTGTGTTAGGAACCAAAGTTACAGTCCCTTCCAGAATTATTGGCACCCTTCAAAAAATTGGGAATGATTATAAAATCATTAATATAGTATAAAATAAACAGAATAATTCGAAAGTTCTGATTAAATTTTAGGATCAAAATTGTTCTCATAAGAAGGTCTTCTTTTGAATAATCAAATAACACTATTTTCTCTCAAACACATGGGCACCATCAGAGGAATATTTAAAATGAATGCAAACAAATTCAAAGTCTGAAAATCTTGAGTAAAATGTATTTTTATTGTTTTCAGTCTCTATGAAGTCACTCATGGTCCAGTTCTTGTTTCCATGGGGTATAAGTTTGAGGTTGCTTATTATCCATCCAAAGAGCTCCAGAGGTTACAATTTGGTTATAGATGGATCTTTCAACAAGACACTTACCTTAAACGTACATCTAAATCATCTAAATGAATGAAAGCGTTTTTTACGCCGACCGTCACAGTCTCTGGATCTGAACCTCGCTGAAACTGTGTGATGTGAATCGAACAGAACATCCAGAATGTAAAAGAGATTGAAATGTGCATGGAGGAATGGCTGAGACCTTCTGCACATACACTGCCTCTGACCTCGTTACAGGAGGAGACTCTGTGCTGTCACTCTCTCCCTAGAGGACTGGGTTTGGAATATGAAATGAATTATTAATTGTGGGGGTGCCAATAATTTTGAGAAATGTTTTGCAAGAAATTTGTACACATCGTGCTTGAAAAATAGTGTTAAATAAAAAAGTATACAGCGTCCCTGTATGTATAAAATATCGCTTGTTGCATATGATTAATTTTTTTTTTTTCATGAAGGGTGCCAGTAACTTTTGAGAGCACTGAAGGTCAAAAGGTTTTAATGTGTGTGTGTGTGTGTGTGTGTGTGTGTGTGTGTGTGTGAGAGAGAGAGAGAGAGAGAGAGATCGTGATCAGGACCTCAGTCAGCAGGTCAGTAATGAGGAAACTACAGGAAACTCTAATGAACTGAACTTCATCACGTTTAATCATGACGTTAATCACGACGATGACTCACACTTTAATCGGAAGTTTCCGGATTCTCCCTTTTCCTTAAAATAAAAACTTTGAAATGGTTCAAATGCCTAGTAGATTACTGCAAGATTTATATATTTTTATTTCAATTAATTAATACATTAATTAGTTCTGAGTTGAATCTAAATGAGGATGAGCATTAATAACGATGTCTAAAATTGCTAAAGTAGTGTAATAATTAATAATTGTGTGTTGAATTATTAAATTAAATTCTAATAATTGTGTTAAATTGTACGTTATTAGCAGTTAAGAATTTTATTTTGATCATCACACACTTCATTTTTCTTAAAATAAACAGGATATGAAATTTCCCTGGAGGTTTTATTAAATAATTATTCAGGTGAATAAATTAAACTAATTGTCATCATTAAATATGAAGTTAAATTCTACAATCAGGCTTTTGCTATGTGTTTACACTGCGCTTATAAAATGCACTCGTGGAGGAAAATATTGCATATTTACACATATATTTATCTTTTTTTTTACTTTTGTTGTAATATGATTTCATGTGAATAGCGGAATAAATAATATGTCCACTATAATGAGTGTTTGTGTCCTGCCTTGTTTGCGTGGAATATAACGGAGAAGGAAGAGCTCGATAAATTAAAGATATTTAAGGGTTTGTTTTTTAATGAAGAGAACACCGAGCATCTTTAAAACACTTCAGTACATCTTACACACACAACATCATTTAAACGGGTTGCACAAATACACAAATTTAAATTAAGCAATATTATTTCTTTTTAATAATCCTGTCCATTAATTTTTAACATTATTAAGAGAAACAGTATTGGATAAATTTATATTTGTTTATTATGCATAATTATGCATAATAGGCAATTAATTAAAAGCTAATAATAATAATAATAATAATAATAATAATAATATTGAATAGGTTTGTGTATTTGTATAATATCAACTTAAGTAACACATTTTTTTAATTACAAGGAATGCATTTTGGTTAAATTTATTATTTATGTATTTTCTAAATATAATTTTTGTGTGCCGGTTGCTTGCATCGAGATTTTGAGTAGATGTATACAAATTATTCTAATGGTTGAGCTGTGTGTGTGTGTGTGTGTGTGTGTGTGTGTGTGTGTGTGTGTGTGTGTGTGTGTGAGAGAGAGATATTTTTATATCATAATGTGGACAAAACATTTCCATAATGTCCCACGAGGATAGGAATTTTAGGAATTTCTGACATTTATCTGGTCTTCATGAGGAAAACTGTTTTTTTTATTTTTTTATTTTTTTAACAAAAGTAGCTTTTATTTAAACAATCAAAAAGAGCAGAAAGTTACATTCGGCTCTTTCGGTTAGTAAGACACATTGTGTGTGTGTGTGTGTGTGTGTGTGTGTGTGTGTTGATGTTTAAAGGAACTGCACTTGAGTTTCTATTTATTTTCACTTCCCTGTTTCTCAGTGAGCTGGACGTGCGAGTGGAAATATGGTTCCTTCGTGTCTGCTGTGTGTCAGTTTGTGTTTGGTCTCCTTTTCGCTGTGCTGCTGTTTCCTGTCAACATATTTATTTGGCTCAAATGAAAATTGCAATCTCATAGTGACACAGTGCTAAAAAAAAAGGGCAAAGCAAACAGTAAGAAAGAGGAAATCCAGTGTGATGTTCATGCTCATGTACAAATCTCTCTCTAAATACATCAAAGGTAAGCGTCACGTCACGTCACGTCACGTCACGTCACAACGTTTATCGTCGTATGTACGAGTAGAGAGCATGTCCTCAGAGAATTAACAAGAGAAAAAATACAATAGACTGTACTATTAAATACAAAATAACCAAATATACAGATATAACAATAATAATTAGCAGAGAATAAAGTGCCAGTAATGAACCTGGAACCTGTGTTTGTACAATCCAGCTGTTATGTCTATTAGAGCACATCCAGCTTATTAGGCCATGTGATGTGCCGTTATAGGAAAATAATCATCATCAGGAGTTACTGTTGCATTCAGAAGGTGATTAGTTTCAACGCTTACAATTTTATATTTATTAAAGAACGATACGTCATACTCTTTATAAACTCTCTGTCCTGAAGATGTCTGAAAAATGACAGCTTCACCTCTGACTGTTACAAAGCACTGACACTGGAGACTCCTTCCATAAATGATAAATAAACACATTTCAACAATTTAAACTCTGTTTATGTAGAGCGTACACGCTGAACACGTCCCTGTGAATCAGCTGTTACTATAGAAACGATAATAAATATTGATAACGAGCGCGTTAATATAAACCTGTGATGTGCAGCTGCACTGCTGTCAGAGCTGCTGTTATAGAAATCTAATCAACACCTTCTGACCAATCAGAGTCCAGAATTCAGCAGCACTGTGGGATAATGTGTATTTTCAACCCTCACTCTTTCTCTCTCTCTCTCTCACACACACACACACACACACACACACACACAATCTCTTTAGCTGATCAGGGTCAGGGGTTTCACGAAGAGTGACAACAAACCCAAACAGACGCCTTAAACAAAGACAATAGGAAGATTAATGAGTGAATTAAAGCGAAAGTATAAACACCCATCAAATCCATTTCCTGTCCAGAGCCGAGTGGAAACTCTGATCCACTTCTGTTACTGTGATAAATAAAAATAAATATCCCGATATCATCGCCACTAACAACGATAACACATTCTTTCACAGGACGTAGCCATGGAGCAGAAACACAATTTAATACGAAGGAAATATGAAATAAGAACATCCAGGGAAAATGCAAAGTTAAAATGAATTTAAATGAATCAAAAGAGTTACGTAGATACGTTTTAAAAGAAAAATCAAATGACAATTGAACTAAAATGTGATTTTTAAAAGTGTGACTCAGTTTCTCAGGTACACTACAGTGAAAGAGCAGAGATTCCCTCAGCACCCGTTCAGTCAACGAGCAGAGCTTTGAATCTGAATTTGAAATCGATTGTGATACCAAAAATTTGATTATTTAAATTTCTACACCTGACTGTAAAAAAGCATTTCACGTTGTGCATGTCTTACTGTGTCTGGTTTTGTGTGTGTGTGTGTGTGTGTGTGTGTGAGACCAATGAAATTTGAGTTGAACTTGAAAATGTATCATGTGCATGCAAAAATTTGTTGTTTTTTCCCCACAAGTGTTTCTTTTCTTAAAGAAAGCTGAGAGCTGCTGTGGATGAGAGAGTAAGCGTTCCACATGAGACATTTAATTTTAAAAAATGACACCGTGTCCTTTCAGGGGCTCCGTAGTAACAACTAACTACAGACTAATTATTTATTTTTTCTGTTTTTCACTATCTGTGATTGCGCTCATCTAAACCTCAACCTCTATCAGATTCATTTTTATCCACTTTCAGGGATTATGGTTCAGAGTGGCTCAGTGGCTCAGTGGCTCAGTGGTTAGCGTCGTCTCCTCACAGCTCCACTGCCTCCAGCTGGATCCTGAGCTCAGGTTGCTGTCTGTGTGGAGCTTCACGTGTTCTCCACGTGTCCGTGTGGGTTTCCTCCGGGTTCTCCGGTTTCCTCTCAGCTCCCACTAACACGCCGGATGCAATAACCCAGTTACTGAAAGTGAGTGAGTTCAAAACCTATAAACATGAAATAAATCTGCGCTGCGATCATAAGGAGGTCTGCAGAAATAATTTTTTACACTGGACGGAATTTCTGAAAAATTTTTTCCCCATTTTTCTGTTTTAAGAGAATGTTGGATTGTTGAGAGGATAGCTGGTGATAGCGGATAGTTTGATACGCAGTTAGCTACTGCCGGAATCTGTGGCTGTATTTGTGTGTAAATATAGTAATATAAATATAGTATATAGTAAAATAAATAGTTCCTGTAATAAATGTTTATCATTTATTTGTTTTACTTTTACAGTAATGTATTTGAACAGTAAACAAGTTATAGATCTATAGGCGTCTTCAAACACTTAATGGTCACACGTCGTCAAAATTTAATCACTATTTAGATGAGTTGTTTTCACATCACTATTTATTTATTTGTTTGTTTGTTTAAAGAAATAAATCACTATAGCATGTGTGCTGATAATTAAAAACAAAAATGTCGGATAATAAACTTATTGTCGATCTAAAATTCAAGTGTCTTTATCTGATTCCTTGAAATCTGATTTAAGATATTGCTTTATGTTGTTTTAAATATTTTTGATACCTGCTGAGATCAGATAATGATTGGATCGTCTGATCTCAGGGAATCTAAAACCAGATCTGGCAGCCCGGCCTGTGTGAGAGGTACTGAATGTAAAATGTATTGTTTTAGTAAACAATGCTGATGATGAATTTAAAATCCCTGAAATATTTCTTTTTTTTTTTTTTTAAGAAGAGCAGACCAGGTTTCTGCTCCTGTCAGTAGATGGCAGAAGTGTTCAGCTGTTCCACCTGCTCCAGCAGGATGAGTGGAATAATCTCACTTTCCTCCCCATTCCCGCACCGCACTCCGGATGTCCCGCACTTTTCCCCGCTGTAACCGTCCGACGCCGAGCGAGTGCGGTGACGCAATGACACACGTGTGCTTAATGACGGTGTTTTATTTCCAGCTGTTTCATTCTGCATTTCCACTCCAGTGGGATCTAAACGTGCTTCTGTCCTGTGTTGCCAAGACTGGGGCTATTTTAAGGCTCTGAATAAGGTCAGCGCTCTGCAGTGATGTTCTTCATTTGGGCTTCGTGGAGGTAACTACATTTCTCCCTGCATGTCTGCAGGATCATGATGGCAGGAGAAGGGAATAATGGGAATGTGACCCATTGCTTTTTGCACAGTGAGTAAATGGACCATGTTGGAAGATATTTTGTATGTTTTTTAGAACTGACACAGTTTCTTCATGCATCGCTTTATTGCAGCTGCTAGTTTGCTAAACTACCTCGGTGTGATTTTCATGACGTTCTGTCCTGAGGGATTTGTTAAGAATGACGTGTGTGGATGGTCCACTTTTGATGAGTAAATTTGAACCAGCGTAGCTCGCTGCAGTGATGTCAGACAGTGCAGACGATGCCCTGGTTCTCCTGGAGATCCTCGAGGTTCTGGGTGCATGCCGTGCACGTGTGTCATACGCAGATGTGTGCGTGTATCTGAGTGGACGTTATGAGCTCCACCCGTTGTTGGAGCTGCGGAGTCTGCTGTACTCCACGGCATGCCGTGATCCGTGCTTCCCGGCCACGCTGTTCCGTGAACGTCTGCACCCTCCCTGCAGCAACCGTCTGTCTGCGGCCGCTGACGTAGTCTCGCTCTTCAACCTGCTCACACACACACGCCTGCCGCCCTCACACACTAATACCCTGACCTCCTGCTTGGCCTGCGTTCAGGAGCGTGCACGCTGTGATTGGCTGCATGCAGAAGGTGGAGTTATAGCTCCAGGCTGTAAATATGAGGACTCCACTGAGGCACTGATCAGTCTGAACACCGGGGGGTCGCGTGTGAACACTCCAGCACGCTCACGCGCTCACACGCATCATCGGCACAGCATGCAGAGAGCACACTCTCTAGATGTTCCTTGTGGTTCCACTGGGAGTCATGACTTGACCGGCAAGAGCGATCGAGATGTGGATCATGTTCAAACCTGTGCTCAGAAGAGGAGCGTCTTTAAGGGGGAATTCCACAAACTGGTACCGTTTATTTCCACAGACGGCAGCAGTCAGAGTCAGGAAGGATCCAGAGATGACAGTGAGGATGGACAATTTATCACCTGCAACAACCCTTATTCTGAATCTGCTCATGATGCACATGCAGAAGATGCTCAAACACATTCTTCTGAAACAGATACACCCCCTGATGCACAGACTCCCTACCTCCAGAAGCATAAAAGTCTAGACGACCTGCAGAGCTCCACTTATTTTGGGCCTACAGTCATAGAAACGACATACCACCAAACCCCAGCCCTGACGGCCAAAAGCCACAGTCTGGACATCGACAGTGGCCTTGCAGAACCGTCTGAGCTTGACAAACCTGGACTGGACAGACCAAAACCCCAGAGACCTAGATCAGAAAAATCTGCTTTAGACAAATCTGGACTTACAAAACCCGGATTTACTAAACCAAGCTTCGAGGGCAGTAGTTTCGACATCCCCGGGTTTGACCCATTTATCGTCCAATCGGTTCGAGACACCCTGAAGCGGCTGAGTGGGATAAGTTTGGACGCCTGGTATGATTGGTCACCTGATGCCGAGGGCGTGGTCAGCGTGGCCACTCAGACGGACCTGAACGATCGTCGTGCTCTGAGGAGCCTCCTGCTCAGTGAAAAGCTCTCGCTCGATAACACCGACATTGCAGAGGACGACATCAGTGCCATCTTCCGCTTCTTGGATGACATTAGCATGTGCGGCTCAATGGCTGTCCTACCTGGAGAAGGAGGAGGATCTCAGGAAGGGGGCGGAGCTGGGTTACCAGAGCGACGGGAGCGTTTAGGGAAGCTTCGACGCCTGTTTCACTCTCTGGAGGGGCCGGAAGAAGGTGTGCGATGGGGTGTTGGACGGCTCCTGCAGCGCGTCACTGAGCTCGAGCAGCGTCTGGAGCCGATCTCGGAGCTGAGAGAGCAGCTGGCACTCGTCCTCTCCACACTGAACCGGCTGGAGCAAAGAGGGCAACTTGTGCACTCAAACTCTGAACCTGTCCAACAGCAGCCTCCACCGCGGGCTCAGTCAGAAGGAGGCTTGAGAGCCAGTACGAGTTCTGAGGCGGCCGACGGAGCTGCGGCTAAACGCAGAGGTCTGTTCATACGCAATTCCAGGAGCCACACGGAGAGCAGCAGCTCTGAGAAGCATCGCGAGTGGAGCGTCAGCTACAGCAAGGAGCAACACCTACATCCTTCACATGTATGCACACACACACACACACACACACACACATTTACCTATGACCCTGCAACAGGAATACTTGTCTTTACTTTGTGTCCTCCTTTGTTCACTTCTGCAGGCTGAGCAGCATCGTGCACTTTGTAAGAAAGAGAACCATCCAGTTCAGGAGAGAAAGAGTTCCATTATGATTCCTGAAGTCCACAAGGTTCCTCTACGCAGCTCCATGCAGAAGGCTAACCTCCTTCCAACAGACCGGCCAAAAGTTTCCTGGAGTCAGTCAGAGCTCACACCACTCGACCTGCAGGTAAACTCACGCTCCTCAGGCATCTGCTGATGTTCCTCTAAAGGCCTGAGCATTACAAACACTGATCTGCTTTATGAAAAAGAAGTAAATTAGACTAATTAGTTCATTAGACTGTCACAGATTTTTGCACTTAGCAGTTAAGATCAATTCAAGGACTTCATAGGACACTATTTGATTTATTTTATTTGGATTTTGCTGATTCGTCTCCTGAGAAACACCTGCCAGTGTCTTATCATTTCATAACTGTGTGGCAGCCGGAGAAAATCCTTCACATGGTCAGATTTCGACATTTTCTCTTTTGCATGTTTCTCAAACAAAAGTAAAGTAAAAACTGAGAAAATCACATTTAATGATTTCATTCCAGTTCCACTGAAAGACTCTGCACCGAGCTCGACATTTCTAACCTCATCTACTGACAGAAAAACAACATTACTGCTGAATTTTATAGAATTATACACTTATATACTGTGTAAGCGCTCTTCTCTGTTTTGATGATGATGTGACGGAGCAGGAGCATGGCCGACATTTTGGCAGCCAACGTCTGATTACAAACCGATTCCTTTTCGTGTGTACGGTGTCTAACTCTCCAGAAACAATCAAATCGTGAGGCAATCACACTTGGCTAGTGAGGTTTTAGAGATCTTTACACAGACTGACTGTTTTTACTGCTGTGTTTATTAAACTGACTCTTTACACAACATAAGCTCTGCAGACACACACTAAGGCGAGCGATGATGAAGTACACAATTTTTCATCATTTCTTCTAGAATTCCGCTCCAGCGACTTCCGAAGGGTTTTTCCGAGCCGCCTCACTTAGCCTGTATCTATCGTTTATAGAAATGCTTTGTTTTTCAAGACGACGAAGTAAATAAAACATTCTAAATGTGTTCCAGCTTACCTGAGTTCACTCTACTGAATCTGACCTGCGAGAGAGGACATCTCTAATTAGGAATAAAGACCAGCTTTTAAACAATTAATCAATAATATCAACAATTTCATTGGATTCAATCACATCAGTTTCACTTGTTCAAATTCTTATGAATCTTTCATGAGATCAGATTCATAATACATGCAATTAGTGTGCATATGTCTAGAGCACCTGAGCTACAGATAGGAATGGAAAGCATTTCAATCACAGACGTTTTAAATATGCATACTTTATCACCAGTGCTTTATACTTTACTCCCTTTATTTCTTTACTATTTTTTTAAGATAAAATCAGTTGTTTTATCCACAAACTGTTTTATACCAATAAAGAAGAGCAACTCTGTTTTGGGGGCGGAGCTAGATGTGAGCTCAGTCTGTGATGTCAGAATTAGACGACTTTCAACCACATCTGAATATTAGTCAAAGTTTAGTTAGCTATCTAGTAACTTAATGATTAGTAATTACTAGTTGATAATTAAAACAGATGCCGGTTGTCGTGGTAACGTTGAAATATATTCTGACAGGTTTGTCTGCTGTTAAATAAATCAGTGAGAAAATAAAGATGTAAATTAAGACTCTGAGACTGAAATCTGACTAATGTGAGCTAGTTTACTTATTTACAGAATCTATGAATATACATCAATATGCAAATTAGGAAACACCTCCATGTTGCCCTGCCATTCTTATTATCCTAATATCTTAAACATTAGCAAACGATAACAGAATATTATGAATGGCAGGAGGACATGTTGCTGTTTCCTAATTTGCAGATTTATGCATATTCATAGAGCCTGGCATTTTAATGAAAGTGTAGAGAGGATCCCCAGTGCAGCTTCATGCACATGGAAGATCATTCCACTCTGTGTGTGTGTGTGTGTGTGTGTGTGTGTGTGTGTGTGTGTGTGTGTGTTTCAGGCCCCCGAGTCTCTGGACTTCTGGATGGATGAGGTTTACACTCCGGTGTCGGACACACTCCTGCGCCGCTCGCAGTCTCTGACACGCTGCAGCCGGACGCAGGGATACCGCATCACTGCCATCAGCGTCACTGCCACCGTCATCCTCATCCTCATCATCGTCATCCCTATATGCACTGCGTAAAAGCACACATAGGCAGTAATGTCTAAACACACACACTCACGCGCACACACACACATTTAACCTAATGCGCTCTGTTATTCTGGATGGCATTGTGTTTTATTTAAGTTAGTTTTTAAGCAATGCATGAACAAAAATAATCGAATGACTCTGAGTAATACTGTAGAGTGTTAAATAAAAACTTTCCAAAACTCACTGAGGCTACGCAGTGTGGTGTTACATACAGACTACGGTTAAAGTCTCAGAAAAAAATGGAAATGTACATAATTCTTCTACAGAAGACACTTGTTTGCATTTCTAAGATCACACACTCGATCATTTAACCGCTAAAAAATAGATAGATAGATAGATAGATAGATAGATAGATAGATAGATAGATAGATAGATAGATAGATATCATGTACAGCCCAAAGACACATTTTCCCCTTCTAAGTATTTGTTCTTGCGCTCATTCTAATACGTTATCGTTTCTATAGCAACAGCTCATTCACAGGGACGTGTACAGCAGACGTGTAAACGGATTTAGAAAATCGTTGATATGTTGAAGTTTTCTGTAAGGAGACATTTATGTAACAGTTACGGAAGGAGTCTCCAGTGTCAGAGGTAAAGCTGTAACATCTTCAGGACAGAGGAGTTTACACTTCTTTGCGGTTTCTCGCTAACATGCGGAACAAGCTGCGATTTGTTTTTTTTTAATTATTAACTTGAAGAGAGAGAGAGAATAAAGAGAGGCTGGTGAAAGTAACTTGTTCCACCGACATTCCACAACATTAAATATAACTATAAATGGCTAAAATGTATGACTATACCGTATTACTAAATAATAAAATCGTAATTGCTGTGGTATAAGAGGAACAGAACACTTTGGGACGTGACGTTATAGGAAAATATTCACCGTCGGTGTGGTAACAGGAACGTCACTTCATCACTCCGTCACACAGCAAGCACATGAGAAGTGTGTGTGTGTGTGTATAGTACTATGAGACATGTATTACTTCACTGTGTTGCAATAAGTTTATTATTTTATTACAACACACACACACACACACACACACACACTCAAAGAGCTGATTGGACACTTTAGGTTTAGGAAATGTTTCCGATAAATCCTATTTGCTGCTGCTGAGATGCCCATTAGTGTAATTCAATTCATCAGCAATTTGACTCAGACACCAGGGGAATCCCCTCACTTACACACACACACACACACACACACACACACACACACACACGAACAAACAAACAACAGCTCTGCATTTCCCTTTGATGGAGTTGTGAGTGCTCTCGGAGTTTCCAGGATCAATCTCATGTCCATCGTCGTCCCTGCAGATCGGATAAAAGTGGGAAAAATGATACGCATGTTTCAGCAACCTGTTCACAATTTATGCTTCAAATTATTTAACCCATGTGACCTTTAGAGCCTGCATGTGATTTGTCCAGCACAGAACACAGCAGAATAATAAATCAGTATTTAAATGACTGGCATTCGGAAGGACAGGGTTGGATTATTATAATTTTAATAATTGTTTGGGTTTAAGTCCGAACACAAATACAGACAGTGTCATGGAAAAAAGTATATTATATTAAAACAAGTTATTTAGCTAAATTTTTATTATTACACAAAGATAACAGACTACGATGCACATGAGAGCAACACTAAGGACTAAAAGCACGACAGAACATTTTCATCAGTCACTAGCTGTTTTGCAGAAGCTGAAAACTTGCGGAAATTCGTCCACAGGGATTTATAATGGATGTGGTGGATCAATGATTATAACACACACACACACACACACACACACACACAAAGTAACACAGAAGCAGTAATGGGTTGAGATGGCCAGAAGGTAGAGAACGTAGAGAAGGGAGGGAAGCAGCAAGAAAGAGAGAGAGAGTGAGCCAGAGATAGAGAGAGAGAGAGAGAGAGACAGAGATAGAGTGAGAGAGTGAGAGTGAATGTCCTCTTTCTGAAGCTGAAGGTTGCAGAGTCCCAGTTCTGTCTCCGCCGAGTGATTAATGAGAACTGCTTCACGTGGAACCCTCTGACACTAATGTAGAAATTACCCACCATCAGAGAGAGAGAGAGAGAGAGAGAGAGAGAGAGAGAGAATGGGTGAAAGAGACTGAGAGAGAGACAGACAAAGAGACACAAAGGGTGAGACAAATGTAGTGAGACAGAGAGACAGATAGAGGAGAGACAGACAAAGAGAGAGAAAGAGATAGAGACAGATAGAAGAGAAACAGAGAGAGAGAAAGAGAGAGAGACACAGAGAGAGAGAGACAGAGAGAGAGAGAGACAGAGAGAGAGAGAGAGACCCACAGCACTGACTGTGCCAGTATTCACTTTGCCTCAGTGCCAGGATTTTATTGATAGGTTTTTATTGCTCCAGTCCTGAACTCTGTGTCCCTCGTTCTAACTCCAAGTTCTTACTGCTCCTGAGACATCACCACGTGCTCCTCAGGTGGGCTCCTCCGCAGTTCCCACACTACTCCCAGTACTGTACATCAGTGCAGCAGAAGCTCTGTGAAGAAGGCGTGTACGCTCAGGACTGCACCTGGAAGTGGCCCAGATCTGGGGAAGATTTGGTGAGCCACAGGTGGAGTTCTTCATCAAAGCCAAATCACCTCACTGAGGTCTGTGGTTCTCCTGAGCAGAGCCGGAAAGCGCTGGAACAGGTCGCACCTGCTTGCAACTGGCCTCATTATCTACGACACGCTTTTACTCGCTGATTCTTTCTGATTCTTCCTCGCTGTCAGATTGTTGTTGATGGCACTGAGATGGTCAGTAAGTCCCCAGCATGCACTGCTGCTTTCACTGAGATGACCAACAGAAAACCACGTCACGTCGGAGAAGCCATTTCTTCCCTTTGAACAGAGCGGCTCTGCTGCACCTACAGGCAGCACTGCACTCAAAAGTCACTCGGATTCAAATTCACACTGATCTGAACGTTAGAGTTAAAAGTGTAACCAGTAAGAGAAGCTCCTGAGTGGCGCAACAGAAGCGCAGTCGCTCTGTTACCTGCAGATCACGAGCTCTGATCCTGACGATGCCACAGCCGTCGATGGCCAGGAGCCAAGAAAACTAAACTGACTGTGTTTCCTGAGTGGGAGGAGCATACTCTCTCTCCCCTGTCAATCACAGCAGTGCTAGCCAATCACGGGTGTCTGTGAGCTCCTGTATGTGGAAGAAGGCAGATAGCGCATCCCTCTGAGTGTGCTGTGAGGCAGCTATTCGAAAAAGATGCTTTTTTCCTTTTTTTGTTTGAGATTGAGATAAATGCTGGGTTTAGAAACATGCAGAATCTACTCTTTCACACATTTCATACATTCATACAGTGCACCAACCTTAGCGTTGATCGCCTGAAGGTGGCTCAATGGCTTCCCCCTTGTGCAGAACAGATGGAAAAAAGTTTTGGCACCCTCAACAAGGTCACCTCTTCCTGTCTGTTTGGCAAATAAATGGACTGCTCCTGAGCACAAGAGCCACTAGTACACGCCCACAAATCCGAATACAGATACGGATAGAGATAGCGTCACTGCCTTACGCCTCTACTAAACAGAAGATGGCCGTCTGGATGATAGACATCAGTGGCGTGACATCCTACATGGAGTATCTCCTCGTCACGGGCGTTATTTAGCGCTGCTGCTACCTGAGGGTCATCATACACGTTCTCCAAGTTAACATCGGCGTTCCCAGTGATGTCATCTCTGATCACCTTTATATTCAGTCCTAAGGTGAGTCCTGACCTTCCTGATGTTATTCTTAAACGCTATCACCACCTCTGGAGGTTATCCAGGGTTTATAGAACTACAGTCACGTAACTAACTAAATAAGCGACTAACTAAAGAACTAGCTAACTAACATTTTCTTATTTTAGGAGATAAAAGTACAATAATGTGATCCAGTGTACACAGTCACTGAGGCTGCAGTGTCTCTGTTTATTTTTGGCTCATTGTGGACACAAGTATAACGTTGTGTCATTAATTGAACATGGAATCATGGTTCATTCGATTTTATTGACCAATATATTTTAACAGTACTGTAAAAAATCTAAATTAACTCTGACTGGGACATGGTTTATAATGCAGCAAAATGAATAAAACACTGTGAAGGCAAGGACAGTGTGTTCTCAAATGTAAAGAAAAAAATCAAATTGCAAATTTAACAGAATTATTGTGTGCAATTCATTCATGGCCAAATATCAGCTTTTAATTAGAGTTCTGTTATTTACTGTAGGTTTACCACAAACACTAATCAGTTCTATTTTTTAATTAGTTCACTGCAGCAAAACAAATGATATCAGTATAAAGAATATAGCTGTGGTTAGTGGTGTGTGTGTGTGTGTGTGTGTGTGTGTGTGTGTGTGTGTGTGTGTGTGTGTGTGTGTGTGTGTGTGTGCGCGCACCTTTTCACTTCCTGTCAGTTTTAATATTTCAGAACTTTGCTTTCATAAACATCTCCTACCTACTTATGATGTGTAGTTCCGTTATTGACAATGAGGCACTTAACATCACTTACCACACACACACACACACACACACACACACACACACACACACACACACAGGCATTTTAGGTCTGCATAAGTATCTGGGAATCTTTCCATCTCTGCAACTGATCTCTAAAGCATTTTAAACTGCATAAAAAAAACAAAATTATAAATAAATAAATAAATAAATAAATAAATAAATAAATAATAATAATAATAATAATAATAATAATAATAATAATAATAATAATAATAATAATTCACAAAACGTTGTCACTGAATAAATTAGAAACTTTTCAGTCTACATATATCAATTAAATGTTTAGAAATATTTGACTACTTTTATTAAAAAAATATTCATAATGAAATAAAACTTTGTAGTTTTTACATGCGATTGGAAAGAAACTATTTTTTCTACTTTAGTTTAAATTAATTTAGATATATGTATTCTATAATAAAATGTCAACATCACTAAATACTCTTATTTACTGTTTGATTATGAGTATTTAATTCATATTTATTTATAAAATACTTCAGCTCATCCTTTAAAAATGCAAAAAATTCTCATATATCTGAAAAAAAGAAAATATAAAAACAATTCAAAAATATAAAATCACTTAAAGATTGTACATTAGATATGCTATAAAATGCATTTATGCCTGTTTTTTATATGTTTATAATAATTATACGCATCTCTTTCATTAGTCACCCAGTCATTAACGTGAAGAGAGAGAATAAAGAGACGCTGGTGAGGGAACGAGGGTTTATAGCTGCTATAACGTAAGCGACAACAGGAACTAACTCGTTTCTTGGGGGATTAAATGTAACTATAAATGGATAAAACGTATAATGTGTCATTCTTTAAGAAACAAATTGTAATCGTTAGTAAACTGCTGTGGTGTAAGAGGAATAAAACACTCGGGGGGGGGGGGGGGTTGCATCAGTCCGTATCTCACCATCATGTTGTGTTTTATTTCTAAGAAAGAAAATGATGATTGTGTATTTGTTATTTAGGAAACAAATGTACAAATGCGTCTCAAAAACCTGGAGCTTTAGAGTATTTTACAAATAATTTATTTTAATGAGGAACTGTTACAACCGACCCCGCTCTCCCCGCTCCATCTACCGGATGTTTTCTTTCTTCTTGCTTTCTTTGAGGCTTGTTACCATGGAGACGCGTAAACAGACTCCTCCGCTGCGCTGGTTAGAGCGGGTCCCAGAGCTCACACCTGGAGTTACTGCGAGCGTTATATCTCCATAATATACAGTTCTTATTGTTTTTTTGTTTGCTGTATCTGAGTTCAGCTGAGTGAAGAGTGAGTGTTTCAGCGCTGAGATGTCGCACGTGCGGGTTTACAGGCCGGGGGTCCGGATGGGGAACTGGAGAGAGGATGACGCTCTGGAGGAGGTTCAGCCAAGTTCTCCACATCAGCTGTAATGAAGAGCTGCTTTAACTGGAGAGGAGTGTTGAGTTTAACTCTCTCTCTCTCTCTCTCTCTCTCTCTCTCTCTGTGTGTGTGTGTGTGTGTGTGTGTGTGCAGGAGGCTCTCAGAGACTTTCTGCAGCGGAAGGACAGAGGAGAGCTCACTGTCCAAAAAACCGGCGTCCTGAGACAAACCCTCCTCCACCCTGTAAGCAGCTCAGTTCTTTTCTCTAATAATAACTCATTAGAGAATAACTCATACAGTCTATAGAAAAGAAGAAGTGGGCAAAAGAACATAAAAGGTAGGAATGAAATATCAACAATATACCGAAAATATACCGCGTGCGTATAAAGAAAGGAATCAGTGTGTTAATGTCGTGTAGAAACCATGACTTTAGACTTAGAGTGACATAAATAAAGAATAAAACACTTTTATACACACTTACAGGACAATTTACCGGATATGACTGACTTCTTAAAATCCTGTACAAGTGCACTGACGTCATGATGATGATGTAAACTCCTATTTATAGCTGTTCTAACATAAGCGAGATCAGGAACTAACTTACTTCACCCGCATTCCACAACATTGCATGTGTTAAGAGTGTGATGAGCTGCTTTATAATAAATAGAAATTGTAATTGTTGGTAAATCGCTGTTAGGGGAATTAAACACCTGGGGGTTGTGCTGTTATAGGAAAATAATCAGCGTCAGTCACTGCTCTTCATCGCTCACTGTAGCAGCACGGCGCTGAAAGCAGCACAGTGCTCTGGGACACACACTTCTCCGGGGATTTGCCTCTCCTGTCTGCGTTTTAACTGTGAAACACGAAAACCTGAAACCACGGAACAGAGAGGATGTGAAAAAGGAGGAGACGGTCATCACATCACATCACAGACATGCAAATGATCAGAGATGATTTATATCACATTCATGCAGTTATTTCATCATTATTTGTGACTCATTATTACTGTTACGTACACTATTTAACCCTTTTCAGTGCATGAAGGATCACCTGTGACTTTAATAAGTTAATGTATTGTTGGTATTATTTTATCGACTGTTTATTTCAAGACCTAATTTTGCAACATTTGAATTGAAATATTTTAATTGAAGCATCATATAAATATGAAAAACACATTTTTCAGGTGAATCTCTCCGTGTCCCCGGATGGATTGTTGCGTTTCGGAGACTCGGTCATGTTGCTAAACACGAGAGCGATGACGAACGACCCTTGTGACCCCTGCGCCCTCAGCGTCATCGCCGACCTCAGCAACATCACATCACATCCGGAAACAAACTCCAAGCCGCAGCTACAGGGTCCCTGTCAGGTGGGCGGAGCCAGCAGCATCCAGCCGTGTGTGATGAACGCCTTCATAATCACCAGGTAAA
Source organism: Pangasius djambal (assembly GCA_022985145.1). Lineage (NCBI taxonomy): Eukaryota > Metazoa > Chordata > Actinopteri > Siluriformes > Pangasiidae > Pangasius > Pangasius djambal. The sequence continues at coordinate 29,417,260 of CM040980.1, read as the reverse complement.
GATTTTCACGCACGTATGATCACGTTTATCAAACTGCATACGAAAGGAATTCATTCGTGAATCTTTCCCAGGAGCGTTTACACAGGAAATGTGGTGTTAATGAACATGCAGTTATTTGCATAATCGTTTGTATCCTACGTTTGTGTACATTTCTGTAGACTCACTAACGTGAACCTCGAATCTTCTTCAGATCATATGATCGTCGACGAGTTTCTGTGATTTTATAAACGCTGTCACGTTTAAATCACTTTTCAATTACACACCAATTGCTTTGGAGTTTTTATTTATAACCTGAAAGAAATCCATAAATTAAGACGAATAAGACTAGCCATTTGATCAGGACAAAAGTAATGGCGCCTTATAAAATGAGGAAGAGTCAGTCTGTGTCTATGGGAGCCGACACGCTGCAGTGGCTGAGCTGCATTAGTGGGAGATTTAACACATGCCGCACTTAGGAGGCTCTCTTTCACTGTTTAGTTGCTATTTTATTTCATTTTCAGCTCCATTTGCCTTTAATGCCTTTAATAGAGTGTTGTGGGTGTGGCTAAACATACATTTATCAACATACACACATGAGTATTAAGAAAATTAGCACTTCAATCTGGTGGAATTGTTTTTTGGTTCAGTTTGGTCTACAAAAACATTTACACACATTAAAAGATTTATAAATGAGGCCCATTGTGTGCTACTGATTATGCCCACACACACACACACACACACACACACACACACACACACACACACACAGACACACTTCCTCTTTTCTGTGGTTTGTGGTTTAGTGTGGACGAGTCTGCAGATGGAGAGATACTCAGATACGAGCAAAACTTCGCCCTCAGGACGACTGCAGGCTTCGGTGGAGAGGTAATCTAGCAACGATGAGGTCATCAATATGTGATTTAACGTTGATTTTTTCACAGTAACGTAACCAGAAAAAAGGGAATTCTGTCGTTTAAAATTCTGCTCCATTTTCCTACTGATTCATAAAATTCATCAAAGGCTCGACGTTGCCTCGCTTGGTTATGCAAGATGTTTGCATCAGCAGAAAATGCCTACTTTTATTTTTTATGTTTTAAAATATCTGAAGCAATTTTTCATTGCTGACTAAATGTGAGGCTGTGACTCGCCTCCTCCTGAAGGATATAAGATGAAAGCCACATGTATTCTGTGTAGCTTTACCTGGCCAGCGACCACAGAACCTTCCAGAAGTGTGCTAAGAGATCCCGGCTACAGGAAGTGAGCTTAGTGGAGCAGCTGGACTTCCTGTGTTGGTGGAGGCTTGTATATTTTGATCCACAGGACCGACTCGAACATGAAGGCTTCCCCGTGCAGGTAAACACACCTCCACACCTGTAAAACACACCTCCACACCTGTAAAACACAACAAAGCACCTGTAAAACACACCTCCACACCTGTAAAACATACCTGTACACCTGTAAAACATAACAAAGCACCTGTAAAACACCTGCACACCTGTAAAACACAACAAAACACCTGTAAAACACAACAAAGCACCTGTAAAATACAACAAAGCACCTGTAAAACACACCTCCACACCTGTAAAACACACCTGCACACCTGTAAAACACAACAAAACACTTGTAAAACACAACAAAACACTTGTAAAACACAAAAAACCCTGTAGAACACACCTGCACACCTGTAAAACACACCTGCACACCTGTAAAACACACCTCCACACCTGTAAAACACACCTGCACACCTGTAAAACACAACAAAACACTTGTAAAACACAACAAAACACTTGTAAAACACAAAAAAACCCTGTAAAACACATCTGCACACCTGTAAAACACACCTCCACACCTGTAAAACACAACAAAACACCTGTAAAACACACCTGCACACCTGTAAAACACAACTGCACACCTGTAAAACACAACAAAGCACCTGTAAACACATCTTCACTCCTATAAATGCCTGTAAACATCTTTAAACACCTGTGAACCCCAGCATACCTGTAAACACACCTGAGAAGAGTCTGAACTGTAGCCAGCGTTTACACATGTGCTGTGTGGTTGTCTCAAAAATATTTTCTTTCTTTACACCTTCCTGTCTTCATTTTTCACTATCTTTGTTTTCTTTCTTTCTTTCTTTCTTTCTTTCTTTCTTTCTTTCTTTCTTTCTTTCTGCCTGTTTTCATTGTCTCATCTTTGTGTTTTCTTTCATCTCTTTTCAAATATATTTTTCTTCTTTTTTTTTTTTTTTTGTATTTCTTTCTCCCTCGATCTTTCCTCCCTACTTCCTTTTTTCTTCTTCTTCTTCTTCTTCTTTTTTTTAACTGTGCCATCTTTGTTCATTGCTTTCTCTCTTTTTTCCTTCATCATTTTTTTTCGTCATTCTCAGGTTTGCTTTCAGTGACTAGTTCTTATGAATGGCAGTTTGAGGGTCAGGCTGTAACATGACACTGTGTGTGTGTGTGTGTGTGTGTATGTGTGTGTGTGTGTGTGTGTGTGTGCAGGTGAACTCTAAGCTGCTGCTGTCTCACAGTAAAACTAACCAGTGCCTCGCTGCTCTGCCCGATCACACGCTCTGGTAAAGACATGAAACCTGCTTTACACTCTTTCATTAAACTCCTGATTACAAACGATTTTTTTTTAAATTCTGGATTTCCTCAAAAGGACCGCGTTTGGGAAAATGTCCGAGATCACGGCTCACACGTTCCTGGATTCCCATAAGGCCGAGCAGGGCCGTAATCACTGGATGTTGGTGACGGCTGATCCGGGAGAACAGGAACCGAGCGCACTGCGACGTCACCCCGAGTCCAGCGACACCGACAAGAACCAGTCAGAAACACACACACTCACACAGGCGGAAAACTGAAAACACTCACAGACGAGTGTAGCAGCTGCTGCTGCTTCTGCTGCATCCTGAAATTAAATAATGATTATACTCCAGATATTTCTCAGTGTTTTAACTGAAAGAACTCGCAGTGTATTAAAGTGTCATCACTGCAAATAACGACATCTGAACCGGTGACGATATCTTGAATGTGGGCAAATTAATCTTATATTTCTGATTATGAGATGAGTATAAATCAAATATAAGATTAATCAGCTTGTTTTTAGGTGCTTTTACTCATTTCAAGCTTTAAATGTTCTTATTCTATTGGCAGATCATTTTGCTTCTTTGCAGAAATAAATGTTTAAAATTAACAAAATTTATCTGCCATTAAAACAAGACTATTTCAAGCTTGAAATTAGTAAAGAAAATGTCTAGGAATAGGTTTAATAATCTTATGTTTGATTTATTGTAATCTTATAACAGGAAGCCCGGCCTGCTCCTGATGTTTCACTGCAGGTTTGATTTTTATTTCAGGATTTGTGCTCGAACTTTAATCAGACGTTTCGGTTTGATGTGATTGATTTAATGAACTAAAAGCAGCCATTTTGATTCAGTTACCTGCACAGACATTAAGTTTCTCCTTTATGTCCACAGACATACAGTCTCTCTTTTACATTTATAATTGTGCATTTAGAGCGTTTAGTAAAACATTTTTAAATAAGTAAGAAACTCAAGCTATTTTTTTATTTGTATGGAAACATGATATGGTGAATCTTTACGATTATACGGCTGGCATATTTGTGTGTCTGTGTGTGAGACTTTTCACCTGTAGTACAGGTCACACTTGTGGACATGCTGTTATAGGAAAACAATCAACATCTCTCAGTATTTTACTCTAACAGCACAGTAATTGTCATGTAATGGAGACTGAGACGGATGCAATTGCAGGAAGTACAGCTTTAATGAAAGTGCATGCAAATAATCCAAAACACTAGGCAAAGTCAAAGTCAGAAACAGGCTTAGGAGGGGCATTTGGCGAACAGGATGCACTAGGCTAAGCAAAACTCAGAAAGTGTACAAGATCAAGGTCAAACCAGAGTAGCTGTGGCAGAGAAAACAGGTTTCGTAATGTCAGAAACGTAAGCTGAGCATATACTTCACCACTGGTGTGTAAATGAAAGTCTCTTTTAAAAGGTGTGTGTGTTGATGGGTGTGTGTATGGGGGAGTGTGTGTGTGGGTGGGTGTTCTGGGAAGCCGAGTGGGCGGCCATGTTTGTAGGCTTAAAGTTACAGCTTCACCTCTGACTGTTACAAAGCGCTGACACTGGAGACTCCTTCCATACATGCTACATAAGCACATTTCTCCTCACAGAAAACTTCACCACATCAATTTAAAATCTGCTTATTATCAGTGGAGCGTCTGCTGCACACGTCCCTATGAATGAGCCGTTACTATAGAAACCATAACGTATTAATATAAACCTGCGCTACTGTCAGAGCTGCTTTTGGTGTTTGCATGGACGGAAAGTTAAAACAGACGGTCTGGTTTAATAATCACTGTTAATCTAATACAAATTAGTGGTAAAGATCACACAAGTTGTGAAATGTGTGTAACATCACGAAGGTTTGTTCTTAAAAAAAAGCTGTAGAAGGGTAAAAGGTGCAGTGCCTCCTGATGGTCGATGTGAGTAAATGCAAAGGTTTTATTTAAACACACACACACACACACACACACACACACACACACACACACACACACACACACACACACACACACTAACTCTGTTAGCTACATAAAGAAAAAAGAACGGAGGAGATGAAAGTGTAGAACTTCATGCTACAGTAAGTTAGATTTTATCTGCTCTTGTGGCGAAAGCCTTTTTTCTTCTTGTCCTTTTTCTTTTGTTTCTTGCCTGTTTTTGGTCTTCTCTTACCCACCTGAGGACACAAAGAGACATCATGTGCATTTCTGTGCAGCTGCACATGTAATAGTTTCACTTTTTATTTTGCAATGGGATTTTTTAAAAAATTATATTTTATTTACGTATCATTAATCGAATTCTGTAAATTCTTTGTTTAGTGCCTCTGATTCACGTCACAGGTAAGGAATAACCTGGTCCAGTTAGGAAATCCCCAAACCTTAGAAATATTTCTGATATATGAACCTGTAAAACACCACCGTTCTCCCAGAGCATGTTATAAAATGTTCAAATTAAATAGTTCAAATGTCCAATAATAAGGGAATTCCCAACACAGCTGTTTAATAAACGTATTCCTAACCTTAGGACTGGAATGCAAATCATATCATCCTTCTTTCATACTTTATTTAAATGAAAACTCTATTGGTGGTAAATCTGCGGTCATAATAACTGTGTGTCTATAAGTAATTTCACACGTTTAGGAAATGCAGAATCACAGAAATATGGAACAACAAAAGACAGGATGAAGCAAAGAAGAGAAGCTTTTTAATCAGATAGAAACAGAATAAAGGAATAAATAATAAAATAAATAAATAAATACTGTGCTCCGAATGAACCCGAAGAAAGAATAAGAACGTGAATAATTAAATTTGTGTGTGTTTTTATATCTTTATGCCTGTGTGTGTGTGTGTGTGTGTAGGGGTGGGATGTTTTTATATCTTGGTGGGGACCAAATGACCCACAAGGATAGGACCTTGTGGGGACGTTCGTCTGGTCTTTAAAAAAAATCTGCTTTTAAAAAAATCTGCAGCTTTTATTTAAAATAAAATAAAATATTGTTTCCGAATTGTTTCCTTTTGGTTCCTGAGGTTAAGGTTAGAGTCAGATTTAGGTGTAGCTGCGTTAATAATTGTGTGTGTGTGTGTGTGTGTGTGTGTGTGTGTTTTAGTGAGATACATTTTGCCACGCAGTCCATTCACTCCACTGTGAGAGCAGGAGTGAGTCTCTGCAGCGAGCCCGCAGTTTACTGGTTCCAGTCGGGATGGCGACGCTTCCTCCTGACGAGTCCGTGTTCTGATGAAAGATGAGAAAAGCGCTCGTTTACACTCACACTGACATTCAACTGTAAACACACTGAAAATTTCCAGAATTCACTAATTCTTTCCTCTGTATAAAAGTGTGATGAAGCGGAGTTACTTTAATCACACTGAAACTGATTGTTTTCCTCTAACAGCACGCCCCCAAGTGTTTTATTCCTCTTACGCCACAGCAACTTACCGACAATTACAATTGTTTTATTTATTAAAGAACAACGTCATACTTTTTATCTGTTTATAGTTACATTTAATGTCCAGGAAACAGGTTAGTTCCTGTTGTCGCTTACGTTATAGCAGCTATAAACACTCGTTCCCTCAGCAGCGTCTCTTTATTCTCTCTCTTCACGTTAATAAGATAAAAATAAAATCGCAGCTTGTTACGCATGTTACTGAGAAACCGCAAAGAAGCGTAAACTCCTCTGTCCTGAAGATGTCGGAAAACTCGAAGTTACAGCTTCACCTCTGACTGTTACAAAGCGCTGACACTGGAGACTCCTTCCTTACATGTTACATAAACTTTAAGAACACTTCACCATATCAAGTCTCTGTGAACGAGCTGTTGCTATAGAAACGATAACGTATTAGAACGAGCGCATTAATATAAACCTGCGCTACTGTCAGAGCCGCTGTTATAGAAAACTAATCAACACCTTCTGACCAATCAGAGCGCAGAGCTCAGCATTAATGGTGTAATCCTGTTCTTTACTTTACTTTGTAAAGCAGTTGTTTAAAAGCAGTAGAACACTCGAGGTCACGTGTTATTGTGTATAACGTCGCAGCTTTGGAGTTTTTCACATTATGTGGTGTTTTGTTACTTAAATCTCTCTGATTATTTCATTTTAAATCCTTATAAATAACGTATGCTGAATAAGGTACTCACGTTGGGTTGCGTGTAAACGAGTGATATTATCTCTCCGTTAGTTCTCTTCTGGAACTCAATTTCATGTTCTAGAGGGTAGTAGCTCAGGGGCAGAGTCCAGGTGACAGGAGGATTCACGGCCAACATGCTCCCGTTGTCTGTCTTCAACACGGAGACACAAGGACATCCAGGTCTTACTACAGAGAGAGAACACACACAGGACACGTTTAACACGTTTAACACGTTTAACACGTACCTTCTGTTCATTTTAATATTTCAGTAAACGTGAAAGAGCAGTATGAACTTTTTTTACGCTTCTTTGCGGTTTCTCGCTAACATGCGGAACAAGCTGCGATTTTTTTTTGTCTTAACGTGAAGAGAGAGAATAAAGAGAGGCTGGTGAGGGAACGACTGTTTATAGCTGCTATAACGTAAGCGACAACAGGAACTAACCTGTTTCACAACATTAATAAATAAAACAATTGTAATTGTTGGTAAACTGCTGTGGTGTAAGAGGAATAAAACACTTGCTGTGCTGTTAGAGGAAAATAAACAACGTTGAGGTGGTAACAGTAACTCTGCTTCATCACACCACACCTGTGTGGATTCGTTTTCTACACACACACACACACACACACACACACACACACGCTGTACACACTTACTGATATCTCGGACGTAGAAGCTGTGGCTGGTTTTAAAGTAATACTTTAGAGTAGACACGGCTTCTCCTAACACCACTATGGGCTTGGCTTCCTCCGCAAACGGGTTGGTGGTGTGTGACAGGTAGAACCTGCCCTCTGCGGACGGACTCAGCCAGCAGCAGTCGCTCCTACACACACACACACACACACAGAAGCTTATTGTAGTTTATTGTACTGTGAATACAAGGATACAAGCGTGTGTGTGAGTGTGTGTGTGTGTGTGTGTGTGTGTGTGTCTGATACATTTCATCTCGAAGCCTGAAATACTGGAAGCCCTTCTCGCTCATTGTGCAGGAAATTGTGGAGGTGCAGTTAAAGGTTTCAGCCGTGCAGGACACAGAGGACCCTATTCAGAGAGACAGATTATTATTCATCAATTATTATTAAAATAATAATCATGTTTAATTCATTTTAAATCATAATAATAATAATAATAATAATAATAAAGGTGATATATAAATAAAACCTTATTATAAAAGTAATCATTTTTAAATTAGTAATGTTATTGTTATTAGTGTTACTACTGCTACTAATAATAATGTTTAACGGTGATATTTATTATTGTTGTTGTTGTCAGTGCTGTTGTAATTAAAAATCAATTTGTTTTTAGAATTAAGTTTTATTTCTGTAGCAACCAAATAAGTTCGAAATAAACTTAGCACACACGAATAAGAGATAAAGGCATATATGGGTCGTGTTAATGCACTGAGTTGCTGTAAAACCTGAACTTAATTATTATATGAGATTAAAACTCTTCAGTCTGTTCTTCTGCATTGAGTCTGATTTTGGTTAAAAAACATGATCATTTGTTGCTGCTGTAACAGAATGCACAGAAATCTCAAATAGTTTCACGCTGATGCTTATAAAGAGTCAGTTATAGTGTGATGCCAGTAAAGCTACATGATCTGGCCAAAAATATAAATACATACTTATATATGTATATAATTAATTCTTGAATGTGAAGCTTCATGTCTAGTAAAACACATTTTGTACATTTTTAATAACAACTGCAAACTCTGGAAGTAGAATTTTGACAGATTTTCAACTATTTTAGTTTATTGATGCTCAATTATTTTTGTAGACTTGATATAAAAATAAAATAAACGTGTCATTTAATTCGTTTTTCAAGGTTTAAATTAAATGCAGTGCTACTACGCTGTGTTGGCGGTTTGTTTATAAACCTATATATCGTGATGCAGATCATGATGAAATATCGTGATATGATACTTTTGTCTTATCAGCCAGCCCTTAGTTTGCACTGAACCTTCAGAAAGGAGGAATGTAAATGTGTTCTCTCAGGGTGGCTCCACGAGCCGCTCCTTCTCACCGGTTATGGTGTCCGACACGTCCAGCAGGACGTAGGTGTAGTCCACTTCCTGTCCCTCGCTCCAGCAGGTGTAATTCCCAGTCAGATCTACGTCAAGTTCATGAAGCCTCACCGTGTTGCCCTCGATCTCAATTATATCTTCCTCAGGTTCGAGGTCCTGATCTCCAAGCTTCCACGTCACGGGGTTTTTAGTGGTTTTGTCACAGCTCAGCGAAACGCTGCTGCCTTTCCGACCTGCCACAACTTCACACACACACACACACACACACACACACACACACACACACACACACACATCAAGTACAACAACAATAGCAAATGCAAATATAAAGATAGTATTAAAATCCAACAGACAGGAGGGATCGATAGTTAATGTGTGTGTGTGTGTGTGTGTGTGTGTGTGTGTGTGTGTGTGTGTGTGTGTGTGTTCTTACATTTTTCCGGGAACGTGTCCAAAGCTGACATGCTCTTACTGCACAGGCAGAGAATAGTGATGATACTCAGTGAAGTTCTCATCTAAAAAAGGGGGGAAAAAAAGTTATACTGTAAAAGGTCACAGTTAGAGGCGGAGTTAGGGGTGGGGCTGTGGGTGGAGTTAGAGTTGGGTTTTAAACCTTTTCTTGGGATTTAATTTGTATGAAATTAAACATATTTAATCGCACTTCCTCTCATTTGCTCAAAATTTTGTGAGGTCAGTGTGGTCAGTGTAGTTTTTTTTTTTTTTTTTGAAAGTCCAACCAGGCTTAGGGTTTTTTTTTTTTTTAAATCATTGACCCTAAAAATATACACATAAACATTATATAGACATATAGTGTGCATTTATTTTTATAATATTGCCAAAGTCTTTCTATTATTATTATTATTATTATTATTATTATTATTATTATTATTATTATTATTATTTTAGACTCTTTACTTTTTTCCTTCTATGTCTGTCATATTTTCAATCAAAGTATTAAAACATACAAACAAATAAATAAACAAATAATAGATACATAAATAAATAAATATAAACAAGCATTTCAGTACCATATCAAATACCCAGAACAATTCATATTAATTAATTGATTAATTAACTCTTGATTAAATGATGTTTTACACTGTTACAGATTAATATTGCTTTAAACTCTGATATTTGTGCAAGTTTTGCCTCAGCATGTGAAATGTCTGGAAATATTTTGTGGAACTGAAAAGTGAAAAGCATTTCTGATGAAGGAGAACGCTGTATAATAAACTAGTTCATTTATAAATTTATAAAAATAAAAAAAAGAAAGAAAGAAGAAAAAGAAGAAGAAGAACAGTCCATAAATAAATAAATTAATAAATAAATCATATCTATACAGTAATAGGTGTCTATAATAAAATAAAGACTGTACTGCCTATAAATTAATAATTGTCTATAATAAACACCATTGCGTGCTTTACTTACTTTGGGAGCGCGCGCGTCTCAGTGATGCTCGCTGGTTGGTCCGGTGGCGATGCGCTCGAGCTCTTTTATCCCCCTTTACTCCCCCGCGCTGGGGAGTGTGTGTGTGTGTGTGTGTGTGTGGGGTGTGTGTGCGTGACGAGAGGTTGCAGTTTTTTCCCCTGCTACTAACTCAAGTACGTGACCTAAGTGCAAATACGCAGTAATCTGTCCACTCTTTCTGAGCAGAATTATTAATAGCCGCTGTTCTGTCTTGAGTTTGAGGAAACTGCTTCAGGTGGCGGTTTCACTCGCGCCATCAGAGCAGTACATACAGCCACAACCGTGCAGAACAGGACAGAACCAACCGGAAGTTCCAGACTTTACAATAATGTGGCAAATAATCCAAATACTTCTAGTACCGCACACTTACCAGGTAATACACACATTATTATAAGGAAAGGGTTCTTTACAGGTTCACTGGGGAAGTAAGGGTTAATAATTTAACGAAAAAAAAGGTTCTACCTGGAACCCTCTGTGATAGGAAAACAAGAAGAAGAAGAAGAAGAGAATATAGACAGAGGAAACCTTCAGTGTGTCCTTCATGGTCCTTTAGATAATTAAGAGTTCCTATTTGGAAAAAAGGTTCTACCTGGAACCCTAATAATAATAATAATAATAATAATAATAATAATACACTCTTAGAAAAAAGAATCCTTCAACAGTCTAGTAGATCATTAAGCGTTCCTCACTAGTGGCTCTGCACTAAAGGTCAGTCCTGACCCTCACGTCCGTATGAGCTTCTTCCCCAACCTGTGTGCTGGAGCTTTACAGTTTCCCTTCACTGGAACTCAGAGGCCCAAACCTGCTCCAGCATGACGATGCCCCTGAGCACAAAGCGAGCTCCATGAAGACATGGTGTGTGAAGGCTGGAGTGGAAGAACTCGAGTGTCCTGCACAGAGCCCTGACCTCATTCCCAGAGCCCTGAGCTTATTATAAGAGAAAAGAGGGGAATAAATCTGGAATGAGATGTTCAACAAGCACATATGGGTGTGATGGCCAGGGGTGTGCACACTTTTGGCTGTATGGTGTTTTTCCCAAAATAATAAACAATCTAGAAACCAGTGAAATTCTTCTTCTTCTAGAAAACAGTGTAATGTCTGGAGCGATGCAGGGATGAAGCTGACTAGCTGATGTAAAGGCCTGAAAAGGATTTGATGGCTTTCGGTTCCGATCTTGACTCGGTGTCACCTTCATTTGGACTCGGTCTTGACTCTGGACTCTGGACTGACTTGAGCCCTGGTCTTGGACTTGTCTTGGATTCAACAGTGGTGGTCTTAACTACAGCCGCAATAATACGTATATTAACGTATGAATACTACTTCTGCTACAATTACTACTACTATTAATCCTATTACTATCACTATTACTGTTACTGCTATAATCAATATTCCTACTCCTACTACTACTGCTAATAATAATAATAATAATAATAATAATGAATATTAGTCACAGCAAAACCTCATTTTTTCATGACAAATGAAGAAGTGATACAGAGATGGAGAGGCTGTAGCAGAGTGGGCAGAACAGGAAGGAGGTGGTGTTGAAGGTGTTGCGGCTTCGTGGTCATATTTCATTATCTGCACTTAGTCATTAATCAGTAGATTTTTAGTCATTCTGAAACACAGAAACTTTGCCCATCTCTCGATCTCCCTTTCTTTTTCTGTTTCGAAGTCTTTCCCCTTACTAAAGAAAAAAAAATCCATGTAGGTGAATAGTAAATGTGATCTTGGCCCTGTGTGTGATATCTGATAGTTTCCCCCTAGAGGACAGAAACTGATCATGAGATGGTGAGAGGTGATAAGGGTGATGATAATGATCTGCGGGTGATGCACTGTAGTTACAACTGCTGCATTTCCTCCACAGTGGCTTTGCTTTGCAAATGAGTCAAAGTCCTAATTCGAGGCCTGTGTGGACTTTCCAAGCATCTCCCTGGGTAATAGTTTTGCCCCCTGCTCAGAGGGAATAAACAAATTCATCTGCATCACTGGCTGTTCTCATGTACGTCCGAAAACCACAGAAGACCCTTTTATTAAAACTCACTGACATCATTCTGGCAGATCCCCATCATGCTGAACATGGACAGCTGAACGTAAAAAGAAATTTTCTTAACTTAAAATGACCTTTGATAACCCACAGCTCACTGCCAGTGCAGAAATGTAGAAAAACAGAGAAAACAACGCTGTTGGTTTATTTGAACTTCATGGTTAACCACTGAAGCCATATCTTGGTTAATATTTACTAGGGTACGTTTCCTCAAACAGCATGTGGGTTCTTTTACATATTACCTGTCCATATGTCATAAAATGTTACACTACATGTGGCTTAAGGGTGAGTGATATGACAAAAATATCATATCGCGATCCCTTTTTTACGATACACCATGTGTATGTATCATGATATTTAGGTTCGCTAACAAACTGCCAGCAAAACTGTAGCGTTCCATTTAAAAACACTAAAAAAAGAACTAACGACAACTTTTATGTCAATAAAAATAACTTACACTAAGCTGAAAAAGATTAAAAATATTAATAATCATAATTGGAATAAATTCTAATAACAAATAAACATTTTTATTTACTATTTTAAAGGTTCAATACAAAATGTCAACATCATATCAGCTGCTTCTAATCAGTGTCTGTAACTGCAGTTGAAAAACTTATAAAAAGATATCCTGATTTATTTTATATTATATTATATTATATTATATTATATTTATATTTATATTTATACAGGCATTATATTATCTTATCGCCCCACCTAGGCTTAATAGGCGAATGATAAATTAATCATTAGAGCTCAATCATGTAGCTCAATAATCAGATTCATAAACACATTTAACCCCTTAAACTCTCAGTCTATTTATCAGTTATTCGTCTTTTTATTCAGTAACTGCACTCTAAAAGGATAAAAAGATTAAGAATATGACTTTATGTAGCTTACACAATTACACCCGGAATATATTAATGACTCAATGTGCTGAAAATCTGTGTTCTTGAGCATGAATTTTATCCATCCATCCATCCATCCATCCATCCATCCAAATAATCCAGATGCAGTGAGGTATCATTTCTAAAATTCAGTATTAATATGGTAAATATGCTAAATGTTACTCACATCCTGGAATTGACTTAAGCCAAAAAATAAATCATTAAATTTTAAAACAATAACCACATTTACTAAGAATACTGTTTTATGCAGTATCAGCACTTCTACTGAAAACTGGAGCTTCCCTTCCTTTCCAATAAAAAACAACAACAACAACATTTACCAAGTATCATCTCTTCTGCTGAAAACAAGAGCTTCCCTTCCCTATAAT
>CM040980.1:29384828-29403663 GCA_022985145.1 Pangasius djambal | reverse complement strand
TAATAATAATAATAATAATAATAATAATAATAATAATCTGCAAAACTGTATAACATTCTGTCAAAATATATATGTATAGAAATTGAAAGTCAGTGATATTCACATGACGGCAGACACGCTGTTAATGTTCACTCCTATCACCTGCCTGGATTTATAATATTATTAAAATATATATTTTTTAAATTTCACAATATTTACACGAGCCAGCTCACTAACGAGCATGACTGATGTCTTCACTGTCTTCGCTGTTAGCAAACTTGCTTGTGACCAAGCGAGTGTTACGGAGCTAAACTACGCAGCTAAGTAGGCAAAATGAGTTACATGACTGTTTCAAACTTCCTGTTTATGCAGAAAAGGTTTTAGAAGTTGAGACAAAAAGAGGATATAAAATTATTTTATTACAATTTTTTCCCCTTTTTCACTGTTGGAGTAGCAGCTTAGCTCTTATACACAAATTAATTTTCAGCAAGCGTGAGAATAAGTGCAAAAGTAAGTGAACCCCTGGTTGTAATTCTTATTTATCACAAACACCATGAGTTTTATTTTTTAAATAGTTGTTCTATTGTAATCTAGCTTTATTATTATTTTTTATTTTTTTGAAGGAAATCTTTTGTTCTGTCCTGATTGTACCCTGAAGCAACGCACAAATATCTGTTTCTGATCGTTTTCTGATCTGGGCATGATCTGTTGTATGGTTCATACGACCGAATTCTTCATTGATATCAAAAATATACTGATTGAGTTTATATAATGAAATTTTTTTCTGAATCTATAAAAAGAAAATCAATTCTGCCGTGTGGTGCTACATTCTCACGCTACTCTACAAGTGAGTAAATTAAGCATTTTGTAATTTTTTTTTGTGTCTATGACTCACTTTTTTTTCTAGAGAAATAGGGAACTTTGGTCAGCTGTCCTTCATCGAAATCTCCATTCTGACTTCGTAGAAGGTGAAACCCGCTGATATTCATCTTTTTCTCAAATCACATCAGTTTCAGTATTTCTGCCAAGCTGAACAAAACACTTCTACATTTTTTTAAAAATCAAAGTGTCTTCATAAACATAAGCCACATATGTCATACAGATCACTTTTTTAGGTGTATAATTATTCACTGTAGTCTCTCTGCTGTGCTGCAAAAGTATTGGCACCCTTCTAATCCTGTGCCATCAGTGGAAAGAAACCTCCACACGAGCATCACTGATTAGATATGACTTCGGTTGCGGTTTAATCTTAGAACAGCACTGACACTGTGTGTGTGTGTGTGTGTGTGTGTGTGTGTGTGTGTGGTGCAGCCATGAAGGAAATCAGATACAGCAGTGTTGTTGATGTTATACTTTGTGCAGAGCAACACATAGGATACAGTCAGTAGCTGTACATCCGAACGATAGGCGGAGCTGCATATAGGTGAAAGGTCAAATTATATTGGCTCTTTGCTCTTTATTGAACTCTTCTGTTTCTGGTCAAGCCACAGAGGAACTGCTAATGCACGCGCACATGCACACACGCACACACACACGCACACACACACACACACACACACACACACGTGCAACATGGTCACACTCTATTACAACACACATGGTATTTCTTATATTTCTGCATCCCTTTGAAATGACGAGGTGGAATGTTCCCTACAGGCTGGAGCTGAGCAACCGCTCACAAGTGTTATGACAGAAAACCCTGGAACAGTATGAGCTTAGATGGATAGATGGATAGATGGATAGATAGATAGATAGATAGATAGATAGATAGATAGATAGATAGATAGATAGATAGATCACTTTATTCATCCCAGAAGGAATTCACCTATTACTGCAGCACAAAGAGTTAGAAGTATACCAAAAGTAAATTAACATTTACAAACGAATAAGAAAAGAAACGAATACAGTGAGAGAGTGTGATGAGGGAGTGCAGTGAGGCGTAAACACTGCAGACACAAGCAGCAGACGAGTGGAATTAACGTGGCGGTGTAAACACTGTAAACAGTGTAAATATTGAGGGCAGTGGTAGCTCAGTGTTTAAGATGTTGGACTACTGATCAGAAGGTCATGAGTTCAAATCCCAGCACCACCAAGCTGCCACTGCTGAGCCCTTGAGCAAAGCCCTTAACCCTCAACTGCTCAGTTGTATAAATGAGATAAATGTAAGTCGCTCTGGATAAGGGCGTCTGCCAAATGCCATAAATGAAAACATTGCAAACAGTGTGAAAACAGGAAAAAGAGTGGAAGATGGAGGTAAAGTTCAACTATTCTCTGATTGAGCTTATCCTAAGACTGGCTCAGTGTAAAACAGTGTCCCAGCACAGTGATGATCTGCTGTACGGTGTGATCGCTCCTGTACCGCTCCTTTCTACAGCCGAGCTGAACGAGGAGCTCCGCTGTTTAACCAGTAGGTCATGGAGGTGATGCTGTTTATTGTCCAGAACGGCTCTGAGTTTATTGAGTATCCTCTTTTCCAGCACCACCTCAAAACCGTCCAAAGAGCAGCCCTCACCAGCTTACTGCTGCAAAGAAGACTGCACTTACCAGTCCACCACAGACCGGTACAAGGTCTCTAACATCTTGCTGCAAACATTAAAGGAACTGAGCTTCCTCAGAAAGTAGAGTCTGCTCATCCCTTTCCTGTACACAGCCCCTGAGTTGACCTTCCAGTCCAGCTTGTTGTCCAGATGGACACCAGGGTATCTGTAGGTGTCAACCTGCTCAGTGTCCTGACCCATGATGGTAATGGGGCTGGTTGTGGTTCTCTTTCTCCTGTAGTCCACCACTATCTCCTTGGTCTTGGCCACATGAATAGGTTTTAGTGAGGTCCACAATGCAGATGTTTCATCAGATGTTCCACCACAATGTTGAATGCTTAAATCAGTTTCTAAACTTTATCCTCTGTTACGTTCTCCTTCTGTTCTTCCATAAACTGCTCTAACTCCAGTTTAATTTTATTGAGTTAATATTTTGCTCCACAGTATAGTATAAGTTGAGTAGAGATCCTTACCATTAATAAATGGTCTATTTTATCTAGTGATCTAGTTACAGATTATAGAACCCTGATGTAAATTATTTTGTATATTATAGCCTATTTACAATTTAAAAAATAGAGCGTTTTTGTTGAACAAGCTTGAATGAACATTCTACAGGAAAAAGATGCTGCTAAGAAAGTGTGCATGTAAACTTCCTGTCTCTAAATCTTAACTAAAGTAGATGAGTGGCAGCTTTTTCCCCCGCAAGCACCTGGTGATTACCATAAAACCCTGTACACACACACACACACACACACACACACACCAAAACCTTCTGAAACTATTAGAATCCGGACCTCAGTGTCCTCATAGCTCGTTATGGCCATGAGTGTGAAGAGTGGTCTTTAATGTTCCACGTGTGTTTTAGTTTTAATCAGTAGCAGCTGGATCTGGAACAGTGGAAAGACAAATCACTTCTGCATGAAAGAAGCACTGTGGGGGGGAAACCCTAAAGCAGATGAGTGCAGAAATAAACAACAGACTAAATAAGACTCGGTCTTAAAATGAAGCATAATCAATAGGTGTCTCCTACACAAGTGTGTCCGCAATGAGAACGTTTGAAAACCTTAAGGATTAATCGTCATCCCTCTGAGGGAACTCTTGAAGGTTCTACCTTTTTGGTAGAACCCAAAATTTTTTCTTCTTCAGAAAAGGTTCCAAGTAGAACCTTTTTCGGACACAAAGTACCCTTAGTTATCCAACAAAACCCTTAAAGAACCCTTGAAGTACCCTTTTTACCAGTGTACCAAGTGCCAGTATATTGCTAATAAAGCTAAATGATAAACTCATAACAGGTTCTAGATATTAAGAAAAAATAATGAGCAATAATTTGGAGTCTGTAGTGTACACTTACCCAGTTAATACACACACTCTTGTAAAAAAAAAAAAGGTTCTTCAATGGTTCTTTAAGTGTTCTTTAACACTCCGTTGTAAGGTTCTACAAATAACCTGTAAGTGTTCCACATATTTAAGAGTATTACTGCATGAGTGAGGCCTAAGACCAGCATACTACTGTGGTAAAGTATTTAAATCATCATCATCATCATCATCATCATCATCATCGTCATCTTTTAATATATCCGCAGTTTTGAGTTTCTCTTCTATGTTTAAAAAGCTCTCAGAATAGAGAAAATGTCGGGATGTGGATCTAATTTTTAAACACAAAATTACTGGAATTAATCTTTAGGATGTGTCACTTTGCAGCATCTCATTTATTTTACATAAAATGGATACGATCTCGATTCAAATGGAGTAATAAGGTTGAAATAACATTATAATACCTCAGAAGTATAAGGTTTGATCTGACTTCACTGGCAAAACAATTAATTGTTATCAATATGTTATTAACTTGGCCCTATGAGAAGCTTTCCTCTGAAATACTGTTTAAAAGTATAAAAAATACACGTTTGAAAGGTTATTCTTGTTTTAGTGTGAAATGGTGGAGTGATACTGGTGGAGTAATGTTATTCGGTAATATTGGAGTACCATTGTTTAAGTAATAATGTAGTAATAATGTATTAGAGTGATCTAATGAGATTAGAGTGATCTAATGCTGACCTAATAAGAGTCATGACATTGCCTAATGAAGCAGTAAAAAAGAAAAAACGGATGTAAGATTTTGCGCAGCGACTGCGTCACTGGAACATACCTTTCCTGTGTTTAACGAGATTTCAATAAAGTTTTTTTTATACAAAACGGAACTGCTTTTGTGATCCAAAATGGCGGCTCTCTTGTGGGTGTAGAAACAACGTGATTTAACACGCTTATTTATAAAATATATACATTTTAAATCGTTCAGTGTGCAGCAGGAGGAAGCAGTTTGGTGAGGAGATATTTATTTGTTTGTTCATTTTATTTATTTATTTTTTATTTGAAATGAATTAGTGGTTTAGGTCGGTGGCTTGCTGTCGGTTCCGCGTGACTGTGAGATATTTTCAGGTGGATCATAATAATAATAATAATAATCATGGTCATTATTGTGATTTAAATCCAAATATAGTTTAGCTTTTATTCAGGTTTGATGTCTAATAAAGCGCCATTGGTTGTAATATTTCACTTCCAGTGTAGTAAATGTGTGTGTGTGTGTGTGTGTGTGTGTATAGGGTCATGTGCTGTTTCATCTTTTGGTTTTCATATTTTTGGATAAAATGATTGTCATTTCTCTTGTATGGAAGCTCTGATGGTTTTGCAGACGCACTGCAGTCTCGGTGTTTAATCTGATTTGCTGATGGCGGCGATATTGAGGGGAAAATCGTATCGCGGTATTAAATGTAATAAAATAAAAGTGTGCAAGCAAAAAGCGCGTGCTGCATTTTATGATGCTTTTAAATTAAAATCTACAAAAATACATTTATATAGAAATGAATAATTATTGTAAAATTGTATAGTTTATTATAACATCTGATCAGCTGCTTGTCACTGAAACTGAATCATAAAATAAGATAATTATAAAAATAATAAAAACTCAGAAGTGCATTTCATATCTGTATTTTTTCTATTAGAATGCAGTGTTTTTGTGCTTGTTTCAGGTGTGTGTGTGTGTGTGTGTGTGTGTGTGTGTGTGTGTGTGCTGCTAGTGTCATGTTTCTCGATGCAGTCTGATATCTTTACAAACAAAATTTTGTAAGTTTATTATTCAAAATAAATGCATAAATTATTTTAAAAAAACTTATTTTTTATACTCCAATTAACTTATATTTAAAATGTTGTAAATGGACAGTTTGAAGATTTGTTACGTGTGAAATCAGCTGCATCATATCATGATTAAATTTCATAAATGTCAAGAATCTTGCTATAATTTGTTAAACAAATGATCATTTCTACATTTTGGCCGTGAATCTTAAATACTTTAGACCTGAATGTTAGCAGGATTTATTTATAAACACATTGAATGGTTTGTTGTTTTTAAATTTCAGTTATAATATTTTGCTGTTCCTGCAATACATTTATTTTTGTAAGTGTTTTAAGTGTTTAAAATTCACAAAACATGCATTTTAAGTAATACATGGAAGTTAAGAGCTATATAAAGTAACTGTATATAAAGAAAGGAATGCATTTTAAAAGAATTTAAGCATGAAAGGGTTAAACAGTGTGTTTAATAGTCGGGAGCTCGGTGCTGAAGCTCGGTGCTCAGTGCTCGCAGAAGTGAAGTGCTCTACACTCACAGCTTCCCCAGTCGCCATCACGTCAGACGATTTAAACCGGATCTCTGCAGCTTTCTGATCGATAAAAATAGTGTTTCGTATCTCGCGATACGTGTTTCCTTTTTCAGCTGATTTGTTTCCTGTATGTTTTCCTTAAAAACCTGCTGTCTGACTCCAGAGCAGAGCAACACGACATCTTTCTCTGCCGGAGCTTATCTTCTCGTGTCCGAGCTGCTGAACCGATAAAGCCGTGAAAGTCTTCAGTCTCAAAACCTGAACAGAGATTTCAGTGAGAAAAGGAAACAGCGTGTTGTTTATCAGAGCGACTTCACTGCGCAGGAACACGACGAGTATCTCCGCGCATGCACGTGTGGTGTATATAATTAACGTTTATCAACATTAAATTATAAAATAATTTACATTTTATGAGTTTGGTGTTTGGTTACAGTTAATAACTTTATTTTCAGTCCTGACTTCAGTTCTGCAGCATTTCTGTTCTAGGAATTTAGCCAAAAAAGAATAATAAATAAACAAATAATAAAAATATGCAGCTACAGATGACTCTGAACCAGCTCTTGGTATTTTTCCGCTGTAACATACACAGCACGCGTTATGTATGTTTGGCCACGCCCCCTTCTTTCTCACCGTTAGCGCTACAGGTGATAATATCAGCAATAGAGAGAGTGCAGTTTATTCTGCTTTGATCGTCGATCGTGAGATGCGTCAGGTCACGTGGCAGCGCAGTCTAGGATTACATCAGATAATATCGGAGTAAATGAGCACGGGATCGGACCAGTACCAGTACTGTGACCAGTATGAGTATGGATGCATCCCTAATCCCAGTTTATTCCCTTCATCCTGCAGGTTTGTAAATTAGAGAGACTCAGAGTCAGCTCTCTGCCATGGCTTCGTTTAAGCCCACTAAAATCCTGACGTATCCTAAACTAGGAGAGCGAGTGACTGAGGAGACGCTTTACTGGAAAAACTACAAGGTATTAAAGACAGATTTAAAAATCATTTCGTTGTGTCGAGGATTCTGATCAGAGCTGCGCTATTGAGTGTGTTAAAGCGTTTGTTTTCTTTTCGCAGGCTCCAGTGCAGATAAAGGAATTCGGCGCTGTCACAAAAATCGAGTTTTCTCCTCAACCACCTCACAATTACGTCGTGACGGCGTCCACCAGAGTACGGCCGAGTCCCTGCCGCTTTTTTACGCAGTGTAAAGCGTGAAGTGTGTAGAGTTTTCTCTCGGTTCTGTTTCCTCCTTGTGTGTGTGATGATGAATTTTTGCGTGGTCTCAGATCCAGGTGTACGGCGCTCACTCTCAGGAGCCGCTGCGCAGTTACAGTCGCTTCCGGGACACGGCGTATGGCGGGAGTTTCCGTGGTGACGGGAAGCTGCTGGTGGCGGGAAGTGAAGAAGGACTCATTCGTCTGTTCGACATCGGAGGTCGAGTCGCTCTCCGCCAGTTTACAGGACACACCAAGTACGTGTGTGTGTGTGTGTGTGTGTGTATGTACAGGTGCTTTTTCACTGAAGGAACCTTTCCAGGAACTTTACCCAGAGCTGATTGTACATTTTAGGAACCTTTTGGAGTTGGTGCTTCTCCATGTAGCAGGAGCTTCAGTGGGCGGAGCTTATTGTAATGATTATCTGATTGGTCAAAAATAAATCTCTGTCTCTTTCTCTCTCTCTCTCTCTCTCTCTCTCTCTCTCTCTCAGGGCGGTACACGTCACCTCGTTCCTGTCTGATGGTTATCGTGTGTTATCGGGTTCTGATGATTTGTCGTGTCGGGTCTGGGACGTGGCGAGTGGAGCAGAACTCAGCTCTTACACGGAACACAGCGATTACATCCGAGCTGCGACCGCCAGCAAACTCAACCCTGACGTCTTCATCACCGGTATCGAGTTCCAGATCACTTCGAGTTCGCCAAAATGTAACGCTAGCTGGTTAAGCACAGATTAATATTAAATAACGCGCTAATCGGTGTGATTTCCGGCTTCCTACTAGCTTTTAGCTCTCGGATTAGATTAGATTAGAGTAGATTAGACGCTTGCTAGTGTGTGAACGCAGGGTTGTGATTGGTCCTGTGCTCAGTAACGCTAATCTCCTCTCCGACAGGTTCCTACGACCACACGCTGAAGGTGTGTGACGTTCGGTTAGGGGGCAGCGTGATGACGCTTCAGCACGGACATCCTGTCGAGTGTGTGCTGCTCTACCCCTCTGAGGCTTTACTGGTGTCCACAGGTGACTCAGAATAATCATCATCATTATTATTATTATTATTAATTATCATCATCATCATTTTAACGTATTACATTTAGTACGTTATTAATTAGTGTTTAATGAAGAGGTGTGTATCAGAGCCACGTCAAACACTCTGTAAAAACTCATGTTGAGGCCTTTAACCTTTTATTGGTTTTATTTATTTTTTTAATAAAGTGTGTGTGTGTGTGTGTGTGTGTGTGTGTGTGTGTGTTAAACAGGAGGTCGGTATGTGAAAGTGTGGGATTTGTTGAAAGGAGGTCAGCCGCTCGTCTCCCTGAAGAATCACCACAAAACCGTCACGTGTGCGTGTCTGAGCACCGCCGATAACCGACTGCTCACAGGCTCGCTCGACAGGTGTGTGCGCGAGTGTGTGCGCGAGTGTGTGCGCGAGTGTGTGCGCGAGTGTGTGCGCGAGTGTGTGCGCGAGTGTGTGCGCGAGTGTGTGCGCGAGTGTGCGTGTGAGAGAGAGCGAGCGCGAGTGTGAAATAATTTAAAGTCAACAGGTCTGGATTATTATTGCTTCATGTCCTTCTAAGTATATTTTCTGTATTAGACTGTTTGACTGTGGTTTAGTCTAACAACAACAATAATAATAATAATAATAATAATAATAATAATAATAATAATAATACTCTTTATTTTTACTGCATCTTTCATGCATTTAAAACTCTGAGCACTTTGTGCAAATGTTCTTTTCCTCTCTTAAATCTATGGTTTATTTATGAATAGTGTTTTCCTGATTACAAATCGACTTACTTTTACTAAATAAGTAAATAAATAAATAATTAAATAAAAGTGACTGTCGGTCCAGGTGAAGAGCTCCAGCACTAATAATCAAAATTCTCTGTGGATCGAATATTACAGACATGTGAAGGTGTATAATTCCTCCTACAAAGTGGTCCATAGTTTTGATTACGCAGCGTCCATCCTCAGTCTCGCCCTCGCGGTGAGTAAAACTTTATTCATCATTTATAATGAATCTGTTTTATAAACCCTCATAATGATGCTCAGAATCACTGATACACTCTTACTGGCACTGTGTGTGTGTGTGTGTGTGTGTGTGTGTGTGTGTGTAGCCTGATGATGAGATGGTTGCTGTTGGAATGGCCAATGGTGTGTTGAGTGTCAGACACAGGAAACACAGTGAAGACAAACAGGAAGTGGTCAGCAGGAGGAGGCGTGGTCCTGCGTACCGGGTCTTTGTCAAGGGGAAAAACTACGTCCCTAAACAGGCATGTTTACACGTGTGTGTGTATGTGTGCGCGTGTGTGAATGAACATGTGACTGCCTTATTTTTGCTGCTGTTTAATCACTCCTTAGCAACCGTTGCTATGCGCCATTCCGTCGACCAGCACCTCAGTTTGTGTGCCATTTCTTTGACGTACATGTGGTTCTGTCGTCACCGGTTTCCTACATTACCCACTTTTCAACTTTCACACCAGCACCACCGTCAGCACCGTCGCCATCGCTCGTCATCTCCTCACAGAAGCCTGACCTCGCATAGCAACAGTAACCGAGTGTGGGCGGAGCTTCAGCAGCACTTCACTGTTCTATATCTATACATGGAGTGACTTTTTTTTTTTCCCTCTCAGGATGATTTCCTGGTGAGTAAAACAGTGAAACAGCACCTGCAGAAACACGACCGACTGCTGAAGAGCTTCCAGGTGTCTAAAGCGCTGGACACGGCACTGGAGGTACACACACACACACACACACACACACATATATATATACACACACACACACACACACGCGCGCGATATTAAAATATATTACCTTTCTGGAAACCCCCTGAGCGAATAACGCTCCATACGCAGCTGTCTCACTGCCTTGTTCTCTAAACCTCATTTATTTTTATTTATTTTTTACTTATTAATGAAATAAAATGAAATTAATTAATAGATGATTCTGTAATTACATTAAATAGATTGGTTTGCAATGAAATGAATAAAAAGAAATGTAAGAATGTATTTAATTCAATTTGATTAATTCGTGTCATTTAATCAATCCTATATACAGGGCCCTTCAGAAGTATTGGCACCCTTACGTAAGGGGAATTTAAAAAAAAATAATAGTAATAATTTGTACACAATTATTACCCTTTTCTCCTCTAACAGCTGAAGAAAATAAAAAGACAAAAAAAATTTTAAATTATAGTATTTTCCCTCCAGAAATATACATGCCAAAATGAAGGGTTTTTTTTATTCTGTGTGTTATTGTGTGTTTATTTCCTTGTTTAGTACAGTGTTGAATATTATAAACATGTGGGAAATAATAGAGTGTGTGTGTGTGTGTGTGTGTGTGTGTGTGTGTGTACAGACGTGGCGGAGGGTTAATAAGCCTGAAGTGACCGTAGCGGTGATGATCGAGCTGAACCGCAGAGGAACGCTGAGGAACGCTCTGGCAGGTCGAGATGAACAGAGTTTAACCACACTGCTCAACTTCCTGCTCAAGTATGTGTTTAATACATGCATCTGCGCACACACACACACACACACACACACACACCCAACCACACGCATACGCGTGCACACACCCCCACACACACGCACATACACACGCACGCACCCACACGCACCCAACCACACACACGCGCACACACCCACACACACACACGCGCGCGCACACACCCACACACACACACGCGCACACACATGCGCGCACACACCCACACGCACGCGCGCACACACATACACACACACACACGCACCCAACCACACACACATGCGCACACTCACCCACACACACACGCGCACGCACATACACACACGCACGCACCCACACGCACCCACACACACACACACAGAGACATGGTTTAATGACTAAATTCTTCTTACAGGAACGTAACAGATTCCCGGTTCTCCAATATTCTGCTCATGGTGGCGGACGTGATCGTCGGTGAGTTTCATCTTATTATTATTATTATTATTATTATTATTATTAACAATAACAAATAATAATAATAATAATAATAATATTGTTATTTATATAGCGCATTCTACACGTTTAAAATGGAGCTCGAAGTGCTTTACAGGGAGGGAATAAAAGTCAGAAATAAAATGGCAAAACAGACAAATAATAAAAATGTCCTGAATAACAGAAGCAGCGACAGAAAGCAGAAAAAATGTTCATTTAAAATGCGTGAAAATAGAAAATAGCAAAAAAAGAAATAGTAAAACAGTTAAAATAACAGGAAATTAATGTAAACATCAGGCAAATAAAAGAATAGAAGCTGATTAAATGCATAAATGTAAAAAATGTTTTTCGCATTTTATTTTAATTAAGACATTTCAAGAGCAGTAATAAATTTTTATAGTCAGTTCTGAAGGAGTTTCTACATTAAATCTAAAATCCAAACTTTTTTATTTTTATTTTAAGTTTTTATCCTTTTGTTCTCAGTCAGATTGTGTTTCAGTGTAATAATAATAATAATAATAATAATAATAATAATGCAATATTTAACCAAATACCAGCTGTATTTTATTTTTACCCAAATATCTTTAATAATGACTTATAAGGATTTAATTAAATATTATTTTGTATAAATGATATAAAGTGTTTTTGTTACCATTACAGCAGTGACTGTAAATTTATTACAGGACATTTTAATTATTGTAAAAATAACTATAACTTTTATTTTAATTCATTAATAGTATCATTGTAGAAAAATTCAGAATTAAATTTTTTTTCACCAAATCAAAACAATGTGCAATAACTTTATTTATGTATTTATTTCTGTAATAGAAATCTTTTTAAAAAGATAAATTAGTTTTGAGATTTATTAGTGTCTCAGACACACAGCCTCAGTGACGCAGTGCATTTCAGCTAAAACGCCACTAATAATTTTTTAAAACTTACAACTTAGAAAAACATGAATTTTTTTTTATTGCCTCAAAATAATTTTATAAAGTGTTTTATTTACTATATATAAAGTGTAAAGGTGCAGTCTGTAATGTTTCAAAATGTTTCTAGACCTTTTAATAATTATATAATCTTGTGTGTATATAATTGGCCTCGTTGGCCACAAACCATATGATTTATTTAATTTTTTTTTTTTTATGTCTTAAAACATTTTAAAGAAAGTGATTTATCTCTGTGTCCTGATAAAATATTAAGTGTTAAAGGTGCAGTCTGAAGTGTTTAAAAATGTTTTTAGGCCTGTAATAATGTTAAAATTATAGACAGGTTTTGGGTTACATTTTTACAGAATGGTAATTAGCCCCGCCCCCTGAACAGCTCTTCAGCCCCGCCCCTTTTCCTTAAAAGGGGAGTTACAGCATAGAGAGATGAGGGTGTAATTCACCTTTCAGCCAGCAGAGGGCTCTAAACTGTAGGATAAAGAGGCTCACTAGTGTGTTTGTGTGTGTGTGTGTGTGTGTGTGTAGATCTGTATCAGCAGGTCGTCCCTCAGTCTCCTGTAGTTGAGCGTCTGCTGCAGCGCCTGATGGAGCTTCTGGGACGTGAAGCTGAGCTTCAGCAGGAGCTGCTGCAGGTTTTGGGAATCCTCGACACGCTCTTCGCCTCTCTGACCCCGAGGAAGGAGGCGACGGCCCCCAGGGGCCCACTCGCCATACAGGGGGGCCCCCTTCAGGCTGTGTGAGGCGAGTTTACTCCACAGCCACGCCGCTGGGGGGCGGAGCTTTAACACCAGCGGCTACACACTTTCATTCAGATGATTATCGGTGACGGTCACTGCGTCTGCGTCTTACTGACAC
The DNA here is from genome assembly GCA_022985145.1 of Pangasius djambal. Lineage (NCBI taxonomy): Eukaryota > Metazoa > Chordata > Actinopteri > Siluriformes > Pangasiidae > Pangasius > Pangasius djambal. Next base: position 29,390,525 of record CM040980.1, on the reverse strand, counting down.
TTTCACATTTACAGCTTGTGTTTTATATGTCTGTAAAGTTTAAAAAAAAAAACTTGTGAATAAATTGTGTTTTCTCTTGATTGATTTCTCTTGATTTTTTCACCTCTAGGTTTGCACTTTGTCTTTTCTTTTACTGTTTAGGAAATAAAGAGACTGTAAAAATAAAAACAAAAAAAAAAAGGATTAAAAAAAGTACATCGGCAAATAATGAACAGGAAAAAGAAAGTATATTTAAAAAGCAAAAAACAAAAATGTGTTTGAACAGTACAATACTGTATTATAAATAATCTACTTAATTATAATTAATATAAAAGTAATTTAAACAATATAAAAATAATAATAATAATAAGGTAAACTTAGTTAAATGCTAAAGTGGAAAATGTGTTGAGGGCAAAAGTTTGTGTCCCACTTAGTTTTTAGTTTTTTATTAAACAATGCTTCAGAAAAATAGTTTGAAAAGAACCAAAAATATATATATATCGCATGCTCCGAGTTTCTCTCCAACGTGAATTTTACTCCTTCTGGAAAATTATTCTGGAAAAATGAGTGTTGTGATTTATGGGAAGCTACACAAACGAGACTGGATTGTTTACGTAGGTACAAAAGTCAATAATTCAATTTTAAGACGAAAAAAAAGTAGTGAATCAAAAATTCCATATACATAAAAATAGTGAAACAAACCCAATAAAAGAGCTGAATTAATTTATTTATTTACCTTATGTAACGTCTTTTGTTGCGTTTAAGATTACGATATTTAATTTAAAAATATTTCTATTATGTAAATGAGTGTTTGGATTTAAATGAGTAGCGTGTGAGTAATTAATATCAGCAGGTTGTTGTAAATAATTATAACTGAATAATATCGATGTTGCAGTACGATTTTACTAAACTATCAGTAGCTGATGTTTTACAGATTTTTGTCCTGAATTTTGGCTTCTCTCTCATAATATACATCATATTTTACATGATATAAGTGTGTGTGGTCATGTGACCAGTGTGGGGAAAGGGGTTAAATAGAGACTGTGACTCCTGTGAGTTTGGAGATTTAAGAGGAGAGCTGGTTGTTCTGATGGCAGATGAACATAATGTCGTTGTTTTTTTGGATCTCGTCAAGTTTCTGTGTTTTTAGATCTTTATTTCTCCTCAGTGTAACAAGAAACCTAGTGAACAATAGTGCCATTCTCACTCTGATCCTGTTTCCTTTCTTTTTTTGGAAAATGTTAATAATAAATCTTCATAATAAGACTCAAACATCAGCAGAACTTAATATCGTGACGAAGTATCGTGATATGATCTTTTCTGCTCCATCGTCCACGCTTTATTCAGGAAGAACACGACTCTTGTGTTTAGATGTGGTCAGTAATCGTGTAATAACACCACTCTGGAAAGGCATCAGGAGCTGTCTGATATTCTTTAGAAGCTCTGACCTGAAGGAAAAACTTCACGGCGAAATAAAAAACATGTTAAAGATCGTGTTAAAGCTGCTAAATGATCGATTTCAGCTCGTCTGCGAATCCAGAGAGATTTGTATTTTAACATTATTGCAGATGTTACAGATGTGGTGTTTGTGGGAAGAGCAGTGATGTGAATATCAGCTGGTTATTTATTATATTACGGATACATTTGTTTATCAAGAACATCGAGATGTAATGATGTGTGAATATCAGTAGGAATGTCTATTTATTTATTTATTTATTTATTTATTTATAATTTCTTATTTGTTTGTTTATGACACGAGGTCATCACGTTACGTGAATATCACTTAAAGTTTGATATTTATTTATATTTATGAATTTAATTTTTATTATTTGTTTATTTTGAACAACAAGAAGTCATGATGTTACATGAATATCAGTGTAAAAGTTTGAAGCCTTTCAACTAATATATTATTTATTCATTTATTTATAGAAGAACAAGAAGAATGAATGATATGGCGTGAAAGATCAGTGTACAAGTTCGAAGCTTTGTTTGTTTGTTTGTTTAATAACTAATAATTAATTGTTTAAGAATTGATAATAACCAATGTGTAGTTAATAATAATGATAATAAAATAGAAAAAAAAGTTGTAATAACAGCCATTAACCAAATACTTTAAATTTAACACATTTATTGTTTGTTTGTTTGTTGTTGTTGTTTTTTGTTGCTAGATTTAAAATTTTGCATATTTTTCGGACTTACACACACAGAAAACATTCTCAGCATGAACACTGATATGAAATACAGGATTACAGGAATGACTGTACGAGTGTTTATAACACTGAAGCAGGTCTGGAGGAGCTGCAGGCGTTCAGCTTGAGTACGTGGCAAGTTTCAACCAATCACATCGCGCGGTTTCCCTGAAGTGGACCAATAGCGTTGTGACATGAGGCGCAGCCCTGGAGGCGGGACATAGCCGTATGAAGCACCTGATTGGTCAGCCCTCCAGTTCTGCACAGGAAGTGTGTCCAAAATTTAATAGTTTACATCCGGGACGCGTTTGTTCCTCCGCCGGCTTGTGAAGAAAACCCCCGAGGAGTGTGAGGTGAGTTATTAATCTGTATTTATTCTGTTTTATTTACGATATTAGTTGTTTTTCTGATGAATCCTGGAGCATGGGTTTGTTCAGGGTGGATTTTAGCGCTGGCTGTAAACAGGATGTGAGGTGGAGGATGATGTCCGTCACTCACTCAGCTGCAGATACGAATATTTCACTTTTATTATAAATTAAACTCATTTTACAGAATTACACTGCAAACATTATGCAGAATTTAGTTCCTGAAAAGGTTAAAAGCTCAAATGGGTAAGTGTTTAACATCAAGTGCACTAAATAGGGTGTAGAAGCCAGTTATAGTGAACAATAATCTGCAGAAATGATCATAATAATAATAATAATAATCTACAGAAAAATGTCAGATTTATAAATATCACAGCTGAAATAAATGTTTTTTATTATTAATTATTCATCAAAGCAGCTCTTTTGGTCAGTGCAGAAGATCATCATTGTGAAATCTGTATATAAATTGTTCATATTAGTATATATTTATAAAAAGTTAAGTGCATGTGTGTGTTAAATCCCTGAACTGCAGGTTAGAGTCCTCTGTCCTGAGACAGGAAGTGGAGTGAGACAGGAAGTGGAGTGAGACAGGAAGTGGAGTGAGACAGGAAGTGGAGTGAGACAGGAAGTGGAGTGAGACAGGATGGATCTCAGGCCGTTGCTGCTGTGCGTTGCGCTTTGTGTGGCTCACATCTCCACTAAACCGATGGAGAAGAAGGACCGAGTCCATCACGATGCTCCTCTCAGCAACAAGGAGCACGACGACGAGGAGAATTTCGACTACGACCACGAAGCCTTCCTCGGCCAGGAGGAGGCAAAAACCTTCGACCAGCTCACACCAGAAGAGAGCAAAGAGAGACTCGGGTATAAAAACACACACCGCATCCACTTCAACACACTTTCTACCGCTATAAAAGGGAAATATATCAGTGTGACGATGTTCTGCGATACAGGTTTCACCACGTCATGGACCATAAACAGCCACGCCCACAGGACGAATAAAACACGCTGCGGAAAAGATTAAATAATTCTCATTAACTTCAAAAAGTGAAACACAAAGAACAGTAATGTTCATAAATAACTCCATTTCTATATTATACTTATTTAATAATAATATTTTTAGCATTTCATACATTTAAAATGCAGCTCATTGTGTAAAGTAAAAATAAAACAGTAAAGTAGCAATTTAAAAAAAATATAAAATGATCAACAAATAATAATGATGGAAAAATTTTATTATATAAAACTATATAATAAAAAGCAAAAGTAATATTAAAAAGTAATGTAAAGTGGGGAAAAAATCATGTGCGAAAGTTTGCACACCCCCTTTTTCTTGTCTTTCTTTTTTTTTTTTTGAAGGGGGAGGGGACAAGTGTGGGTGTGCAAACTTTTGCAAAATATTATTATAATTGCAACTATTAATAAAAAAAAAACCATAGGAATTAATCATAAATAATTACTACTAATAATAATGGTGATAATGAATTTTTAAAATAATAATAAAGTCAATAATTAATAATATTTACTACTAATAACAGTTAAAAATGATCATTAAAATGATTTATTATTGTAAAAAGAAGTGATGTAAATATTTTCTTATTCCTGTTTTTGACTGTATGTGTGAACAGTAATAAAAAAAAAATTAGGTTTATTATGAAATTTAAATATTAGCACACACCTACACTTGGTCAAAACTATTGGCACCCCATCCGTTCATTATGAGTGGTGGTGGTGATCTTGTTATTTTTCTCCGCAGTAAAATTGTCGGTAAGATCGATGAGGACCACGACGGCTTCGTGACGGTGGACGAGATGAAGAACTGGATTAAACACGCCCAGAAGCGCTGGATTTATGAAGACGTGGACCGACAGTGGCAGGCTCACGACCTCGATTCAGACGGACACGTGTCCTGGGAGGAGTACAAGAACGCTACATACGGCTACGTCCTCGGTGTGTGTGTGCACATGAGTGTGTGTGTGTCTGTGTATGAGAGAGAGAGAGAGTGTGTGTGTGTGTGTGTGTGTGTGTGTGTGTGTGTGTGTGTGTGTGTGTGAGAGAGAGTGTGAGAGAGAGTGTGAGAGAGTGTGAGAGAGTGTGAGAGAGTGTGTGAGAGTGTGTGAGAGTGTGTTATATGATATAGAATATGATATAGAAGTGGATGTATGATGATGATGGTGTGTGTGTGAGTGAGTGTGAGTGAGTGTGAGTGAGTGTGAGTGAGTGTGAGTGAGTGTGAGTGAGTGTGAGTGAGTGTGTGTGAGTGTGTGAGAGTGTGTGTGAGTGTGTTATATGATATAGAATATGATATAGAAGTGGATGTATGATGATGATGATGATGATGGCGTGTGTGTGTGTGTGTGTGTGTGTGTGTGTGTAGATGATTCAGACCCTGAGGATGGGTTTAACTACAAGCAGATGATGAGCAGAGACGAGCGCCGCTTTAAAATGGCGGATAAAGATGGAGACATGCGGGCGAATCGCGAGGAGTTCACGGCGTTCCTCCACCCTGAGGAGTACGGGTACATGCAGGACATCGTGGTTCTGGTGCGTCACGGCTGCAGGTTCTACACGGGGGTACAGGGGTACACTGGGGGGCGGAGCTAGCAGCACTGTTTGTTGCTGATTGGCTGTTTTGTTTCTCAACCTGCATTGTTTCTTTATTGTGGGACTCATTTGCATATTTTTTTCAAAGATATTTTCCTAATCATATTTGCTACACTTTCTTATTTTAGTTCCCTTACGTTTTCATAAACAGTCAGTTATAATGACTTGTTCGTTATCGCTAATTAAATTAATTAAAGGAGCGATGTTAATCGGAGCTCATCTTCCGCTCCACCGCTGGTTCACCTTTTACTGTCGTCATGGTGACCTGGAACCTGAACTCATAGGAGAACCTCAAGGTTCCGCTTTAGGCCTGTTCTTGTTTTTATAGTGTGCAAAACAAATGCATTTGTAATGTTATAATTTTGCTTTTTCTCGTCATCAGGAGACGATGGAGGACATCGACAAAAATGGAGACGGGTTTATCGACCTGGAGGAGTACATCGGTGAGCGAAAGAAAATATAAAACTGCCACAGACTGAGTCCTTCTGTTATCTATTTCTCTCCCTCTATCTCTCTGTCTCTCTTTCTCTCTCGGTCTCTCTCTCTCTCGGTCTCTCTCT
>CM040980.1:29375147-29380963 GCA_022985145.1 Pangasius djambal | reverse complement strand
CATAAAGCTTGTCATGTCTGATGCGTCTTATCTGAGGCACAGAGATAAGCACCTTGATATCGTTCAGGAAAAGTTGATAAAATGACATTTCATAGACTTGCATGTTTTATTCTCTTTATTCATCTGTAAACACACACAAAATATACCAGGAACACCCAAACCAGCGGCGGCTCGTCCTCAGGGTGAGGCAGTGCAGAGCCTCTCCCTGAGCGCTAATCTTCATAAAGTCCTCCTTTACAACGCTGTACATTTTAAATTCTGTTAAAATACTGATCACCTCTTCTGAGCGACCAATGACTTTCTTTAAAAAAAAAAAATCACTATGTAACAGATACAAGCCGACGTTCTGTTGATTTCTTCGCATTTCTAGATGTCGTGTAATCGTGCTGCCGTGCGCTCACCGCACATTTACATCCACAGAGTTATTATTGCACCTAGTGGTCAAAAAGGAGAACTGCAACAAACAAACACTAAACACAGGAGGTCCATCAGGGCAGGAATCACGCTGCCCCACGCTCCGGGGCGGATCAGAAGACAGGACCGTCAGTGATCGGGTTGCCAGATTGGGTTAGTTTACAAACACTCCACTGACACCAACATCTTGTGTTATAGCAAATAATCTGAATTAAATCTAATAAAGTTTCACAAAGTGTCTAAGTGAGACAGTGTGTCTATGATGTCCAGAACCATTTCTAGTGTAAGAAATATTGCAAACATTGCGAGAAGGAAACGGGGATTATGGAGTGGGTAATATCCATACATCAGAAATACATGCACACCACGGTGACATTGTTTCCCCCGGCAAAGGCTGTGAAAAAGAAGATAAAGTTGTATTTCTTTTAACAGCCATTAAGCCATTTCTTTGTCGATGTGGATGTGTGCTTTGGGTCACTGTCATGCTGAAAGGTGAAATTCCTTTTCATCATCAGCTCACTAGCAGACAGCTGAAGGTTTTGCACTAAAATCGGCTGGTATTTGTAGCTAGTCGTGATTCCCTCCACCTTGATAAAAGCCCCAGTTCTGGCTGAAGAAAAGCAGCTCTAAAGCATGATGCTGCCACCACCGTGCTTCACCGTGGGGATGGTGCTCTTTTGATGATGTGCTTTTTTTGCACCAAACATACCTTTTGGAATTGGTCTCATCAGATCATAACACATTTTGCCACATGGTTTGGGTTGATTTAGTTGAACTTGGACCTTTTTTTTGTGAGAAAGGATTTCTGTCTAGCCACCTACCCCACAGCCCAGACATCTGCAGAGAGAAATCAGTACTTGTCAGATGTTCCTGCAGCTGCTTTAATGTAGCTGCTGGTCTCTTGGCAGCTCCCGTGGTATGTTTTTGTCTTATCATTTTATACATTTTGGAGGGACGCCCTGTTCTTGGTGATGTCACTGTGATGCCACTTTTTTTTCTCCACTTGTTGATGAAGGCCTTCACAGTGTTCTACGGTACATTTAATGTTTGGAAATTCTTTTATACCCCTCTCCTGATCGATATCGTTCAACAAGTGAGATACCAGGCATGCTTTGTCAGCTCTTCGCAGAACATGGCTCCAGAAGTCAGATGAAACCCAGAAGATGTGAAGAAACTCCTACAGAAACAGATGACCTTTATTTGGGGTTAGTCAGAATAATTTCTTTGATGACAGCTGTATGATAATTACTTTTGAACACTGGTTCGTTCTGAACACAGCCACATCCCCAAACTAGGTTATTGTAACATTTAATTTATTTTAAAGTGTTTCTGATTGTTTTCACTTAATTTTTATACGATGTAATTTCACAAGCAAGACACACACAAGCATCTGTACCTTTAGCAAACGATATATATTTTCTACACATTTTCTGAGCTGTAATGAATTTGTAGAGAAACTTTTAAAGAGTTTTAAAGATTTAAAGTTAAATAAAAATACAAGTCGAGTGTATGAAACTAACAATATCGAAAAAGTTTCCATTTAAACTCTTAGTTCTTAGCTTTCTAAAGATAATAATAATAATAATAATAATAATAATAATAATAATAATAATAATAATAATAATAAACTTTATTTATACAGCACCTTTAAAGTGCAGCTCAAAGTGCTGTGATTAAAAAAAACAATAAAGGAACAAAAGTTCAAAAATAAAATGGTAAAATTGGCAAATATTAATGAATTAAATAATATAACTGACAGAAAGATTAACATAATAACTAAAATACAATCTAAAAAAAATAATAATTAAAAATAAATAATTGATATTATAATAATAAGGTGTGTAAAAATACTATACAGGTACAATAATTAATATAATATAAAAGAAACATAAGTAAAGTGACAGTAAAAATAAGGCAAATAATTAAGATAATTAAAATTAAAATTAAAAACTTTTTTCCCCTGAGAGTGTAAATAAAAACAGAATGAAGTGCTGCAGATGTGAAACTGCTGCATTATTGTCATTTTTCTAACAAACTAACAATAATATAACTAAAGTATATAACTAAATAAGCTAAAGTTATATTATTGTTGCTTTGATATCGTTCACAAAAAAGAGAATTGCCTAAGGGTCGAAGAATTGCCTAAGATTATTGCCTAAGCAAGGAGTAATTATTCATCATCATCATCAACAACAACAACAACAACAACAACAATAATAATAATAATAATAATAATAATAATAATAAAACAGTGTTTTGGATCAGAACTGGAACTTTGGCAAACATCCAATCCAGAAATCCAATCCTGGTTTTAGAAGACAACCAGGAGGAGACTATCCACTCCTCACACACACACACACACACACACACACACGCACGCACGCACGCACGCGCGGGGGGGAGGGGGGGGGGAGTTGAATTGATTCCGCCCTGATTCACTCATTTACACTCCATTACTTTTTCTCTATTTAAAAGACTGACAGGTCACACAGGTAGCAATGAGGGGAAACACACACACACACACACACACACACACACACACACACACACACACACTCCTCCAACAACGCTTGAGGTTTTATTACTCACTTTATCGAATCGATTCTTTTGAACAACTCGTTTAAGTGATTCGAGTTACGATTCATTCCGCGTCAGAGCACTGACGTAAATACTGCACGCTTCACACAAATATATAGATTATTGATTATTGATAAAGAGTTTACAAACAACAAATCAAAACCGATAGCACATTAATCTAGTTAGTGATTAATAATCATTGTTGTTCTATTGCTTTTTGTGTGTTGTTAGCAAAATAAATTTTATATTTAGGACAAATAAAGTTGCCAGACCATGAAACTGATGCTAACGAAGAGCCTACCATTAGACATATGTGAAAGGATGTTTGTGTTATAAACCAACAAACAAACAAACAAACAAACAACAATAAAACTTCTACCACCACCACCAACAACAACAATAATAATAATAACAATAATAATAATAATAATAATCATCATCATCATCATCATAATTGTTACGATCGTTTTTGTTATCATTATGTGGAAGGATCTTGTGGTGTAAACAATTATTATTATTATTATTATTATTATTATTATTATTATTACTCTTCTTCTTCTTCTTCTTCTTCTTATTATTATTATTATTATTATTATTATTATTATTATTAATAGTAGTAGTAGTAGTAGTATAAAATAAAATAATAAAAAAAAATAAATCAGCAAATATAAAATATAAACATAACAAAGGAATCATGGACGAGACATCAGTCCCAAAATGGTTCTTGTGTGACGTCACTCAAATGGACTTTTTCTGGACAGATTAATTTTTAATTTTAAGAGCGTACAAATGTCATAAAATACCGAAAAACATTTCTACTTGCAATACAGATGGAGGGAAATTGAGCAAAAACAAATGCAGAGACGTCACACACAGCCTAGTCCAACAGCAAATCAGTAATAATAATAGGAATGAACTCGAGAAGTGGGCGGGGCCAGCATTAATCAGCCTGATCAGCTGTTGTGTGAAATATGAATTTGTCTGCACTGTAAGACTTTTCAAGTTGGTTAAACATAGAAAGAAACTCAAACTCAAAGTCAAGACAGTGGATTGCTCTCAGTTTAATTTGTGGAAACTCATAGCCTTGAGTTCAGTATCCAAAACTTGCCATGACAACTGGAGTTTAAGAGAAGAAATACGTTTATGTAACTTATAGAGCTAGAGTTGTCACGTTTTACAGTGAATCGATTCGTATGAGTTTGTGAGTCAATTCTCAGTGATTCACTTCAAGGCAAAAAAAAAGAAAAGAAAAAAGAATCGACTCTTTCAGGATTCTATTCGTCCATCACTGAGCCGCCGCCAGATGTTTCTTGTTTCACGAGCGCGAATTCCTGTCATTAACAGGAAAACAGCAGCCCTGTGTCATGCTGGTGTGTGTATGTGTGTGTGTGTGAGAGAGAGAAATGCAAGACTGGGGTCAGTGTTCTTACAAAGAGCACCGATTTCTTTCTCCCGATTGTGAAACTTTCATTTTTGTAAAGAAATCAGAAAATTCTTTGTCCCGCCGGTTGAGTGGCTGCAGCTGGAGGGAACATGGAGCTGCTCATGGGGAGAAGGTTCCTCTCTGCTCTCCTGAGTGTGTGTGCGCTGTGGAGGATCTGCTCTGCGTCGCAAACTGACCATCACAGCCAGGTCAGCCTGCATCAGGACAGAGACGGTGAGTTTTCATTTCACACACACACACACACACACACACACACACACTATAATTTGAGGGAATTTACATCCAGACGAGGTGAGCAGTGCAGGAATCACAGCACTGTATATGTGGTTCCCTTCTTTTTAAGGAACCAGAAGTAACTGGACAAACAGCCTCATAAATTAAATCGTCATTTTTAATACTTGGTTTCGGTGAATGGTTCGTATTCATTATATGATTTCAGCTCCAGTATTCTGTCATAAACAGCTACAATAACAATAACTCTGTCAAATATATCCAAATCTTTATGGAGCTGACTGCAGAACCATAGAGCTGAGTGTTTCCCTAAGCTGTAGGAAGCTTTAATTATCCCAAGAACCCTTAAAGAACCCTTAAAGAACCCTTGAGGAACCCTTAAAGAACCCTTAAAGAACCCTTAAATGGTTATTTTGTAAGAATGTTCTGACTGTTTGGTGGCATCTGATAACACAATTATACCAGCACAAACATAAAATTAGTATCAGATCTGAGTCTCTCTGATTACATTTTTTGCACAAATCAGATTTTTCTGCCCTGATAGTGAATCACATTCCGGATGTCTATCACTCATCTTTAACTGAGCTATAAACAGAAATTAAACCGCATTTACACTGTGATTTTCAGCCCAATGTTGCTGTTGTACACTGTAGATTTTGACACTGCGTTAGAACGCACAACATGGTCGATTTGTGCCACCGAGACCAAAGACACGGGACAGTACAGGTAGCTAACGTTAGCGCCGATAAATAAAACATGCCAATGTACAGAAGAAATCTCCTTATTAAAGCTGACTCCGCAGAAGCTTTGTGTTTTTCTGAGCCTGTTTTCTTCATGAGCTGATTTCCGGATAATTCTGGTAATTTTCTTTAATCACAGGTCCATCGTTAGTGGCGCTTCACGGTATAATCTGATATGGAGACGCTCGCTCTCACACAGACTGGTACACAGTTCACAACAGACTTCACTGAGGTCTCGTACAGTGTGACGAGGAGCGCTGAAGTCACACAGCGTGAAACTGGCTTTAGTTCTCACGCTCACTTCTATAGCGTTTTATTCTTCCCTTTAGTCTTATGCACATGGGTACGGCAGTATATCCAGAAATAAAATAAAAACAATGGTTTTGGAGATTTTCTCATTTTAATTTTAT
>CM040980.1:29365147-29367647 GCA_022985145.1 Pangasius djambal | reverse complement strand
TGAAGTGTTTGTAATATTTATCATTTTAAATCCAAAAACTGTTTTGCTTAAACATCTCATTTGCATACATTTGAATGCAGCATACACAGACCGGTTACAGCATGCACAGTTACTCTTAATGAAGGCCTTATGAAGCACGTGTGCCTTCTCCTTTACATGTGACTGTTATGTGAACTGTTTATTACGGTTTCAGGAGGGACGTGTTGAGTGTTCCACAGAGAGGTGTAACACCGTGTGTAGGGACCCGGCACCTTCTCCAGGAAACTGCTGTCCTCCCTGTAATCGTGAGTCAGACAGTCAGGGTCCAGTGTGTGTGGGTGTGTGTGTGTGGGTGTTTGGATGTGTGTGTGTGTGTGTTCTGCTGATGGGAACTAAGCTTAAACTGTGCTCACACATATTAGATTCTTTCTTTTAGAAACATATATTACAAATCTAGAATTTACACCAGAAAAAAAAATGCAGAACACATTTTTCTTTTTCTTGCAAAATGGCTGAAATTTTTATCTATTATTTCACTTATCTATTTTTTTTTACTTATCTCAAAATTCTGACTTAATATCTTAAAACATTTGTCGAAATTTTGACTGATGTTGACATAGTGACTTATTATTCTTATTATTTTGAAATAATTCCGAACTTTGAAATAAAAAGTCAAACGTTTTGAGATAATAAGTATAACTTAATTTCCCTAAAAAAGAAAAAAACCCCAGCAAAACTAATTAAAGCTGACAATAATGATACTAACATTTAAAAAAAAAAATCCAAATAGTGTTCAGTAGTTGATGCACGGCTGCTGCTGAGGGGTTTGATGTTGTAAATAGATTTGATCGTCTTGTCTGATTATAATGTTTTTAATTATAATATTCTAATTTGATTATAACGTTTTTAATGCTTCATGCCGTTCTTGGCTGTGTGAGTTTATAGATTGTGCCCAGAACGGACAGCAGTTCCTAAACGGGGAGCCAGTTCCGAGTAGAGATCGATGTAAGCAGTGTGTGTGTAAGGTGAGTCGAGATCAGCAACGCTAATGTACATAATTCAATAATTAACAATCACACACACACACACACACACACACACAACTCAGTAATGAACACAAACACAACTGTTACTGTTATGGTGAGGGAAAGAGTGTTTATAGCTGCTATAACGTAATGTATAACTTTGTGTGTCTCAGAATGGAAATATTAACTGTGAGCCCCTCCCCTGCCCCACCCCAAGCTGCTCTCATCCAATCAGGAGAGCCGGAGACTGCTGTCCGAAGTGACTGACACACGCCACACACATTTCTAATATAAAGAGAGGGTGAGGCCATTGCTCCACACTGATCCTGTGTGTGTGTGTGTGTGTGTGTGTGTGTGTGTGTGTGTGTGTGTGTATGTGTGTGTGTGTGTGTGTGTGTGTAGGTGCTTACAGTGTAATTATGAGTCGGAGGTGTATTCACATGGACAGCATTTTACCTCCAAACAGAATCCCTGCATGACCTGTCAGTGTTTAGTAAGTATATTTATCCACTCAGATCCTACTCTCACCCCAAACACTCAACCCAAACACTCAACCCAAACACTCAACCCAAACACCAGGAGCAAACACTCAACCCAAACACTCAACCCAAACACTCAACCCAAACACTCAACCCAAACACTCAACCCAAACACCAGGAGCAAACACTCAACCCAAACACTCAACCCAAACACCAGGAGCAAACACTCAACCCAAACACTCAACCCAAACACTCAACCCACACACCAGGAGCAAACATTTGACTCAGACACTTGACCCAATCACTGCTTAAAAATAACAAACATAAACCAGAACCAGTTATTGGTTCTTTTTTCATGGTTCCGTACTGGATGTTTTGTGTATTGTGTTTGTTTGTGTGTGTGTGTGTGTGTGTGTGTGTATATATGTGTGTGTGTTTGTGTTTGTGTGTGTTTTTGTGTGTGTGCAGGCCGAGAAGGTTGTGTGTGAAAGTACAGAGTCATTGTGCCCCCAGCTACGCTGTACACACCCCACTAGACACCATGACAGCTGCTGCCCGACATGCAACTGTAAGTAACACACACACACACACACACACACACACACACACACACACACAGCTGATGAGTTTAAAAGTTTAATGTGTGTTATTACTGTGTGTGTGTAGCATGTGAATTTGAGAGAAGAGTGTACGCTGATGGTGATGTGTTTAATCCACCGGGAAGTGGACCCTGCCACATGTGTGTGTGTGAGGTCAGTCCTGCAAAATAAAACACACTTTAAATTAGAGAAGACGTACAGTATGTGCCAGCACTGCGTACTATCAGCGACTATCCAATTCTGACGTGTGTGTGTGTGTGTGTGTGTGTGATAAAGAGAGGTAGTGTAAGATGCCATCAGGAGAGTTGTCCACCTGTCAGATGTCCAAACCCCGTCAGAGATGCTCGTGTGTGCTGTCCTGTGTGCAAAGGTAAAACCCACACACACACACACACACACACACACACACACACACACA
>CM040980.1:29329521-29353086 GCA_022985145.1 Pangasius djambal | reverse complement strand
GTTACAGTGCATCTGTATGTATACATGACAATATGAATTTTCTATTAAAACTCTCATGTGACCTTTGACCCCTCAGTGTGTGTGCAGAACAGTGTTGAGTACCAAGAGGGGGATAAGGTTTTTTCTCAGAGTGACCACTGTTCTCAGTGCGTCTGTCAGGTGAGACACACACACACACACACACACACACACACACACATGTGCGTTAACACACCCTCAGACTCTATCTAAGAGATATAGTGTAGCATTCCAGTGTTGTGGGGATTTGAATATGTTAATTTTCTAAAAATGTGTGTGTGCGTGCGTGCGTGTGTGTGTGTGTGTGTGTGTGTGTGTGTGCGCATCTGTGTGTGTGTGTGTGTTCTTCAGGATGGTGAGGTGATATGTGCAGCGTCTCAGTGTGCAAAATTAAACTGCATGCACCAGGTTATTGATCCAGGCTCCTGCTGCCCAAGATGCCGAGGTGTGTGTGTGTGTGTGTGTGTTTGTGTGTGTTTGTGTGTGAGATATCACTCTAAGCATGTGTGTGTGTATGTGTGTGTGTTTTTGTGTGCGTATGTGTGATGCCACTCTATCTAAGCATGTGAGTGTGTGTATGTGGGTTGGTGTGTGTGGGTGCTTGTGTGTGTAATGTCATTCTGTCTAAGCATGTGTGTGTGTCTGTGTGTGTGTGATGTAACTCTATGTAAGTGTGTGTGTGTGTGTGTGTGTCTGTGTGTGTGTGATGTCACCCTCTGTCTAAGCGTGTGTGTGTGTGTGTGTGTTGTCCCTCAGGCTGTGTGTATGACGGACTCGAGCACTCTGAAGGCCGTACCTGGTTCGCCTCCAGCGGTCCCTGTATGTCCTGCATGTGTGTGGACGGAGTGACCACCTGCTCAGAGATCCAGTGTCTCTCTCCCTGCATCAACCAGATCACTGTTCCTGGAGAGTGTTGTCCTCTGTGTGCAGGTAACTAACACACACACACACACACACGCGCACACACACACACACACACTGTAACACCTGTCTGGTTTCTACAGACTGTGTCTATGAGGGTCGTGTGTATGGACCAGGGGAGAACTTCCATCCATCAGATGATCCCTGTCAGATGTGCACATGTGAGGTACAACACACACACACATACACACACACACACACACACACACACACACATCTCACACACACACACCACATACACATACATTCACACATACCTCATACACACACACACACACACACACACACACACACTTCATCACTTTATACATAAAATATTCACTCCTCCTGATAAACCGTGTCTCTGATTGAGATGCGTCTCCTCTGATGTCCTGTAAAAAAAAAACAACTTTATGTGGACTTTAAAGTAAACTTAAAATCAATCAATTAATCAGTCAATTAATCAATCAATCAATTAATTAATTAATGAATAGTGTTATAATTAGTTATGTATTTAATATCATCCTTGAATGACCTTCCATAGTGTGTTTGAGTGTATTTACAAAATATAAATTTCAGTGTGACATATTTTGGTTCCATCAAACTGTCAGACAGTGATGCTGAACTTAACACTGCTCCACACAAGAAAAATGTGTGTGTGTGTGTGTTGCAGGTGATGCCAGACGGACAGCAGCACCTGCGCTGTTACAGGAAGCAGTGTCCCCGTCTGGTGGACTGTCCCAAAAACAACATAATGTTCAGCAGTCCTGACTCCTGCTGTCCAGTGTGTGCACGTCAGTATCTGTGTGTGTGTGTGTGTGCGTGCGTGTGTGTGTGTGCGTGTGTGTGTGTGTATACATCAGTATCATTATCTATAGAACTATTTGATTCCACTTGGAAATTGACTCTTATTATTATGATTCTAGATGTTGGGAATCAGTCAGTTTGATTCAGGAGTTGATTGTACACAGTGATTCTTTTCAGCTGCATGTGATTCTTTGAATCAATACTTTGAATCATCCAAACGACTCGTCTCTGTTTTAGAGCCTCTCAGCATCTGCACAGAAGCACTGATAGGAAATGAAGTTCTCGCTACGGATGACCCCTGTTTCACCTGCCAGTGCAAAGTATACACACACACACACACACACACACACACACACACACACACACACACACAGAAAGTTAATAAATGAATTCTGTTTGATGATTACTCAGTGTGTAATGACAATTAATGACTTGACTTGATTACAGACCTCACTGTCTGTGTTTGTGTGTCTGTGTGTGCGCGTGTGTGTGTGTGTGTGTAGGATCTAACATGGACATGCATCCATAAACCCTGTCCCACACTCAGCTGTCCTCCAGATGAACAGAACACACCACCCGACTCCTGCTGTCCTGTCTGTGATGGTACTCTGTGTGTGTGTGTGTGTGTGTGTTTTACGTGTGTGTGTGTGCGCTTTAGCTTCATGAGTATAGCATGTGTGTGTTTTACGTGTGTGATTCTCAGTGTGTGTGGTGGAGGGAGGGAGACGGCGTGTGAACAACGGAGAGAGCTGGACTGATGGTGAAGACGAGTGTATCACCTGCTCCTGCAAAGTGTGTGAGATGCATACACACACACACACACACACACACACACACACACACACACAGAAACACAGAATTACACTGAATCACCCACACACACTCACACTCACACACCGAAACACACACATGCTTCAAGATCACACATGCTTACTGCACTGTGTGTGTGTTTGCATATATTATATATAAATACACGCATGTGTGTGTGTGTGTGTGTGTGTGTGTGTGTGTGTGTTACAGCTGGGACATATAGAGTGTAATATAGAGGAATGTGCTCCACTTGTGTGTGAGGTCGGACTGCTGAAGGTCAAAAGCCCTGGAAAGTGCTGTTATGAATGTCAAGGTAAAAATATTTAAACATATAAAACCTCTTTTTTTCTGCAGGAATAAACAAAATTATTTCTGTGTTTATTGTGTGTGTGTGTGTGTGTGTGTGTGTGTGTGTGTGTGTGTAGCAGACGTCAGGGCTCAGTGTGTGTATGAGGGACAGGTGTATGATTCTAAAGCACAGTGGGAGGTGGATGAATGCACTTCCTGCACATGTGTGTCCGGAGATGTGCACTGCCAAACCGAGAGATGTCCAGCATTGTCCTGTGCTTCTGTGAGTCTCTCTCTCACACACACACACACACACACACATACACACACACGCACAAGCATATCCTTACAGAAAACTTCACCAAATCAGTGATTATACCCGTTTAACGATAACATATTAGAACAAGAGCATTAATATAAACCTGTGATGTGCAGCTGCACTACTGTCAGAGCTGCTGTTATAGAAAACTAATCAGCACCTTCTGACCAATCAGAGGCCAGAATTCAACAGCACTGTGTAGTAAGACTTTAAAAATGATATATTCTGGAACAGACTTCCTCAAATATAACAGCTTCTTTTGGGTAAAACACACCGTGGGATAACTTGCAGTGACTCCACCCACAGTCGTGCATTTGCATTGACTCTGCCCACATTTGTACAATTTTAAAAAATATTTTGTCACAAATTAAATGTTCATAAAGGCAAATACGCAAACCCTGACACACAACCTGGAGTGTGTGTGTACCTTCGGTTGCTCATGTGTATCTTTCGTGTGGTTATAACCAGGATGAAACTCCGTCTGTGATTCCCGGGATGTGCTGTCCACGCTGTATCCCGCGTCCCGCCACCTGCATCGTGTTCGGAGATCCTCACTATCGCACCTTCGACGGCAAGATGGTGAACTTTCAGGGGACGTGTACCTACGTTTTAGCGCAGGATTGTCAGGGCGGCGACTTCAGGTGTGTGGTGAAGAACCTAAAGTTTTTTTTGAAGTATCACAAAATGTTATATTAACGCGTGAGTGTGTGTGTGTGTGTGTGTGTGTGTTAGTGTTCATGTGACGAACGATGATCGCAGCCGTAAGGGTGTGTCCTGGACTAAAGAGGTGACGGTGTACATCAGGGACATTGTGATACAGCTGCTGCAGGACTGGGTGGTGCAGGTGATGGATCCTCACTCTGTAAAGGATTTATGACCAGAACATTCGGAAAGGATTCAGATCCCTTCATTTCTTCACATTTTGTTATGTTGCAGCTTTATTCTGAAATGCTTTAAACGTTTTTTTTCACATCACTCTACACTCCATACCCCATAATGACAAAGCAAAGGCCAGATTTGTGATTTGTGAACTTTGCAAATTTATTAAAAAGAAAATACTGAAATATCACACTGACGTAAGTATTCAGACCTTTTGCTATGACGCTTGAAATTTAGTTCAGGTGCATCGCATTTCTCTGGATCATCTCTGAGATGATTCCACATGGATTGGAGTCTAACTGCAGCAAATTCAATTGATTGGACATGATTTGGAAAGGCACACACCTGCCTATATAATGTCTAACAGGTGAAAATGCATATCAGAGCAAAAACCAAGCCATGAGGTCAGAGGAGCTGCCTGCAGAGCTCAGAGACACGATTGTGTTGAGGAACAGATCAGGGGAAGGCAACAAAACATTTCTGCTGCATTGAAGGTTCCTAAGAGCAAAGTGGCCTCCATAATTCTTAAATGGAAAAAGTTTGGAACAACAAGGACTCTTCGGAGAGTCGGGGGAGAAGAGTCATGGTAAGAGAGGTGACCAAGAGCGTGATGGTCAGTCTGGTTGAGCTCCAGAGATCATGTGTGGAGATGCGAGAAGGTCACTTCATCACTGCAACACTTATGGCTTCTGTCTGGCCACTCTGCCATAAAGCCTAGATGTTTTCACAGATTGCACTCTGCTTTGCGTTGATCATTAATCGTGATAAACGTCCTGATCGCTGTCATTTCATGTCGTCTGGACATTAAAGTTCGATTTAAATTTGTTGTTTGAATTTTAGAAACCTTTTAATCCTACCGAAGGATCTGTTCTGAGTACAATAAGGTTTTTTTTTTTCATTTGAGATGCAGATCATGACAACAATCACGACGATGGCAGAAATGTTTTTTAAAAAGAAACAGAGTTTGTCAGTGTGTTTAACGTTGTGATGCATGAAATCGCTGAACAATACAGTGGAAACCAGATAGATAGATAGATAGATAGATAGATAGATCGATAGATAGATAGATAGATAGATAGATAGATAGATAGATAGATAGATAGATGTTTACGAGAGTCAGTGTAACACTTAAGTTGTTCACTTCGCTAACGGGGAATTAGATCCTAACTGTCTTTATGTTCCTCTTGTTCTCAGGTTGATCATCAAACCATCACGCTGCCGTTTCTTAAAGAGCCGTATATTTACCTGGAGCGCAAATCCAACACCATCCTCCTCAACACCAATGTTGGCATGAAGGTACACAGTGTGTGTGTGTGTGTGTGTGTGTGTGTATTAAAAAATAATAATAAGAATACTAAGAATATTAAAACAGAAGAAGTTTGTTCTTCATTTGTTCTCAATCTGTTCTCAATCTGTTCTTCATCTGTTCTTCATCTGTTCTTCATCCGTTCTTCATTTATTCTTCATCTGTTCTCGATCTGTTCTTCATCCGTTCTTCATTTGTTCTTCATCTGTTCTTTATCTGTTCTTCATCCGTTCTTCATTTGTTCTTCATCTGTTCTTTATCTGTTCTCGATCTGTTCTTCATCTGTTCTTCTTCTGTTCTCGGTCTGTAGGTGTTGTGGAACGGACGTTCTCACCTGGAGGTCAGTGTTCCAGGCACGTATAAGGAGCACATGTGTGGTCTGTGTGGAAACTTCAACAACTATCCTCAGGACGACATGCGGCTACGTAACGGACAGATCACCACCTCAGAGGCGACGTTTGGAAACAACTGGAAGGTAAAACATCACCAGGGAGGAGACGACGCTCCATAACACAGGAACCCGTTACACCTCCTCTTCTCTAATGAGCCGTGAAGTTCCTATTCTCAGATCCTAAATAATAGAAAAAAATCATTCTTAACAAAAAATTTGCATGAACTCGAACAGTTAAAGGTGAAATGGTTTAATTTTGTTACAGTTAATGTCACAGAAAGGCACTAACCCCGCCTCCAAACCCTTAGATCTTTTTTATATGAACTTAATTTTTCAAAATGGCTTTAAAAATTAAGCCAAAAAATGGATCTCTCACACGCTAATGTAGAAATTAGTAATGATGATGTGAAGTGAAATCCCACAATGCATTGCAGGTGGACAGTGGGAATGACAGGGGCGCTCTGTGCTCAGACGCGAGGGACATCGACCCGTGTAAAAAGGCAGGATATTCCTCTCGTAAGACGGCGAACAGTCGCTGTGCGGTCCTAAAGTCCGCCGTGTTCGAGCGCTGTCACAGAGTGGTGCCTCCGGAGATGTTCTTCGCCTCGTGTGTGTACGACCTGTGCGCCTGCGCAGCCAACGCAGACGAGTGTCTGTGTGACGCTCTGGAGGCGTACGCTTCTGAGTGCCGCGAGGCCGGAGTCGTCTTACAGTGGAGATCACCTTCCCTCTGCGGTGGGTCTCACACACACACACACACACACACACACACACACACACACACACACAGAGACATAGCAGCTAACAAAATGTCCCAGTATCAGAAAATCTGAGACGAGATGTCGTTAAAGGACGTTAAAACACAAAACAGAGTTTTCAGGTCTGTTACTTTTTTATTTCAGGACACCATAACAAACGCATAATCTCTCTCTTTCTCTCATTCCTCAGCGGCATATGGAAGGAGTCTCCAGTCTCAGTGCTTTAAATCAGTTACAGTTACAACCCCAAAGTTGATTACTTTTCTATAACATCGTGTCCCCAAGTGTTTTATTCCTATATATGCTCATGAGTATTTTATTAATTATAGAATGACATGTTGTACTTATTTCCCGTTTATAGTTACGTTTAATGAACTTCGGTGAAACGAGTTAGTTCCTGTTGTCGCTTACGTTACAGCAGCTATAAACAGTCGTTCCCTCACCAGCGTCTCTTTATTCTCTCTCTTCAAGTTAATAAGACAAAAATACGCAGCTTGTTACACGTTACAGAGAAACTTTAAAGAAGCGTAAACTCCTCCGTCCTGAAGACGTCGGAAAACTTCCAGCTTTACCTCTGACACTGGAGACTCCTTCCTTAAGTGTTAAATATACACATCCCTGTGAATGAGCTGTTGCTATAGAAACAATAACGTATTAGGACGAACGCATTAATATATGCCTGCGCTACTGTCAGAGCTGCTGTTACGGAAAATTAATCAACACCTTCTGATAGTGTAGGGTGCTAATAAAATTAAAAATGTAAATTAATTTTGCTATTTATGTTTTTCAGTATAAAAATGGTAGTAAATTTATTCCATGGTGAGGTAATGGTGAGAAATGTGGATAAATTTGTTTAAATAATCGATCTTTGAACATTGTTTGAAAATGAAATGCAAGCTAATTTCCTGATGTGATAAAACTTTCGTAGCATTTGATGCCCAGGTGACATTTCAGTGACGTTCCTCTGTGTCCTGTCTTGTAGCTGTGGGCTGTCCTGTGGACCGCGGTTATGTTTTTGATGAATGCGGTCCTCCGTGTCCTAAAACCTGCTTCAACAAGGACGTGCCGCTGGGCGTGATCGAGGCGCACTGCTTTAAACCGTGTGTTCCAGGCTGCCAGTGTCCCGCCGGACTGGTGGAACATGAATCCCACTGCATTTCCCCGGAAAAATGTCCCAAAATCATCCACGGAAACCCCTGAGCTCCTCAGATCTGTAAATCCACAGAACTGCACCAGAACTAAACCTGCACTAAGGTCACCATTTTTACACTATAGCTCATGATTTATCTTTAAGCAGTATGTTGCATTATGGGAATTCTGTATCTGCTGTAGTTCATGGTTCAGACACTGCTGCTCGATGTGGCCATTTTCTTGTACCTGGTGCTCACCATAAAAACTTAAAGCGGCAGTGTGTAATATTTAGAGCTATCCCCTTTCCCCAGACTGACTCCACCCACTCTGTCTAAACAACATACGCACTGTAAGTTAATTTCAGGACCAGAAATTGAACAAAGCCTGAATTTAAGAAACTTAGAAACCATATCTTTGGTACTGATTGATTATTACAGACGTAGGAACACTTCAATGTTACAAACTGCACCTTTAAAACCACATGAAAAGTCAGTCCTGCGAAATACCTTATGATTAGTTTAATCGTATTAAATTTAAAGCGGTATATAATTTGAGAATTTCACCTCACAATAAAAAATGCAGTATTATAAGTGTCATTTATGTGCTAATAATAATTAAATAATTAAGTCTGAAAATCTAAACATAGCTACTGTAACTACAAATAAATAAATAAATAAATAAATAAACACAAGACATTCAGCTTACACGTAAGAGACAAACAGTTTTCTCAGCTAGGATTAATCTTTTATTTTAGCGTTCATTTTTTAGCGTAGAATTTTTTGCAGAGTAACTCGAACTCTTCTTGTCTTGCTCTGTTCTGTTAAGCTACGTTTCTGCAGGGATTTAGACTAAAATTAGCAAACAATCATAGCAACAGACGTTAGCTGCTAACTCAAAGTGCCTTTAAAAAAGACGATTACATGAGTTCACGAGTTTTTTTACGCAGTCAGTGCACATACTAATGAGCAGGTATAAGTTTTAAGGCATAACCTAAACTCAGGCTACGATCAGAGGTGGAAAACACTTTAATAATAATTTTAGTGAGTTTTGTTTTAAAATTTGATTTAAAATTTACTTATTTTACTTATTTACATTTGTATGAATTATCACTTTTTATTTCTTATTTTTTATTTAGACTGTTCAGGTTCTTGTTACAGATCTTTAAAGATTTCAGCTTTAATATCTTTCCTTTGTTTAGCTAGTAATAAAGTTAATCTGTTTATTTTTAAAATAAACCTCACTGCCACATCACACTGTGTTTTATTCAGACACCAAACAAAAATGCTTTTTACTGTTATGTACGTTTATGTAACTGTTTTGACAGGTTTTTTAAAATTTATATAATATTTACAACCTACTTTCACTTTAACTTTTTTTTTTACACAAATAAACTCATGTTTTTGTTTAGATCTCGTTCTTCCGCCGCTGTCTGCGATCGAAACTTAACGTTTTAAAGTTTTAAAGCACAAAAACAAAAAGGATTTCAGAAAAACGCTGCTGATAATAAAACTGTTCAGTTTCAGCTGCGTTCCGAGTAAAAATCTAACCGTAGTGACGTTTCCCTGCTGGTGCTATTTCTGATAAAGTAGATTTATATTTACAGTATTACAGGACGGTTTCCTCTGATAAACCACTTGTTTATTTGTAAGGATATAAGAGTATTATTTTGGTTAAGTTTGTTTATAACCACTATTTTTGCTTACTATATATTTTTTTTTTTACTTTTAGTCATGAACTTTTTATTTTCTGAGATTTTTACAGGGACTTTTACTGACTGAACATTTTTACTGCTGCACTGGTGAATATTCTGAGCGTATCACTGTTCTCTCTTCAGGCTTCACTGTGTCACACTACGTCGGATTATTAATCACCTATGAGTCACATTGAAGATGTTTTTTAGAAGATTATTACAGTTATTATGTGAATCTGACTAAAATTTGCAGGTGCTAATGCTGTAGTACAAATAATAAAAATTAAACATTACTTTTAAAAAAATATGCTTGTTTACTCCTTACTTTTGTATTTATTTATTTATTTATTTATTGCTGATTTCTCTGATTCTGAAATGTAGCTGCACAGGAACTTTAGCTCTCGGCGTTTGCAGGATGGAGACGTTGGCGGCCGAGAGCTCGGGACACATCGTTCCGCCATGTTGGATGACAAAAGGGTACTAACTCTACCTTTCCTTGTCTTCGAGGTGGTACCTTTAAGCGTACACATTTTGTACTTCTAGTATGCACCTTGGCATGCAGTGTACCTTTAAAACTTTACACTAAAAATTAATTACAGTTAGTTTTAGTTACAGAGTTACTTAGTTAGTTTAGTTAGTTTAGTTACAGAGGAACCGTTGATGCTACCACCCCACTGAGTGTAGACGGATAACGGGTAAGCGCCGTTAACAATAGAAATCTACACAAAGCAGTTTTACAGAAATCACAGAGACGACATCATGAGGAAAAACTCCCTGAGACGACAGGAAGAAGAACCCTGGAGAGGAACTGGAACTCTTCTGTGTGACTGTTACGGGACTCAGTGCGTGGTGTGGCAGAAGCACAGTATAGGGTGTGTGACCTGTGTGTCCCTGATAGGATGATTTATCGTTAAGGGAACCGAATGCGAGAGCGACGTGGACAAGGAAGTGCACACTGGCTGCCGAACAGCTCGACCGAAACCGAGCGCGTTAGCTGAGGCGCAAACCAGGGAGCTTTGGTACGCCGCTCTGTAGCTCCAGCCACCAGGCTGATTACGGGAGCAGGGCACGTGAGGGGAGAGGGGCTTATGGGAAACGATGAGGGGTCCGAAATATGGGAGCTTCAGAACACTAGGCTCAAAACAAACAGTGTTGATTGGTGCGGCAGGAAATGACTCAAAATGGCCTCCTCCCAGGCCGAACTTAAATGATAACAGAACAAATCGTTCTTAACTTAAAGGATACAAATATTTATATCTTCCAGCCTCCTGTTTAGTCTTACATTCCTTTTCCTTACTTTCTCTAGTTCCCCTTCTTGCTTTTCTTAAATCTGTTTCCTCTTTAATTCCGAGCTCCTTTTCTTTCTTTTCTTAAATCTGTTTCCTCTTTAATTCCGAGCTCCTTTTCTTTCTTTTCTTAAATCTGTTTCCTCTTTAATTCCGAGCTCCTTCCCGAGCTGCGGATTTGCCTGAGAGCGCTCTCACGCTGTTACAGCCATTATAAATCGTTACAGTATAGAGGTGTAGAAACATGGGAAAACTGAGGGAAAAAACTGTTCACATCTACTTCTAACTGGGAATTCCGAGTCGGAGTTTTGTCAGCTTTCCCACAGGCATGATTTCTGGAAGTGGACTGATTACATTAACAGGCTGCGAGTCTTATAACAGGAATTTTTGTTTAAACATTTAATATTCTAACGTCTAACTTTAATAAAGCTATATGCTAACACTAACTAATGTTAGATTAAAATCTACATTTTTATGTCGTAAACAAACGGCAGTGTGCGAACACTTTTAAGTCGGAATAACAGGAAGTTTTCACATGTGATTCTCCAACAAAGTTCTGGAAGAATTCCTGAATCAATCAATCAACAAAACTCACAAAGAGAGCAATACAAAAAGAGACAAAAGGAAAAATTAAGAAGTTAATTTGAAAAATATATATTATTTATAATTAGAACATGTTGATTTTGTCATAAATAAACTCCAAAAAATTAAATTCACAAAAAAAAGTATAAAACATATATAATAATTGTAATAAAGCAATTTTCCTTCTAATAAAAATGTAATAATTATGATGTAAAGTACACACATTATTTTATCCTACAACTGTGATATTAATGTTGTTTTTTTCTTCAACACGGAAAGTTTAATGTCGTCTGATGATGATGCAGATAAAACTGCAACCCGAGCCGTGCGGTTGCCGTAGCAACAGGCGTCACTTTGTTGTGATCATCCATCATTCATGAGGAACACTTCACTTTCTGAGCAGAAGTGTTCTACTGGATTGAGTTTGGATAAAGTGTGTGTGAGTGAGTGAGTGTGTGAGTGAGTGTGTGTGTGTGTGTGTGTGTGTGTGTGTGTGTGTGTGTGTGTGTGTGTGTGTGTAGGTCAGCGCACAGAACGGCGGGTTGCCATGTTCAGGCAGATGGATTCTGCATGTTCTTCTGGAGATGGAGAAGGAACAACAGAACCGGGAAAAGGCAAACACGCTCTCTTTCATCTCACTTTTTCACAACAGGAACCTTTTCAGGAACTTTTGCTGAATACATCCTCTATATAGGCTAATTTATTTACAATTCTGTGATTATGATAAATATATTATTAATTATTAATAATAAATATGTTTAGTTTTGCTCATTTTGGGTTCGACATTGTCTGGTTTTATTGGCTGTTAATCTTATTTACGTAATTTAAGCTTTTATTTTTAGCAAGAAGTGAAATTATCAGTGAGTAGAAGGCCAGTTAAACATTAAAATTAATAACATTGTGTAGAAGTAGGCTTCATCATCTTGTTTTATAGCAACCTTATAAATAAGTAATAAAGACTGTGTGTGTGTGTGTGTGTGTGTGTGTGTGTGTGTGTGTGTGTGTGTGTAACAGCACTTCTTCAAGTGTTTTATTCCCCTTATACCACATCAATCTGCCAATGATTACAATTTATAATCACAGCACACTTTTTTACACTTTTTACATTTAATATCGGTGAAACAAGTTAGTTCCTGTTGTCGCTTACGTTATAGCAGCTATAAACAGTCGTTCCCTCAGCAGCGTCTCTTTATTCTCTCTCTTCAGGTTAATACAAGAAAAACACGCAGCTTGTTACGCATGTTACAGAGAAACCGCAATGAAGCGTAAACTCCTCTGTCCTGACTGTTACAAAGCGCTGACACTGGAGACTCCTTCCATAAATGTTACATAAACATCTCCTTACTTTAAGAAAACATAACCATATCAAGTTCCTGTGAATGAGCTGTTACTATAGAAACGATAACGTATTAGAACGAGTGCATTAATATAAACCTGTGATGTGCAGCTGCGCTACTGTCAGAGCTGCTGTTATAGAAAACTAATCAACACCTTCCGGCCAATCAGGGCTGTGATATTACTATTGATTATTAAACCTGAGAAATCATAAAACATTTCAGTTCCTGTTCTTCAGAAAAATACAAAAAACATTTCTTGGAATAAAGTTCCTGTTTTTTTCCCCCGAAAAAAATCGTAAAATTCCTAAAAAGGTCCCTGTGGTGTAAATGTGTCTTTATTGTTAATGAATCTTTCATCATTGATAATGTTGTAGAAAATATAATTAAATTCGTTTTCTCTGTAGCTGTTCTGGGAGCTGCAGATGTTGAAAAGCAGCGTTTCTGATGGAGTAAACACACAACCGCTGTCCAAAACCTCCAGCTGCAAACACAAGAAAGTGAGTCAGCGACGCACAAACCCAATAATAATACACACAGTGTAAAGTGTAAAGTGTGTGTAAAAGTAAAAAGTCACTCCAGATTTACAAAAAGTTTCACTGATTATCTTCAGACTCATGTGTGTATGTTGATAAACGGCCACAAATTACCAAACTAGTTCACATCACAGCTCAGCTGATTTACATTTAGCCACGCCCACAAAACTCCATAAAAGGCAAAGCTCACAGAGAGCTGAAAATGACATAATGACTCGTCCACTGCAGCGCGTCGGCCACCACAGACACACCATATAGGGTGCCATTACTTTTGTCCTCACTGAACTGCTAATCTGATTTGTGTTACTTTATGGATTACTTTAAGTCATTAATATGAACCCAATATAGAATCCCAATATATGTTTTCAGGAAATTCAACTCTCTGGAATAACAATATTTATTCAATCATAATAATAATAATAATAATAATAATAATAATAATAATAATAATAATATTGAGGCCTATAATTGAGATTCAGTTGATTGTGATGTCAAAAATCTTTTTCAAATACACAACACAAAGCTTTAAAAAGAAAAAAATGTTTGTTATTTAACAACGTATTTGAAGGGATAATTTATAAAGGTGCATAATTATTTGTTATTTCCATAAAATGATAGTATTTATTCTAACTGCTGTATAACGCCACTGTTTGTCTATAGGAGTTACTCTCTGGAGCCCTCTAGTGGCCATGAGCCTGTAATACACTGTGTACTCTATACACCGAAAATAATAAATACTGTGTGTGTGTGTGTGTGTGTGTGTGTGTGTGTGTTTCAGAAGCGAGACACAAAAGCATGTGGTTTGTCGAGTCTCCTGGGAAGGGCTAGAAGACTTTATGTGAGGTCTAAGACACATACACACACACACACACACACACACACACACGACATTCCTGGGACTGCTGAGTCTCATTACACTGTCTGAACTCAGGCTGGATGGTGATGGTGTATGGAGCGTCTTCCCGTCTCCGTCCCTCAGTCACGTGACCTCCAGACGCCTGGGTTTGATAAATCCCACTAAATCAGACGTCCTGCTCTTACTGCAGTATAAATATGACATCATCAAAGAGCGACTTTACAGAGAGATGCTGCAGGAGGAGCACGGTGAGAGTGCAGGAGTGAGGTTTATACTGTGTATTATTATTATTATTATTATTATTATTATTATTATTATTATCTGTCCATCACTAACCTTCATCCTGCAAATATACAAACAGCATGTGCATGCAAAAAACAAACAAACAAGCAAACAAACATACACCCATTATTTAAATCAGTAAAAAAAGAAGCCCATTATTTTTTTGCAATACAGAAATATTTTACTTCTTACTCATTGTATTTGATCCTTTTGATCTAAATATGATCAGTTAATGATTAATGATACAACTACAAACCTGCAGACTGCACAAAACCTCCATTACACATTATAGCAGACAAATGTAGCATTATTTCATTAAAAAAAATGAAATAAAATGATGAAAAAATATTAATTAATTAATAACAAGCCTTATAGAGTGGACAATCATTGACAGAAATGTTCACAACTTTTTATTTTATTTTTGTAATTTTTTTTGTCAAACTTGTTATAACTGTGTTATTTTAGCCGCTCAAGGTCGTGTCACAAAGAATGCCAGAGTGTCAGTAAAATTGCACACACACACACACACACACACACACACATACACACACACACACACACCACAAACTATGAAATGAATAAAACAGTGTGTGTTGCTGTTACAGTAAAATACCGAGTAATGGTGGTGTGTGTGTGTGTGTGTGTATGTGTTGCAGTTGGATGTGGATGTGTGATGCAGTTGTTAGTGATTACAGTGATTGTGATTGTGTGTGTGTGTGTGTGTGTTGCAGTTGGATGTGGATGTGTGATGCAGTTGTTAGTGATTACAGTGATTGTGATTGTGTGTGTGTGTGTGTGTGTGTGTTTAGGCGTCGGATGGTGGGAGTCGATGGAACCCTCGGAGCAGACAGATTGTGTGTGTGATGTGGAGCAGAGAGCAGAAGAAGCTTTTAAACTGAACGATGCGCTGTGTGTGTGTGAGCTGCCCGGCGTTCTTCACTGTTACAGGTACAACTGTGGAAAAGTTCACATCTTATTTATTTAACATTTATCATCTTAACCTTCTGTTCCGGTTAATAAGTTAATAATTTAATAAGACAAAACAATCGCAGCTTGTTCCGCATGTTACCGAGAAACCGCAAAGAAGCGTAAACTCCTCTGTCCTGAAAACCTAAAGCTACAGCTTCACCTCTGACTGTTACAAAGCGCTGACACTGGAGACTCCTTCCACACATGTTACATAAACATCTCCTTACAAAATCTCGTTTCTTATCAGTGGAGCGTCCGCTGTACACGCCCCTGTGAACGAGCTGTTGCTATAGAAACGATAACGTATCAGAACGAGCGCATTAATATAAACCTGCGCTACTGTCAGAGCTGCTGTTATAGAAAACTAATCAACGCCTTCTGACCAATCAGAGTGCAGCACTCAGCAGCGCTGTGATGTAAAGTACATTAACAAGATGATGTTCTTCCATCAGAAGGATATAAAATATTGTGTGTGAATTTATGCGTTAATAATTAATATGAAGGTAAAATATAATGTGTGCGGTTTTAGACGCATTTCGCAGTGGTTTCGCTCTAACCCTCTAACTCCGAGCTCCTGACTGTGACGGGTGGATGACAGGGGCGGAGACGAGGTGGTGTTACACTCCTGTCCTGGCGAGGTTAGAGTGAGAGAGCGGGCGTGGACGTCCTCGCCCCGGGGACAGAGCTGGACGTCCGCCATCTTCCTCTGTGAGCTCCGGTCTCACTGTGAGGAGGAGAGACGCGCCCTCGCCCAGCTGCTCAACAGGTCACGCTTTCACACGCCACTGTTTCATACAGTGCGCTTTATACGGGCTCTAACAGTGTGGCAGTGTGTGTAACTGTGCGTTACTGTGTGTTACTGTGTGTTACTGTGTGCGTTAGAGTGTGTTAGAGTGTCTTACTGTGTGTAACTGTGCGTTACTGTGGGTTACTGTGTGCGTTAGTGTGTGTTAGAGTGTCTTACTGTGTGTTACAGTGTGTTAGAGTGTATTACTGTGTGTTACTATGTGTTATTGTGTGTGGTAGAGTGTGTTAGAGTGTATTACTGTGTGTTACTGTGTGTTATTGTGTGTGGTAGAGTGTGTTAGAGTATATTACTGTGTGTTGCTGTGTGTTATTGTGTGTGGTAGAGTGTGTTAGAGTGTCTTACTGTGTATTACTGTGTTATTGTGTGTGGTAGAGTGTGTTAGAGTGTATTACTGTGTATTACTGTGTTATTGTGTGTGGTAGAGTGTATTACTGTGCGTTACTGTGTGTTTCTGAGTGTTATTGTGTGTGGTAGAGTGTGTTAGAGTGTATTACTGTGTGTTACTGTGTGTTATTGTGTGTGGTAGAGTGTGTTAGAGTGTATTACTGTGCGTTACTGTGTGTTTCTGAGTGTTATTGTGTGTGGTAGAGTGTGTTAGAGTGTATTACTGTGCGTTACTGTGTGTTTCTGAGTGTGTTAGAGTGTATTACTGTGTGATACTGTGCGTTACAGTGTTTCTGTGTGTTATTGTGAGCGTTAGAGTGTGTTAGAGTGTCTTACTGTGTGTTACTGTGTGTTATTGTGTGTGGTAGAGTGTGTTAGAGTATATTACTGTGTGTTGCTGTGTGTTATTGTGTGTGGTAGAGTGTGTTAGAGTGTCTTACTGTGTATTACTGTGTTATTGTGTGTGGTAGAGTGTATTACTGTGCGTTACTGTGTGTTTCTGAGTGTTATTGTGTGTGTTAGAGTGTATTACTGTGTGATACTGTGTGTTTCTGAGTGTTATTGTGTGTGGTAGAGTGTGTTAGAGTGTATTACTGTGTGATACTGTGTGTTTCTGAGTGTTATTGTGTGTGGTAGAGTGTGTTAGAGTGTATTACTGTGCGTTACTGTGTGTTTCTGAGTGTTATTGTGTGTGGTAGAGTGTGTTAGAGTGTATTACTGTGCGTTACTGTGTTATTGTGTTATTATATTTTTTTTATGTTGTTGTTATGTTATGTATTATGCTTATTTGCACACTGGTGTTTATTAATTTTAATAAGTGTGTTTGTGTGTTAGAATATATTTGTATGGGTTATTGTGGGTTATTCTGTATTACTTATTAATCCTTATTTACACAATGGTGTTTAATAAGTTTGTGTGTTATTTTGTGTTAGTGTTTGTTATTGTGTGTCGGAATGTGTTAGGGTGTGCATGTGTGTAATTGCGTCTAATTGTGTGTTAGTGTGTGTGTGTGTGTGTTATTGTGTGTTATGGTCCCGATGATGTGCACTGGTGTGTTTTTAATGCAGAGTGGAGCGACTCGTCCTGACTGAGATTTATCTGAGTGTGTGTGTTTCTGTGAGGAGAGCCGAGAGAGAAACACACTCACACACGGCACTGCTGACCTCCAGACAACACTGGGACAACGGGTGAGTCACACACACACACACACACACACACACACACACATATACACACTCACACACGGCACTGCTGACCTCCAGACAACACTGGGACAACGGGTGAGTCACACACACACACTCACACACACACACACACACACATATATGAAAACACCACAAAATATGGAAGGAATAAAACAGAGTGTGTGTGTGTGTGTGTGTGTGTGTGTGTGTGTGTGTGTGTGTGTGTGTGATGAGTTGAGAAAAAAATAAAACTTTTTTCCCCGTATTTCAGGCCGTATACGAGACGTTTGGGTGTTGAGGAGTTAGTGAAGTTCTGGCTGCAGGAAAAACAAGATCCGGCTACAACGCTCAGAAACGAGGGCAGAACATCACGCTGTGTACGACAGGTCCTGACTCTCACACACACACACACACACACACACACACACACACACACATTCATGTATGTGTACCAGTGACTGTATATTAAGAGTGGACGTCATAACGGGGGTTTAAAAGTGAAGCCAAAATGTCTCTGAGGCCCTCTAGTGGCTGAATGCGGTACAGTCTTTAACCCCGCCCACACACACACACACTTTCCAACACACACCTGAAGCTCTCTAGAGTTTTTCTGGTATGTTGCTCACTTTGATGTTGAAGCTGTAGCTGATATTATAACTCGCAAACAAACGTGAGGGAACAAACTGACGGCACAAACCAGGCTCGCAACAACACGCGCTACATTTCATAATTTATTGGCCTTAGCTAACACTGAAAGTATTTTGGTAAGATTAGCCACTCACTCCTTTTTAAACAAACTCCACTGACAGAACGAGCGGAGAATAAAAGCGCACTTCTCCATTCAGATGTGTATCCTTCTGAGGTTTCAGAGCTAGAGGAACATCAAGGAGAGCAAAGATTTCTCCTCAACACTAGCTACTTAACATTAGACACTTGGATTAGCCAGTGTCGGCTAGCTAGCAAGTAGTAGCTCAGCCAGTCATGACTCAAAGCTCTAAAATCTTTTCCGTAAAATCAATATACTTACGAAAATTAAACGACTACAGCTTAGCATTTTACTTATGAATTGTTTAATAACGATGTACTCGCCACAAATAGCGTTCAGTGCGCCATCTTAAGTTAAGTTAGCTCTCAACGTGCCTGCTCCTAGCATGAAGAAGGGGCGTGTCCATGAGCAATATGGGCGGGGTGAAAGGCGGACCCACTGACTGACCCGTCGTATACTCGGTCAAAGATGGCGACTTTGGCTTCAAACCACACAGTGGGAGTCAGCGGCGCCGTGTCGTCCACTCATATACACAGTCACGCCTGCATACACACACTGTGCTGCAGCGCGAGTGGTTTATTACCCAGCAGGCCGTGCTGCAGCGTGAGTGGTTTATTACCCAGCAGGCCATGCTGCAGCGCGAGTGGTTTATTACCCAGCATGCTGTGCTGCAGCATGAGTGGTTTATTACCCAGCAGGCCGTGCTGCAGCGCGAGTGGTTTATTACCCAGCAGGCCGTGCTGCAGCGCGAGTGGTTTATTACCCAGCATGCCGTGCTGCAGCATGAGTGGTTTATTACCCAGCATGCCGTGCTGCAGCATGAGTGGTTTATTACCCAGCATTCCGTGCTGCAGCATGAGTGGTTTATTACCCAGCAGGCCGTGCTGCAGTGTGTGGTCCTGTGTCAGGAGCAGGAAAGGAGAACACTCGTGGAGATCCTACACAGTGTCACACAGGAGGAGCTGCAGGAGCAGAGACACACACTGACACCTGACTACAGTGAGACACACACACACACACACACACACACACACACACGCTAGGAGTTGTATAGTTAGTGGCTGCTGTGGGGATGTCGATGAAACATAACAGTTATCTGAAAATATTACACACTACACTGTGAAAAGATAGATAGATAGATAGATAGATAGATAGATAGAGTGAAAGTGGAATTTAAATCTATGACATTTTTAAATATTATATTTATTTATTTGATCTATTTTTTATATGTACTTTCTTTTTTCCCCAAAATGGTCACTGTTGTGGAATAAACAAACACAGAGAGAAAAACTCAGAATGTGTTTGAGATGGTTAAAGCTGAGCAGCGTGTGTGTGTGTGTGTGCGTGTGTGTGTGTGCGCGTGTGTGTGTGTGTGTGTGTATAGAGGCTGCAGGGACGACAGGTTCGGCTCTGAGACGAGGCTGTGTGTCCGTCCTGAGGCAGATTAAATCCTCTCTACAGTGCAGCTCCACACACTCGTCTGTGTCGTGGGCCGACTGCGCTGTTCATTTACTGGCTCAGCTCACACACACACACGACGAGGAAGTCCAGACTGTAATACACACACTTCCAGTCATGGTACACACACAAGCACACACACACACACTTCTGAGGCAAAATGAGATTAATGAATGAAATGTTAGCTGTCTTTCGGACTGTACCATGTGCGAGTTTGGACTGTTCCACCTCCTGCAGGATGCTGCTGCTCTTTTGGTTCTGCTACACAAATATGAACTCGAGCTGCGTTCACCCAAACTACACAACCTGCACAACTTACTGCAGACGTCCGGCGGCGAGAACACGCAGACTAACGTCTCTGTAACAGTGAGTCACTCGTGCACACACACTCAGAATAAATGTTTGTTTACTATAAAGTAGCTCCGGCTCCTTTACACTTTCCTGCAGGTTTTGTGGAATCCATACGCCATCAGAGACACACAACTACCACAAACTCCTCCCTCTGAAAAAGTAGTTCCATCTCTGAAAGCAGCGATTCGACACCTTTACAGCTTCATCTATATTACAATATCATAATTAAAATATGCACAGCGAGGCTTTAAAATGAACAGATTGTGTATAAAAAGTAAAGAAAGAAACATAGTGCGTGTGGTGATGGTTAATAAACGGTTTCTTGTGTTTCCTAGGACAGCGAGAGGACAGAGCAGAGACAGAACACTCCATCGGTTAGTGAGGAACAACAAATCTGCACGGGTAAATGAACGACACACAGTGGAGTTGATTATTTTCTTAAAACAGCACGTCCCTGTGCGTTTTATTCCTCTTATACCACAGCGATTTTAACGTATCAACGTTTACAATTATTTAATGTGTTAAAGAACAACACGTACGTTTAACGTTGTGGAACGTCCACGAAAAAAGTTAGTTCCTGTTCTCACTTACGTTATTACGTTTTTGTTACAGCTTTACCTCTGACACTGGAGACTCCTTCCACACGTTAAATATAAACATCTCTGTGAATGAGCTGTTGCTATAGAAACGATAACATGTTAAAATGAGTGCATTAATATAAACCTGCCCTACTGTCAGAGCTGCTGTTATGGAAAATCAATCAACACCTTCTGACCAATCAGAGCGCAGAACTCAGCAGCAGCTGTGATGTAAATCCACGTATCGCTTTTTTAAAAGCTTTATTAGTCGTTGTAAATATTATAAAATGAAAATATTTTATAAAGACGTTTTTTTTTTTAACTATACCTCTTTTAACTCATTAAATACCAAAAAAAGAATTTAAATCAGATGTCAAAGGAAATTTAAATGAATTATGAAATAAAGATAATTCTGTTCATTAGAATTTAAAGACTTAATTTTCCTGAAAAAAAAAAATTCTGACTAAAGCTGAAAGACTTTAAAAATGAAAAATGTGTGCTGTGTGTTTGTAGGCTGTGGTGTTGTCCTCGTCCCTGAGGACGCTCCGTATTTAGAGATTCTCGGTGTCAGAGAGAAGAGAGATGAGGACAGGAGAGAAGGAAGAGAGGAAGAGAAAGAGAGGAGAGAAGGAAACAATGAAGAAGAGGAGGAGAGAACAGAAGGAAGAGAGGGAGAACAGGAGAAGAGGAGAGAAGGAAACAATGAAGAAGAGGAGGAGAGGAGAGAGGGAAGAGAGGTAGAAGAGGAGAGGAGAGAAGGAAGCAATGAAGAAGAGGAGGAGAGAACAGAAGGAAGAGAAGGAAACAATGAAGAAGAGGAGGCGAGGAGAGAGGGAAGCGAGGTAGAAGAGGAGAGGAGAGAAGGAAGCAATGAAGAAGAGGAGGAGAGAACAGAAGGAAGAGAGGTAGAAGAGGAGAAGAGAGAAAGAAGAGAGGGAGAAGAGAAGAGGAACGTGGATGCTGTAGAGAAACAGGGATCACTGATCACACTGGCCTGGAGCAAACCAGCGAGCAACAATACACAGGTACACACACACACACGCACACACACACACACACACACACACACACACGCAGTAAACGAGTGACTTGTTAAACATGTATTTAAATATTGTGTGTCGTTTCGTTACAGGAAGTGACCTCAGCTCTACCTGGAGCACAGACGACGGAGGCGACGTCTGCAGACTCACACACTCCGCACCACACACACTCCGCTTCGTCCCCGCACGAACACACACCGCCTGCACACAGACACACACTCGTGGAGCCTCTACAGGAGCAGTCCACATCCAGCATGGTTCTGCTTTCACTCCTACGCTTATACTCGTCTTTTCTCCTTTCCTTCACACTGCCTGAGCTTTTCCGAGCGATCCGTAGCCTGTAGGAGTGGGCGGAGTTTCTCCGGGAGCGTGTGGCGAGGTGACGTCGTGTCCCACGTGACGCTGGTGTTCACAGTAAACACGAACCACAGCACCAGCTTCAGGCCCTCGTTTATGTTCGCTGTAACGTGGATGCAGCGGCTAAACGGAACGACTTTCCAGGTTTTCCGTTGTACACAGTGGGAATGTTATTCCCAAATCCCAAACTATTGTGAAGTAACAAATTATGCCACACAATTTGGACACACTATTCAGTTCCAAGGAAAAATAATGAATAATAAATGTTTATGTGATTTTATCCAATCACAGCGCACTGAGAGCCGAACAAACTGCAATCTTAGTGATCTGTGATTGGACGACATCATGAGCACCTAGTGATCTGTGATTGGACGACGTCATCAGCGCCTAGTGATCTGTGATTGGATAATGTCATGAGCACCTAGTGATCTGTGATTGGACGACGTCATCAGCGCCTAGTGATCTGCGATTGGATGAATTAAACAATGTTATTGAATGAAGTTGCGCTCACTTCTTAATTATTTAAGAAATTTCTCAAATCACCGTATAAAAAAAACAACACTTAATTTCGACCAATCAATTGTCTGGACCATTTTTAGCTCCGCCCACATGTCCCTTGTCAGGTACAACCCAGGAAAAGTGGAACACCTCGTTCCATTATAAACACACCCTGCCTTCACCACTGTTCTTCCCCTGGTTCTAATTTTACTTATAGCTTCAAATCTTCTTTCTCTTCTTTCTTTCACCGTAAAGAAAATACACACGCGTGAAGGATAAATTTCATTTTAACTTTCTCCAGGACGCTCAGAACGAGAGTAGCAGCGATGAACACGGAACAACATCAGCAGCTCTGGAGCTCGACTCAGAGAAAACACCGGCCACCGGCGAGACACACACACAGGACGGGGTGTGTGACGGGGTGTGTGAGGAACAGCAGCTCCAGCGAGAGGCCACCATGCGCAGCCTCGTCGACATCCAGAGAAGAGCAGAGCAACGGTGGCAACGAGACCGAGACCGACAAATCCTTAGAGTAAACACACACACACACACACACACACACACACACACACACACACACACACACACTACTAAGTAAGAAGACACACACTAGAGGTATAATAGGAGAAACACCACCATGCGTCAGATCAACTCCATTCAACTAATTATGTGAGTTCAGATGGTAATATTGGATGCACCAGAACCACAATGGGGTGGGGGGGTGAATATTTATGCAATCCCAACATTTATATGGTGTTTGGGGGGTGTGAATACTTATGCACTTGTGTGTGTGTGTGTGTGTGTGTGTGTGTGTGTGTGTGTGTGTGAGGAAGAGTCTTTAACTCCACACCTTCGTCTCTCTGCAGGTTCAGGAGAGACTGTCAATCATTCAGAACAGGAAGTCAGACGAGGACCTGCTGAGCCTGAGGCGCGAGGAAACGTTCAGACACCTGACCAACACACTGCAGCAGGTACACACACACACACACACACACACAC
>CM040980.1:29286905-29306598 GCA_022985145.1 Pangasius djambal | reverse complement strand
AAAAAAAAAAAAAAGTAGGAACGTAGCCAATAAGCCACTTTTGAACGTAAATCCCGCGGTTTTCTCTCGGCAGGTTCGGCGTGTCGTCGACCCTGAAGAGCGACGTCGAGGGCGGGGCTCTGAGGCGTTTGGGGTCACCTGATCTGGAGTGTTTTCCGGACTGCAAACAGATTCTGGACGTCAGCAGGAGCGAAGACGCAGACAAGGACAGCAGCCTTCCACAGAGTGAGCACCGTACTGATAACACTCACTGTTTCTGGAAGGAGTCTCCAGTGTCGGCACTTTGTGACAGTAAAGCTGTAGGATTAAGGTTTCTGATGGAGAGGAGTTTACGCTTTGAGTGCTCTCGGTAACTTAAAACACTTTGGGGACGTGCTGTTATAGGAAAATAATCAACCTCAGGGTGGTAACAGTAACTCTGCTTCATCACTCGGTATTTTATTTCTTTCAGGACTTTTTATTATACTTTCTCTCTCTGTGTGTGTGTGTGTGTGTGTGTGTGTGTGTGTGTGTGTGTGGGAGCAGGTCCAGGTTGGGTGGCGAGTTTTGAGGACGATTTTAACTTTAAGGCAGACTTTGCGGGCGTGGCCATCGACAGCGGCTCAGGAGTGTGGGGCAGCACCACGGTGCCGCTAAACGACAGCGAGGATAAAGGCTGGGCCACGTTTACCGACTTCCAGCCTTTCTGCTGGTGAGTTCACACTTTCTTCTCTTCACCTTTTTTGTTCGTGAAAACATTTACACACACTTTCAGTGGAAGATCTAGCGCAGGAGCGTCCATCACACGCAGGAGTCCGTCCCCAGGGTCAGACTTGTCGACGGCCCCGTGGCTGCTCTGTTAGCTCGTGCGGTCGGAGACTCTTCAGCCAACACGTTGCAGTTTTTCCTTTCACCTGACGGTGGCAGCAGACTGTGTTAGCACAGTGAGTGAAATTGCAGGAGCTGTTTTTTTACCCCTTCACACGACACCTGCACATTAATTTACAGCATGATATTTAGTCGCGGCTACAGACGAAAAGCTCAAAGTTAACGGTAAGAGAAGACGGAAAGATTTCTAAAGACCCGGAAATGAGAAGCCTTTTTTTCATGGAGAGCGTCGAGAGCGCTCGGGCCTCGTGTGTCAGGAGACTGCTGCAGTAATTAAGGAATTTAATATCGTGAAACATTATGAAAAATCATGCGCAGTGCAGAAAATATTCAGCGGATGAGAAGGCGGAGAAACTGAAGCAGCTTTTTATCAGAGCAAACGGGGCGCAGAACATTAATCCATGCGAGGCGGGCAGCACGGGGAAAACCTTTTGTGAATTCTAGAAAAAGTCTTTAACTAAAGCTGTAAAGCTGCACTTTGAGCTCATGTTCATTGTTTCAGTTCGGCTCCAGTAAACTGTGGTAGATATACCTATAAACCTGACTGTATGAGATATTATATGTAATATGTATTTTGATGTGGTCTAATCTGGACCCCTCTGAAGCCCCTGATGTAAAAGGTTTGTTCTCACGCCGGTTCTGTCTCAGAGCGACGGTGGAGGAGAAGAGCGATAATGGGAATGAAAAGGAAAAAACGAAGCAGTTGTGTGTCTCTTGTGTGGTTTTGTCAGTGTTCATGGAAATGATGAGTTAATATAGCAGTTATTTATGCATCAGTTAAGCAGGAAAACATTTAGCAAAGTGAGTTTTTGTGAAACGGAAATTAAAATCGTGTTGTATTCCGTAGCTCAGACTCCGGAGCTCGCTGCAGCTCTCCTGTCGACTCGGAGAACTCGGAAAAACAGAGCCAAGATCAAGACGGTGAGAGGTCACGTTTTTCTCTCTGCTTGTTCTGCTCTGATTTACTGCATATAGAAAAGATGTGCAAGTGTGTGTGTGTGTGTGTGTGTGTGTGTTTCAGTGAGGGGCTCGGCGGCGTGTGTGTGGAGTGTGTGTGGAGCGAGGAAAGCTCCTCTGGTGGCGTCGGACAGCAGCTCCAGCGGCTCGGACAGCGAGGATGAGGAGGAGAGGAGTGACGCCGCCGGCAACAAGGAGAACGCTCCAGTCCCTACAGACGGCAAAAACGAGAAAACACTCTTCAGCCGGTTAGCACACACACGCGCACGCGCGCACACACACACACACACACACAGGACGGCGCACCATCACGAAGTCTCCCGTCTCCATAGAAACCAAACCACTCTGACGTTCATTTCCTACGTACGCCTGAGACACAGAGCCGCACTTCAGCGATATTTGAATTGAGATTTTCTTCGCTTTATTTTTCTCAGTTCTACACAAACGCACTATGACGCTGTAAAGAAGCGACATATCGAATCTTTCATCTCGAATGATTCCTCGGACCAGATCCTGCGCCGCGTGCGGTGCGACGTTTCTTCAGTTCCCCGCTTAGTTCTCCAGTTAGTTCCTACCTTCAGTTATTTCCTGCAAAAAATTAAAAAAAAAACAAACAAAACTTTGATTTCGTCTTTCAATATGGTTTCATCTCATCCTGTTATATAAGATAAAAATTTAAAAAAAAAAGTTTGGAAGGAAGTATCAGAGATCGTTAGCGTTGCTGGTGAGAGTACGTCGCTAGTACAGTCAGCTCGCTTTGCTAATCTAATGTGAGAACAAAGCCGAGAACGCAACGTAAATCACGCTGATTAGCATGTTGTTTCATTTGTGTTTAGCTTTAAATATAGCTACTACAGTTTCTCATCAGAATGAACAAACAGGCCACGCCCACTCACTACACGCCCATATGAGCAGACTGTACAGCCGTGTGTGTGTGTGTGTGTGTGTGTGTGTGTGTGTGTGTGTGTGTGTGTGTACGAGGTACGCGTTCCTGACCCGCTGTTTGTTTACTCCTGAACATTTCAGCGATGCGGACGCTAAATCGTCGGGTGTCGTGGCCGAACCTCCTCCAGCGTCGGAGCAGAAAACGGACTGAAGGTGAACATGTGAACATGCGAGCGTCATTTCACGCTTTACGCATTTACATCACGGCTTATACGGATTTATCCCTCTCTATCTGTCTTTAGGGAAAACTCCAGCGTTAATGGTCCAATGAAAACGCTCTCGGAGTCTCCTACCGGTGTTTGTGACATCATCACTGCCCCGCCCACAAAAACAACAGCAACAACAACAACATCCGTTTCCATTGAGCGCGTGAAAGTTATAATTCAGGATGGAAAGACGCCGCAGTGTTTCTTCTCTTTCTCATGAATGCAGCTGTGATTAGTAGAGAACCAGGCTGTGGCACTGAGGTGTAATAATGCGGATTAAAGCAGTTATAAATGTACATAAGCATAAGTACAGCTGAAATCTACAGTTAGCGTGGCTTTATCTTACGGCTACGTACGCTGGCTCTTTATAACACATTTACACACATTGCATTAACTCCATGAAGCATAAAGCAACACTGCAGTCTCCATGACAAGCTTGTGATGTGTCATAAGAGTGACATTAGAGTTTATAGTTACAGTCCACTCAAAACTGTTGTGTCTTTTTTATACTTATTTTGCAAGTTCTCAGCACATTTATGAAGCTTTAGGACATTTTTCTATAAATCGATCCACGTCATTCCTGTTCGTTCAGCCGAGGTGCGGAACCGTGCGAGAGAAATTCTGTGAAGAGACGATTACAGAGAACGAGGCGGCCCTTAAAATATCAAACATAATCAGTAACATGGTGAATTTTTAAAATATACATACATAATAATAAATCATAATTACGTAATTATTTAGGAACGAAAAGTGTAAATTTGGAAACAAATCAAAATAATAATTAACTAATTAAAAAAATCGTGTTGAAACTTTGTTTGATTTTTGACTTTTTTTATTTTTCAATTATTCTTTTTACTTATTTATTTTGCATTTAAGGTTATATTTTAATGTGTGCGCTAACCAAAGAAAAAAATTGGCCCTGATTACGATTTAATGATTTAACAATTTAATGAATGATTTCTTTCTTTCTTTTGTAACAAATTATTAAAAAAAAAATTTCTGATTCAATTTCTTTTCTTTTCAAATTCATGGCCCTCTTCGTCCTCCATAGAAGACACTTTCAGAGTCATTAAATTTAAACGTTTCTAAAACAAAGTGCTATAAAAAGTAAACGCTATCCAACAAAAGCCTTCAGGATTAACATAAAAAAAAGTCTCTGTAAAACACTGATGCGGAAGAAATAAATGTAAAATGTAAATGTATATTAATAATGTCGGGTGCCAAAACTTTTGCACTTATGGGGGGGAAAAAATGTCATAAAGGACAAGTTGATTTCCTGAATAAGAACAGCTGTAGAAGGTAAAAGTGAGAGATATGGCACATAATTAAATAATGAAATTAAAATGTAATTAATATAAATAAATAAATATTTAAGTAAGTAAATAAATAACTAAATAAATTTAAATGAATTTGTTAATAAATGAATAGATACATCAATAAATCGATACGTTAATTAAATAATAAAACTATTTTAAATAAATTTAATGTCTAAAAAAGAAGTGTTTAGGAATAACTAATTATAGG
The DNA here is from genome assembly GCA_022985145.1 of Pangasius djambal. Taxonomy (NCBI): domain Eukaryota; kingdom Metazoa; phylum Chordata; class Actinopteri; order Siluriformes; family Pangasiidae; genus Pangasius; species Pangasius djambal. The sequence goes on along the minus strand of CM040980.1, from coordinate 29,302,099 downwards.
AATAATTTGAAATTATAATAATCAAAAATACGTTTTTTTTTCTCCAGTCTTTCATCTACAAGCTTAGAAGGTGTATAACCTTTAAGGGTTCTACTGTAGTCCCTCTGAGAGAACCCTTAAAGGTTCTGTGTAGAACCCTACAACAAAGCGTTTCATTTGAAGAGCATCAAACTTCCATCTCCATAAATGAAAGAAATTAATATAAATTTAAATCATAAATTAATTAAATACACTTTCAACGAAGTAAGATGACATACTTTATTGTGGATGCTTTATAGAACAGTTATAAGACTTTATGAATGTGCATTAATAAAGACAAAATAATAACTTGCAAGATAAGAATAAAAAATGTAAATAAAAGTCACTCGTAATAGAAATTGTGGTTCTTTTCTGTCGTTCATGCGTTCAAAATGAAACATATGCAGTGCTTATGAACGTGTTATGAAGATCCAATGTAGGTAGCCTTTAAATAAATGAATGTGCAATAAGGTCTTATTGTGTAGCTGTGTTAATTATTCCTGTGTGTGTGTGTGTGTGTGTGTGTGTGTGTGTGTGTGTGTGTGTGTGTCGTGTCGTGTCATCGGGCCTCTGTGATTATTTTTAAAAAATCTTTTCTTTCACTTTTGATTTATTTTATATCCAAGTCTCTGTCTTTCTCAGATGCTGCGTCATAAGACTGACATAACCACGCCATAAACGCATCGTAGAGTATGTCCTAGTTTACATACAGTGATGTAACTGAACTGAGAGCGTGCTCGTCTCTCATTGGCTGGAACGTGTCATGTGATGATATGTGGGGGGGGATTACAGTGTTGTATGATTGGATGTAAACTGTTATGGCGACTCATGACACGGTTATGACATGGTTATGTCAGGCTTATGAATGCATTGTGGGAGGTAGCTTGTTTTCTCAGGTATGATGAGTGTGTGTGTGTGTGTGTGTGTGTGTGTGTGTGCATCTGCTTAACCCTTAAACACCTGACTCAAGTCCAGTGATTAATTCACAAAGCTTCAATTCCTTCAAGGATTTGTAATTTAATTGAATTTTACGTTAGAACACTACAGGACTGGGCGATGTGACATCATCAAACTTCACATTTTTCACATCTTACTTTGTTCATGTTTTCATCAGATGTTCAAGTGAAATGATTATTAACTGTAAATATGAACAATGGCACCATGTAAATAATCTCAAAGTACAAAGTTTTTAGAGTTTAGAGGCAATAATTTGAGGCGGTATTTTGGTGGCTTTGCTTTCACTACTGACACACACACACACGCACACACACACACGCAGACACACACACACACACATATACACACACACACACACACTCTGTGTGTTTTGAGTTATTGAGTTTCTGAGCTTGTTTGTTTCAGTTACTGCACTTTTAAAACTTGATTCTTGAAACCAGAAGTTACAAGATGATAACGATGACGATGATGATGGTGGTGATGGTGATGATGATGACGGTGGTGATGATGATGGTGATGGTGATGATGGTGATGAGGACAGTGGTGGTGAGGATGATGGTAGTGGTGGTGATGTGATGATGACGGTGGTGGTGGTGAGGATGACGGTGGTGAGGATGACGGTAGTGATGATGACGGTGGTGATGGTGATAATGGTAGTGGTGGTGGTGATGATGGTGATGATGATGACGGTGGTGATGATGACGGTGGTGGTGATGATGATGGTGGTGATGGTGATGGTGGTGATGGTGATGATAATGGTAGTGGTGGTGGTGATGATGGTGATGATGATGACGGTGGTGGTGAGGGTGATGGTGGTGGTGAGGATGATGGTGGTGGTGATGATGATGGTGGTGGTGGTGGTGATGACGGTGATGGTGGTGGTGGTGATGGTGGTGGTGGTGGTGGTGGTGATGATGGTGATGATGACGGTGGTGATGACGGTGGTGATGATGGTGGTGATGACGGTGGTGGTGGTGGTGGTGGTGGTGGTGATGATGGTGATGGTGGTGGTGATGGTGATGATGGTGATGATGATGATGATGATAATGGTGGAGGTGGTGATGATGGTGATGATGAACATTAGAGATGTACCCGAATGTGAGTATATTGTACAGAATGAACAGATAATTTGTTCCTAACAGATTCGGATATGAATAGGACGAGTGCTGTTGGCTTTTTTTTTTTTTTTTTTTATAAAGAAAGATTAACAGAAATGTTCACAGGTTGAGACTAGAGCTGTGCATCAGGAAGGAAACTCACGCAACCAAGACCACGTTCATTAATACGAACATTAACGTGAACGTTAACGTAACTGTGAGTCGCATCATGATGCTTTTCCATCCTTCATTCATCCGGTCAGCGGCGTCGTGGTTTAAATTAACCTGCTAGTTTCTGTTTTATTTTGGGAAACAGAACTGTCTAAATTTGTTAGAAAACTACGGAGCCCTGGAAGGGAACTTTTGCAAAAAAAAAATATATATATATTTTATACAAAAAAAACTCTTTAAAACAGGAAAGTATCTGGTGCGCACACTATAATTTTCCATTTTAATGAGTTTTTTCCTGAAAGAAAGGGACACGGTGTAATGTTTTTTTAAGGTAATTAACACTTAGTTATACAAAAAAAAACTTTTAAAAATGGAGTTTTTATGGGATTTTTTTTTCATGTAATGTTTCTATGAGAATTTATTTATTTATTTATTTTGCAAAGGTTCCTTCTGGGGCTCCGTAGAAAACATAGCAGGCAGAAACTAACACAAATATACAAACTGTGTGAGTGAGATTGTAAACTAATCGCTAGCTGAGAGGGATTATGAACCGGAGTGATGTAGCTGAGGCGGAGGAACCGTCAGAGCCGCACCTCACACCCCACGCTCACATCTCTACTGCTGGGGGTTACAGTGTTTACAGGAGCAGGGTTTAGAGTATTTACAGCAGTAGAGTTTATATTTAATTTAAATAAAGTTTTTTCTGGTGTAGACCACGCCCATCTCCGGGTTAAATCCAAATAAAGACACTGATAGTGACACTGTGTTACACTCCTAATATTGATGATGATGATGATGATGATGATGAATGTCATTTTTTTTCTTCCTTTCCTTGAATTTGATCTTTTTTTAATTTTATTTAGAAGAGATCAGATTTAATATTTATACCACTCCCTTCTTTCTTTCTGGAAAACAGGTTTCTTTCTTCGTGTGTGTTAGAGTTCAGTTCCTCACTCGTTTACTTCGACACTGCCTTCTGCTGACCCTGTTTTCTGTCGTGATAAAATCGAACTCTATATTTTTATTTCTATTTTATCCCGTCTTCCAAATTCTGTGCACTTTTTTTCTTCTTGTTTATGCAGCTTTCCTTTTCGCGGTGCATATACGGTAGCATACGACTTCCTGTTTGTAAAAAAAAAAAAAATGTCGTAAATATTATAATAGATTATTAGTGATTGTAGCTGCAGTCATGTATTTTTACTCCGTTCTCTTTATGAATTAAAAATGTTATAAAAAATGTGATTATACCTAAACAAATACTATTCTTAATAATGTATTTCAGTGTAAGTTTCTGCTCCGACCTCGACATGAACAACTGTGTGAAATTAACCCTTTCTGTTCCTGTATGTTCCCAAGTCCAACTGTATTTTTTTCAGGTTGTCTTAATAGCACTTTTTAAATGATTAGAAAGTCACGTTATTAGACCTTCATTATGCTGTCTGTATGAATCAGGGTTCTAGCGTACCTGAATGAATGAATGAATGAATGAATAAATAAATAAATAAATAAATAAAGTTGGACTCGTATCTGTGCAAACATGTAGACGCAAATGCTGAAGTGTATAAAAAATAAAAATAATAACCCCCACCATATAATCTGGTTCGGTATTGTAAAGTATCTTCTGCCTTCAGCTTCTGTGTGTTTGTATTGTAAATGACTCTGGTTATTATTTTTTTAAATTATTATTAACGCAATACTGTACTTCTTTATTTGGGCTTTATCAAATCAATAAACATTTCAGATGTGTCATGATGTTGTTTTATTTTATTATACACATGAACATGGGCAGGAAAATGTCTTAAAGTGTGTGTGTGTGTGTGTGTGTGTGTGTGTGTGTGTGTGTGTGTGTGTGGTGAATTTTAAATCAGCTGCAGGAAGAAAAAAATCTCAGTTTTCTGAATTTTCTGACTTTCTTGTAATTCCAGTTACAAGGTGGGCGGGGCTATAATGAGAGTGGGTGACATCATGGAACGCTAACGAATCAGATTTAGGGATACTTCCTTTCCACCACTTTTCACTAAGTTGTTTTTATGTTGCCAAGGAGACACCGCTGCCAATCATTATGATATCGGTCACGCCCACACAGTTCTGAGTCAGGTTTTACAAAATCATTTAATAACGATTCCATGAAACTGGACTGTTTTTGGAACATTTAGCTATAAATTACTTATAGATAGGAATATAGAACCCTAAAAGAACCCTAAAAGAACCCTTAAAGAACCCTTAAAGAACCCTTCAAGAACCAAGAAAGTTGATTGAAATGTTAAATTCAACAGGTTCTCAATATGAAGAAGAAAATAATGAGCAATAAGTCGGAGTCTGTAGCGCACGTTTACTCACTTAATGCACACACTCTTAGAGAAAAGGGTTCTTCAAGGGTTCTGCTTCTTATAGGAACCTTTTCTGATGAGAACCTGCTTTGTTGTAGGGTTCTTCGTAGTACTGAAGAATCCTTAAACTGTTCTAATAGTGTAGCTACATTAATAACGATTGTTTATAACACGTTTAATCCTTTAAACTCTCAGGATGCATCTCGTAGAAAAAAGCCTATATCTAGAAACCTTAAAGGCTCTACTGCTTATCTTCTTGAAGTTTCTATGTTCTGTGTAGAACCCTACAACCTATCCTTATCAGATAGTGTTTGAAGTAGAACTTTTTTTGGGAGCTGAGAACCCTAAAAGAACCCTTGAAGAAAGTTTTTTTAGGAGTGTACCAACTCCTGTCAGGTTCTAGGTATTAAGAAGAAAATAATGAGCAATAATGTTTGTACCACACACTTACCCAATCACTACACACACTCTTGGGGGAAAAAAGGGTTCTTCGAGGGTTCTTTGAGGGTTCTTTCAGGGTTTATTAGATAATTAAGGTTTCTTAGCTTCAGAAAAAGATTATACTTCTCATAGGAACACTTTCTGATATGAATACATTTTATTATAGGTTTCTACATAGAACCTTTAAGGGTTCTCCTAGAGGGACAACTGAAGAACCCTTGAAGGTTCTAAATTGTGTACCTAGATTACTAGATTAAGTAGGTGAAATTATTTTGCTTAAAACGTGTGTATTATCTCCTATATACACTCTCAAGCGTTCCTTGAGGGTTGGGTGGATAATGGGTCTAGTTTTTGAAGTAGAGATTCTACTTGGAAACTTCTCAAAAGTTTAGCATTGTTGGGTTCTACTTGGAACCTTCAATGGACAAACAAGGAATCTTTAATCTTTTTTTCTTTTTGGTTGCAAAGAAAAACCTCTTCAGGAAACTTGAAACCCTTAACTCTCCAAAGAACCATTAAGGAACCTTTTTTCGTCTGAACATGTTCTGATGGCATTTTATGGAATGTTAGATGAAGATGTTGAGATTTTTGCAGAATAACAGAATAAAAAAGGAAGGCAGGAGGTGGAAATATCTGACATGCAAACTGAAGATGGTTCCAAGCACCAGATGTGAAGAACCTCAAAGTAAATGATTTATTGAGAACATGTAGGAGAACCGAGGATGACAGCGCTCCTAGAGGAGAGAGACGACATGTCAGGAGGGAGGGGTTTCTGGGGGAAAATAAAAAGGAAGAGCCATGTGTTGGGTTAGGGGGTGGGCTTCAGTGTGTGTGTGTGTGTGTGTGTGTGTGTGTGTGTGTGTGTGTGTGTGTGTGTGTGTGTGTGTGTAAATATTTTCTCAGCACTTGTGGAACCTGTCTGTCTGCTTTGAGTGTGTGTGTGTGTGTCTGAGTGAGAGAGAGAGAGAGAGAGAGAGAGAGAGAGAGAGAGAGAGAGAACACAGCCTGGGGTGTAGAGAAAAGCAGAAAATACACAGAAGGACGAGAGAACTTTTACACGCCTGACGTGGACTTGATGTGGACTAAAACAGAGTGTGTGAGGGTGGGTGTGGGTGTGTGTGTGTGTGTGTGAAAGCATGAATCTGTGAGGAGGTCCGAGCTGAGCGTTGCGAGTGTGTGTTGAAGAGAGGGAGAGAGAGAGAGAGAGAGAGAGAGAGAGAGAGAGAGAGGGAGAGCGGGAGAGAGGAAGAGAAGTCGTCTCATGGAGAGGCTCCTCTCTGGCTATGGGGGGATGTCAGAGTTTTATGGGCTCTGGGGACGAGGCCTCACACACACTGACTGCGGAGAACCACGAAGACATCAACACACTGAAACTGTGAGTGTGAACCTCTACACACACACACACACACACACACGCACACACACACACACATTATAAATACACTTTACACAGATAAACACACACACCATCGGAAAAGAGCGAGAATGTGAAAAAGAAAAATCAAGCTCATTTGTGTTCAAGTCCACAAAAGAGCCAAAGTTTAACTGTGTGTGTGTGTGTGTGTGTGTGTGTGTGTGTGTGTGTGTGTGTGTGTGTATCTTGGTGAGACAACATGCAATATCTGACAGTGTTGCCTTTGCGGGGACATTTGGCAGGTCCCCATGTGGAAAACTTTTTGTTGTTGTTGTTGTTGTTTTATTTTATTTTTTAATTAATTAAAAAAAAATCCTTTTCCGTACTGAGGTTACAGTTAGAGTTCGATTTAAATGTGGCATTAATTAGCTGCATTAATGATTATGTCTAAGGAAGGTCCTAATCAGGATAGTAAGGCAAGCGTGTGTGTGTGTGTGTGTGTGTGTGTGTGTGTGTGTGTGTGTGTGTGTGTGTGTGTGTGTTGCAGCATGCAGCACCTGTTTATGGATAAACACTTCTCGGTGTATTTACATACTTCATGCATGACAGGAAGTGAGAAGGAACGAGCGAATAAAAGAGTCACGCTATAAAATATTAGCGGTTTAGACCTGGATTCTGGCCTCTGATTGGTCAGAAGGTGTTGATTAGTTTTCTATAACAGCGGCTCTGACAGTAGCGCAGGTTTATATTAATGCGCTCGTTCTAATACGTTATCGTTGCTATAGCAACAGCTCATTCACAGGGACGCGTACAGCGATCACTGCACATAAAATCGTTGATAAGTTTTCTGTAAGGAGATGTTTATTTCACATTTATGGAAGGAGTCTCCAGTGTCAGTGCTGTAGTGCTGTAGAGTTGTTCAGTTCTCCATCTTGGGGAACCCTAGAGTTCTAGTGTTTCCCGACGTCCTTTATGGTTCTGTGGCATCACCCTAAAGAACACTTTCTGGTTTAAGAAGACCTTGAATGTTCTGTACTTTTAGAAGCCCTTAGGGTTCTTTGTTGTGTCTCTGGTGGAATCCTTAAAGGTCCTATCTGGAACCCTACAACAGTTGGTTTCCTTTTCAGAAAGGGTTCTAAGCAGAACCCATTTAGGAAGCAATGTCAGGCCTTTATGGTCCTGTGGAATTGCACTAAAGAACATTTTCTGTCATAAGAAAGCCGTGAAAGTTCTACGCTCTTAGAAAATTCTTTGTTGTCTCTCTGGTGGAACCCTACAACAGTTTGTTTCCGTTTCAGAAAGGGTTCTAGAACCCATTTAGCAAGCAGTGTCATCCCTTTATGGTCCTATGGAACTGTACGAAAGGTTCTACACTCTTACGACATTTAGAACCCTACAACTGAGTGTTTCCCTATCAGAAAAGTTTGACGTAGAACCTTTTTAGGAAGTTATGGTTCTATGACGGTACCCAAAAAAATAACCCTGAAGGTTCTACAACCTTGGCTGTATCTCTGGGGGAACCCTGCTACAGAATGTTTTGCTTTCGGAACTCTCTGCTGTAGGGTTATAGATTCACTCCTCAGAAATTCAGAACCCTTTAAAGCTACATCACTTGTTTCTCAGCGGGAACGCTTAAAGGTTCTATGTGGAACACTACAGTGGAGTGTTTTCCTATTATAAATGTTTCGAAGCCCTTTTAAGAAGGACTTAAAGAACCCTTTAGTTATCAAAAGAACCCTTTTTAAGAGTGTAGTTTAGTAACTAGCTAGTAATATGTGGATAACTTGCAGAGAGATTAATAAGACCTTGTTGCCATGGTTACTATGGAATTACACCAGAACAGAACCTCAGAGAGGGGTTCTATACTAACAGAGAACTTTTGAAGGGGTCTATGCAGCACCTTTAGTTGGTTCTGTTGGCTGATCATGAATCTGTAACAGTTTTTTCCCAGTTCACAAACTTCCTCATCAGATCAACGCATTTCCTAAAAAGTGCTGCCACATGGTTCTGCGCCGTCAGTAACCTCCTCGCCGCGTTTCTCTATCAGTAAATCTGCGCTGTTCTGTGTCTGAATGGTTCTAACAGAACCGGGTGTGACGTAGGGAACTGCTGCTACACTCCACCTCCGTCACCACCACAATTGCTTCCTCATGTTTGGCCTCGATCCACAGACTGACTTCCACAATGTGTGTTCCTGCGATCACTTCACAGCCGTGTGGGTTCAGTAGGAGAACCGATCGTGCCTCAGAGACGGACAGAAGAACCGTCACCTCTTCACCTTTAGTCATACTGATGTATAAATAATCACTTGGTGTAACTGGCAAAAGTGGTTCTGCCTACCAGCTACAGTACTAAAGCCAAAGCAAACAGAACGGCGTCCTAGATAAACACTGGGCGGAACACGCACCTTTTCTTTTTCTCCGTCACTAGAACCGAACTTCCAACTCATGGGAAATTCAGTTTCCAGCTGAGTTTTGTTTCATATTTAAATGGAACTTTTTCAAGATCTGTGAGTAATTTATTAAATAGTTCCATCTAGCACCCTAATCCTAGCAGCTTCGGTTTGTCCCTCCATGAGAACCTTGGTGGGGTTCTTCTCATAGTTCCTATAATGTTCCTAAAATGGTTCTACATTCTTAAAACTTCAGAAGCTCTAATCTCACTTCTTCAGTTGCCCTTCTTAGAATAAAGCGTTCTTCAGGGGTTCTGTCAGCATTCCTTGGATACTTCTTTGAGCTCCTAGCCTTCTAAAATGATTCTACATGGAACCCATCCTGATAGAGATACTCCGTTATAGGGGTCTACATAGAACCATTAACAGTTCCAGCGGAAGGACAACTGAGAACCCTAAAATTTCTACATTTTCTAAGAGGCTATGTAGATGAAATTAATTAATGCAATGTACACAGTATTTATGGATGTGGTACAGTCCTACATACACTCTTCCTCATGGGTTCTTTGGTTAATGGTTCTCATTTCTGAAGGGGTTCTAGCTGGGAACATTTCTCAAAGGCACACACTCTGCTGTAGAGTTCTACACAGAACCTTTAAAATTTCTGCAACCCAGTTAACTAATCAGCTCTTAAAGGCTCAAACCTCCCCCCCCATTTTATCAGACAGCGTTCCAAGGAGAGCCCTCTTTTAGAAAGCTAGAACCCCTTTAATGATTATCTTATTTCTAAATCTAGAACCCTTTGGTTGTTTCTCCTGTAAAAGAAAAAAAAATCAATATTATATGTACAACTTTACAACAGAGTGTTTTTCTTTAAGCAGATGATCTAAGTAAGACCTCTTTAGAAATCTAGAACCATTAATCATCCAAAGAACCACTGAGGAACCTTTTTTAGAGAGACTAGGAGGTAATTACAGCTTTGTCTTTTTTTTTTATCTGCAGTTTTAGAACAAAAAAATGTTAAATGTACTCTCTTAGATTCTGTGTGAAGGTCTTACCACAGAGTGAAGATCAGAAGAGGGAAGTAGAACCTTTTTGGAAGCTAAGAACCCTTAATTATCCAACAAACCCTTAAAGAACCCTTGAAGAACCCTTTTATTCTAGGAGTGCACCAAGTACCAAGATAGCCTTTATGTCACCTTTATTTTTTAAGACAACCCTAAAGGTTCTATGCTCTTAGAAGATTTTGAACACTAAAGGGTTCTTCTTCTGACTCTGTTCTATGTAGACAAAAAGTGTTTCCTCCCAAGAGCTAAATGTTAAACTCCTGACAGGTTCTAGATATTGAGAATAAAGTAAGGAACAATAATTTGGAGTTTGTAGCGTACATGTACCCGGTTACTACACAGACTCTTAAGAAAAAAAATGGTTCTTCAAGGGTTCTTTGGATAAATGAGGTTCTAGGAACACTTTCTGATAGGAACACACGTTATTATAGAACTTTATTGTTTTTTTCCCCAGAGGAACACCTGAAGAACCCTTACAGGTTAACATTTTTTGAAAGTGTATCAACTATAATATTTGTTAAGAATAACACTTCTCACCTCTATCTCTTAGACAAAAAAGGTTAAATCTAGAACCAGTAAGGGTTCTTCCACTTATCCCTCTCTGAGAACTCTTGAAGGTTCTATGTTCCCTGTAGAACTCTTCAACAGAGGGTTTCCTTATCAGAAAGGGTTTAAAGTATATATATTTTGGAAACTAAGAACCCTTTATTATCAAATGAACCCTTAAAGAACCCTTGAAGAACCCTTTTTTAATAAGAGTCCACCAAGTACCAAGAGCTGAATGTTAAACTTCTGACAGGTTCTAGATACTGAGAAGAAAATAACGAGCAATAATTTGGAGGCTGTAGCACACAGTTAAAAGGGGTTCTTGCAAGGTTCTTTGGAACTGAGGAACCTTAAGGGTTCTAAGTTTTTAAATAATATTCATGTTACTAAAGCTGACCTTTTGTATTTTTAGAGGATTTTTTTCAAGTGTGTGTGTGTGTGTGTGTGTGTGTGTGTGTGTGTGCTGGAAAAATGTACAGAGAATTTTCATTTTATTTACATTTCACTGACAACAGTCTGTTGCTTTAGCACATAATAGGAAACGACACCCACACACACACACACACACACACACACACACACACAGGAAGTAGATACACTCTATGACGTGTGTGTTTATCGGTCAGAACAAGGCCACACACACACACACACACACACACAGAGTTCTATCCTGTGAATGTTTGGCGTTTCAAGGTTTTACATTAAAGTCAGGATCGACGTTATCAGGACTTTCCCTCGGTGTGTAAATACACACGGTAACAGAGCGAGTATGTGTGTGTGTGTGTGTGTGTGTGTGTGTTACTGCAGTGTGACTTGACTGTTTTGCATGCAGTAAAATTAGCACATTAGGACAATGTTATCGTTTCTGTAGTAACAGCTCAGACTTTTACAGCGGACGCTCCACTGATGATAATAAAAAACAAAAAAACGTGTAATCGTGTGTGTCGTCAGTTTTCTGTAAAGAGGCATTTATTTAACACGTGTGGAAGGAGTCTCCAGTGTCAGAGGTGAAGCTGTAACTGTAAGTTTTCTGACGTCTTCAGGACAGAGGAGTTTACGCTTCTTTGTGGTTTCTCGCTAACATGCGGAACAAGCTGCGATTTTTTCTCTTATTAACTTGAAGAGAGAGAATAAAGAGCGGCTGGTGAGGGAACGAGTGTTTATAGCTGCTATAACGTAAGCGACAACAGGAACTCACTCGTTTCACTCTTTAATGTGTCATTCTTTAATAAATAAAACATTGTAATTGTTGGTAAATTGCTGTGGTGTAAGAGGAATAAAACACTCGGGGACATGCTGTTAGAGGAAAATAATCAACTACAGGGTGTAACAGTGACTGCTGTCACTCTATATTTTACAGTAACACACACACACACACACACACACACACACACACACACTGAGTGTTTATTACTTATGTAACCATGTTTATTTACTACACGAATAACTCGTAGAAAACACTGATTTGAAGTGAAATTGTGCACTTCTGTAATTAGCGTTTGTATAAAAGGGATTTGTGAAGAGCAGAGATTAAAGTTTTAAAGTTTAAATGTTTAGCTCTGAATTTCTGCGTTCATAATAAATAGCGCATGCAGTCGACCCTGAAAGCGAGTGACGATGCGGGAGGAATGCGGTCACAACCTGTGGTATGTCATTTAACGCACGGCAGCATACAACTAAACATGAAGCACATTCCTTACAGTACAAATAACAACTCACACACACACACGGGACACACACGGGACACACCCACTCGCGCTAAAGCTGATAATAACAGAACAATCCTACGCACGAGGAGAATGTGAAATATGAAGGGCTGTGTGTACAGTATATGCAGGATATGTAAAGGAAAAAACGTTTCTTATAATAAAATACTGAAAAAGAAGCGCAGTTACTGTTACCACGCCACAGTTCATTCTTTTCCTACAACATCCTGACCCGGAGTGTTTTATTCCTCTTATACTCAAGCAATCTGCAAACGATTAATACCAAATTGTATTTATTAAAGAATGACACATCATACTTTTTATCCATTTAAAGTTATATTTATGTAATGTTGTGGAACATCAGCTTATGTTAGAGCAGCTACTGTATAAACAGACTTATTTTTCAGCAGCGTGCCAGTCTATAAGCCGCTTTAGTGTTTGTTTAAAAAGAAAAAGGTTAAATCTAGAGCCATAAAGGGTTCTTCCGCTCATCCCTCTGAGTGACGAGCGCACAACTTGGTGCAAAACGACCCGGTTAGCCTCGCAACCTGACGCTACGTGGTTAGAATCTGACTGATGAATCTATCAGGAGTTTTATTTAGGAATTGGACTGAAGTTAGCTAAAATGTTCTCCGCTTATCATTAAGGATTAGCGCTAACTCTGGAAGATGCTTGAGGCTTGGCGTCCTGTCAGTGGGCTAATGATGCTAAGCAGTGCTCCAGCCTGCAGTGACTGTTTACAGTAGAGAGAAATGAACGTAGGCGTACGAGCCTCTTGCAGATTTTTAAGATCATAACAAATGTGTCTGTTATAAGCAAATTGTAATAAGTTTCAGTTTTACTAAACAAACAACAGGAAGTATTTAGCAAAATCCCAAACTTTTTTACACGGTGCCCCACGCCCCACTGTGCACCATGCGACATTAGTTTTGATTTTACTAAATAAACATTTGGAGCTGAACATTTGCCTGAGCTGCGTCGTGTAACAGCAGTCAAACATTAATAAAAGTATTAATAAAAGTCTCTTCTTACGTCTAACTGGGGGGTCAGGATGCGTTAATTATGAATTAATAATTACAATGACAACAAAACACAGGTTACCACTAAAGACCTACTGAGCTACTATATATACTAATGTGTGAGTGTGTGTGTGTGTGTGTGTGTGTGTGTGTGTGTGTGACTCAGGAAGAACAATAATGTTCAAAAGGCTCTGTTGCTGCAAGAGAAACCGTACCTGCAGGATCACTTCCTGAGAGACCGCATTTCAGACGTCGACCTGCTCACACTGTCCGCTCTGCCACACGGCCTGGACCAGCACGAGTGGATGGCCTTCAATAGTGAGTAAACACACACACACACACACACACACACACATGTATGACCAATGACCAACTATATATATATATGCGTGTGTGTGCGTGTTTTAATTCTCTCTCGTTTTATTTCAGCCATCTCTTTCTTTAAGAACATTAATCTCATCTCGAGCGCTTTGTCCGAATTCTGCACCTCAACGAGCTGCCCGACGGCTAAAGGGCCAGGAAACAAGTGAGGAGTAACTCACACACACACATAAACACACACACACACACACATAAACATACACACGTATACACACACACACTCACAAACACACGTACATACATGTATATTTATACACACACACACACATACATACACACACACGTACACACATTCAGAGGCATACATGTATACACACACACACACACACACACACAAACACACACACTGTGGTTTACTGTGTTTTTGTTTAGGTTTCTGTTTAACTTGGTCTCAACCATCCAAATTTATATCAAAGGTTATAAAGGGCAGAGTTGGAGGCAGGGTTGTGGGCGGGACCAGTGTGGAGGCGGAGTCAGGGCGGGGCTAGGGGTGGGGCTATGTGCTAGGGGTGGGGCTAGGGGCGGGGCTAGGTGTTAGGGGCGGGGCTATAAATTCATTCAAATTCAAATCAAATACAAATTCATATGAAATCCAGAAAAATCCAAACACACCTCCATTTACAATTCTGAATAATGCACATTTATAATCATTGGTTTTTATTTACATTTGATTTTAGTTTTAGTTTTATTCAGATACACGTTCACATTGTTGGTTTTTTTTAGAGTGATAAATTCTAAATATTTTTCAGACGCTGAACTGGAACTGGAGTGATGTGAATGTTTCTCGTAAAAAAAAATTGAATTAAATGTAATTTATGTCTGTGTTTCACTTCAGTCAGGTTCAGACACTGTGTTAATCATTTTTGGGATTAACTGTAGTTTTCCTGCTCAGTTACAGCATAAGATTTTATCTGAGTGTAAGAAATATAACATTTCTAGTTTTAGTAAACGATAATAACCCAAAACACACACACACACACACACACACACACACACACACACACACACACACACACACACAGTAGATTAAAGTGTTCAGCCTGGAGGTCACATACATTCACACTGGAGATACTTAAAGCTTATTAACAGAGGAATCAGCTCTATAATGACAATATATATCGGTTCTAGTGTGTGTTGTGTAGATTTAACCCCTTGTGGTGTGTGTGTGTGTGTGTGTGTGTGTGTGTGTAGGGTGTATGAATGGATGGATGAACATGGGAAGAAGTTGAAGTGCTCAGCTCCTCTCTACATAGATTACGCCATGTCCTACATCCAGGAACTGCTCACAGACGAGAACGTCTTTCCCACCAGGGCAGGTAACACACACACACACACACACACTCACACACACACACACACACACACACACTCACACACTCACACACTCACACTACATAGCGTAACACAGCGTTTAAACGGCGTAACAGTGTACAACGTAGCACAGTGTTTAAAAGGTGTAACAGTGTATGATGTAACATCGTGTCTAAAAGGTGTAACAGCGTATGATGTAACATCGTGTTTAAAAGGTGTAACAGCGTATGATGTAACATCGTGTTTAAACAGTGTAACAGTGTATGATGTAACATCGTGTTTAAACAGTGTAACAGCGTATGATGTAACATCGTGTTTAAACAGTGTAACAGTGTATGATGTAACATCGTGTTTAAACAGTGTAACAGCGTATGATGTAACATCGTGTTTAAACAGTGTAACAG
>CM040980.1:29252745-29277178 GCA_022985145.1 Pangasius djambal | reverse complement strand
GAATTCAACACCATTAGCTAATGGTAGCTAATAACAAAAGGAAGAAATCTAATGTCGTGCCTCCAGATAATGAATATCATTAACGTTTTTTTCTTTTCTGTTGTGGTCCGTGAGGTCAGGGACTAGTTCTCTTCTGTGTTAGCTAGCTAAACTAGCTTAACTAGACGTTGTAACAGGCGTCCTGTTATTATTAAAAACGTTAAGGTTCTCCCCGCAGTGACAGATGAATAAAACTAGAACTCTAAGTGGTTTTGATTTGTTTATTCGAGAGAGAAACTGACGGCGTACGAGTCTCTTGATTCTTACAACTTTGCTGTTTGTAGTTAAGTTCAAGTTGTAATGTTTTACGATTACATCATCGAGGACGTCGTCGTGGCGCTGAAAGCCGAGGTGCTGCCCAGACAGACGCCATGAACTCATTTGTAACATTAACGTTAACATTAAACTTAAAATTAAAATTAGGTTTAGCTAGCTAAACGTGTCCATTACAGGCAACTCCTCGGAAAGAACCTGGCCTCGATGCCTAGCGTTAGTGAGCTAGTTTCTTGATGTAGATTTTAGGCGAGCTACAGTTCGTAAGTTTATTAAAGCAGTATAAATTAGGCACGGTAGCTAACTAGGAGGCTAAGCCTGTTAGAGTCTTAGTTAGCAAGCCGGATTCACTTTTCCGATTCTGACACGCAACACGACGTTTTAGAGATTTGTATTCTTCACGTAGATCTGCTAGTCGTATTTATTTCTATTTGTGTAGCGTCTCCTTGTCGACATCACAGTGTAACTGAAGTTTAGTTTTTCTCCATCTACACTCTCTTTCTGCGTTTCCTTTTCTGATATTATACCGCTATGTTTTTTTAAAATCCATTTTTCTCTGCATTTTGTTCACCTCCCAGTTCCCACACAACTCTCTCTGTTACACAAAATCTAACACGTGCTTCCTCCGAGAAACGTGAATCCACCAACCACATCTTTGCATCACAGGGCGGTGTAACACACCCGGAGGAACACGCTATCCGCCCTCTTCCACATACATGATCTCACAGACGCCCGTGATTGGCTAGTGTCACAGTGATTGACAGGGGGGGAGACAGTATGCCCCTCCCACCCAGATTGCACGGCCAGTTTTGCTCTCTTGACTCCCGTCACGGACGGCTGTGGCATCGTCAGGATTCAAACACGCAATCAAGAAAATCATCGATGTTATTCCGGTGCTATACGTGGTATCGTACTGTAGACCTAGCCTTGATGATAAAGAGTTTCCTGGTTTTCTCCCTGATATATATGGAATTTTTACAGAAATAGATCTGATCACAGAATTGACACAAAAACAAGAAAGATCATCAGTAAGAGGAGATGAAACGTCCAGACCTTCGCTTGTTGCTTACAAGAGGACGGGTTTCGTTTCTGGTTCAGTGCGAATGTTCGTCTACTGTTAAATAAAACCGAACTGAATTTGGAATTGAATTTTTTTTTTTAGTTAAAAAAATATTGAGGACGAAACAGTTGTGTTTACGCAGTAAAGGTGTGATGTGTGAGAGACTGCCAGTATAAATCTCAGCTCTGAGTGTGTGTGTGTGTGTGTGTGTGTGTGTGGGAAAAGGTTATGCAGACAGTTGTGATTTACAACATTAATGTGGGACGGAATTAAATTGCTCGCTCTGTACCTCGTTGCTTTATTAAACGTATTTGTAATTGGGGTTTTAATGTGGACGCTCTGTGAGTCCTGAGAGCCTCCTACTGCGCTCTAATGTGGGAACTCTTCTCCAAACGTATTCACCTCTCCATTCTCTCCATCCTCGTCTCCTCTACAATGGCCACGGGAACATCCGTCTCCTTCTCCTTCAGCATTCCTCTCTCCTCTCAGTGACTCTCTCTCTCTCTCTCTCTGTCTCTGCTGTTCTGCACGTTCTCACTGCAGCTCCGTCTGTGTGAAAGAGCGAGAGAGTTTATCAGGGTGGCAGCTGCTTCATGCCGCGTTGTGTAACTAATGCCACAGTTTCACCATCTACACTTTTGATCTTTATCTAATCACACTGAGTTGCAGACATTTGAGCAGACATGCATGATAAAAGTGCTGCTGATCATGCCAATATATGTGTGTGTGTGTGTGTGTGTGTGTGTGTGTGTGTGTGTGTCCGTATATACACCCAGCAGTGTTTCCATGGCACTCATTTATCAACATTGTATAGAAATTAATTCTTAAAAAGTTTTACGCCTAAAACGTTGCATTGTCACATGCACAAATAAATCTGTAGTCATTTAAATGATAAATGTGTACCTTCAGAAACCAAGCAAGCTAAAGAAAATCATAGCAAGGAAAAAAAACTGAAGTGAAACCAAACGCTAGCAAGCAAAAACAAAACAAAACAAACAAACAAAAAAAAAACTACCAACAGGAACAAAAAATTTGGCAAATAAAAGAAAAACCTAACAAGCAACCCAAAAAGCTAGCAAGTAAAAAAAAAAAGAAAAAGAAAATGACTGGTGAAATAAGACTAGCGAGAAAAACATAGCAAAAGAAAATACTAGCAATTATCTCTAGGTAATGATGTGTGTGTGTGTGTGTGTGTGTGTGTGTGTGTGTGTGTGTGTGTGTGTGTGTGTGTGTGTGTGTGTTTGTGCCAGTTCTCTTGATTAATAACACTCTATTAGGGATTAGTGGCTCTTAAGTCTTGCACTAGATCTCACTACAAATCACAGCTTTTGTCACTCAGTGAGAGTGTTAGCTAATGCTCTAATCCTCATAGCAGTAAGCTACATTCTTATTCTTATTCTTAATCTTAATCTTAATCTTAATCTTAATCTTATTCTTACGCATCGACTGAAAGTTTTATAAGCCGTACAAAAACTCCTTCACCAAAAAGAGTCAAATGAATTGCATTTGGAAATAAAACACTTCATCACTAGTAGTTCTGTCCCTTTAACACTTTAACATGACACCTAATAACCTCTCTCTCTCTCTCTCTCTCTCTCTCTCTCTCTCTCTCACACACACACACACACACACACACTCGCTCACTCACGCTAATGAGCCGGAGAGTAAATTCAGGTCAGATTAAATGATAAATCCAAAGTGAAGCCTGTGTGGTAATTTACGTAAATGCTGACACGAGCTGGTTACACCCTGTACCCGTGTTGCAATTCCTAACTTTAACAACTTTAATTGCTTTAAAGGAGCCATATATAATGCTAGATTAAAGGAGCCATAGGTAATGTTTAGTATAAATGAGTTTTATATAATGTTTAAAGGAGCCATATGCAATGTTTAGGTTAAAGTAGCTTAATGTAATGATTAGTTTAAAGGAGCTTTATGTAATTTTCTAGTTTAAAGAAGCCATATATAATGTTTAGTTTAAAGGGGCCATATGTGATGTTTAGTTTAAAGGGGCCATATGCAATGTTTAGTTTAAAGGGGCCATATGTAATGTTTAGTTTAAAGGAGCTTAATATAATGTTTAGTTTAAAGGAGATTAATGCAATGTTTAGTTTAAAGGGGCCATATGCAATGTTTAGTTTAAAGGGGCCATATGTAATGTTTAGTTTAAAGGAGCTTAATATAATGTTTAGTTTAAAGGAGATTAATGTAATGTTTAATTTAAAGGAGCTTAATATAATGTTTAGTTTAAAGGAGATTAATGTAATGTTTAGTTTAAAGGAGCTTTATGGAATGTTTAGTTTAAAGGAGCTTTATGGAATGTTTAGTTTAAAGGAGCTTTATGGAATGTTTGGGCCCTTTGCTGCCTGCTGAGGTGAACTGCATTTGCAATAAAACATTTGCAACCTTTCCTCTTTTCTCCAATTCAACCCCAAGGCCTTTATGGCAAGTGAGTTACCTACTAAGGAAAAGGGGTGGGGCTAATTTCAGGGCCAGAAAACTGTAAAGAAACAAGTGAAATCCACAGCATGGCAATCTAGTGAATCATGGTATTATTATTATTATTATTATTATTATTATTATTATTATTATTATTATTATTATTATTTGTAAGAAAAAGAAACAGGAATGCAGAAGATTCCGGAAAAACATCTCCTACTTTTCAGAAATGTGAAAAAAAAAAATACTCAGATGGAAACAGCTTGTGTGTTTTACTGATCATCGTTTTCCTTCTCTCTCTTTCTCAGGTTGAGTTTTCCAAGAAAGTTCTGGACCTTTGAGGCGGGCGGCAGTATCGCCATGGAAACCACTATCGGGCCCCCGGCTGGCGTGAAGGACCTGGTGCAAGAGCGCCGTTTGGTCTGGAGAGATCTCGAGCATAAAGAACCCCCACTGAGTAATTCTCCCACACGTCTCAGTCAGACCCTCGTCCCTGAGAGGCGGAAACGGGGGCGTCGCCACGCGCTCTTCAGCTCGCGGGGTCACATGCACGGTCAGCTGATGCGAGTGGGCTGCGTGTTAGGAACCTGCCAGGTCCAGAACCTGAGCTATCGTCTCTACCGGCTGATTGGCCAGAGAAATAGAGAACGTTCTTCTCCAGTCAATCCCAGAAGTCCTCACAGTTACGGATGAAATTCAACAGGATGCTTTATCTGACTCCGCCCAAAAAACAAACAGTGAACAAATGATTTGTGATGGTGGGCATGATTGGTCAAATGCTGATCTTCTTTGACATGAAATATAGAAAAAGTACATATTTCTATATTTTTATTTGTCTCTCTGTCTCTCTCTAAACTAATAAACATGTGCCATGGCGAGTTTGTTACAAAATGAAACTTTGCCATGTTGCCAAAAGCTTTGCATGTCCTGAAGCAGTAAATCAGCCGGAAGCCACGATGCTACCACCAGCAGTTTGTAAAAGACTACGTAGACGTTCTGTGGACAGAAGTTCATGTTTGGAGTCAAAATAATGCAAACTAACACACACAACCTGGTCTCCTCTGTGAAGCACGGTGGTGGGAGCATCACAGTTTAGGGCTGAAATGTCTTATTTTGTGTCTCTCTCACAGGGTGAGCCACTAGACATGTTTGGTGAGTTTGTTATAGCGGCAAGTTACCAAAAATAAAACCAAGTGTGCCAATATGTTAATATTAACAACGCTGATTAAATCAAAAGCTTGTAAAATCATAAAAGTGCAACAAAAAAGGTAACAATTCGTACGTGTTCTGTGGCTGAATATTTATGCTACACAAGCACAGTGACTAGGAAGCCATTTGGAATTTCGAATAACTTAAAGATGGTGGATTTTAAAGATTGTGGATCAGTGACAAAGACAAACATCACCGTGGGTATAAAAAGATAAAAATGACTCTGAAACATTAACATTTATGAAAAAATTGCGACTTTTATATTTGCTGTTAAAGTAAAAGATTATAAAAGAGAGAGATAAACTCTGTCACAGTCACGACAATGTCACAAAGATCATCAGGAAGCTTCTGTGACTATTGTGTTTAACCAATCAGTGATCTGCACTGCTGTAGCTCCGCCCACACATCCCTGATTGGCTCACATGGTATCTGGGCAAGAAGTAGAACTTAAACCCGTAATGCTGAGAGGAAATGCTGAGAGCCTCAGTCCAAAAAAACAAACAAACTTCAAAGTGTGAAAAATATTCTGCTGCTATTTCCTTTAACATCTTATGGGTTTCTGGTGGTTTAGTGGCTCCTGTGCTCTCACCGCTGAGGCCCGGGTTCGATTCCCGGGCAGGAAACCAACCCATCCACTGGGAGTGTGCGTAAACATCCGGTGTAGAACCTGTGCCCAATCAAACATGCAGACCAGTGATCTGCTGTGGTGTAGACCAGGGATCTGCTGTGGTGTAGATCAGGGATCTGCTGTGGTGTAGACCAGGGATCTGCTGTGGTGTAGACCAGTGATCTGCTGTGGTGTAGACCAGGGATCTGCTGTGGTGTAGACCAGGGATCTGCTGTGGTGTAGACCAGGGATCTGCTGTGGTGTAGACCAGTGATCTGCTGTGGTGTAGACCAGGGATCTGCTGTGGTGTAGACCAGTGATCTGCTGTGGTGTAGACCAGGGATCTACTGTGGTGTAGACCAGTGAACTGCTGTGGTGTAGACCAGGGATCTGCTGTGGTGACCCCTAACAGGAGCAACAACAAGAACTCCTTTAACATCCTGTGACTTTGTCTAGTGCTTCATTTCCATCGTCCGAGTTTTCCGAGTCATCCAAAGCCGACCTGAATATAGCGCAGCCTACTGAAAATAGGTCAGAATTCCCGTCACAAGCACTTTAAAAACATGGGATGGAATATGTGTTGTATAATTTATATATCTCTGAGTTAAAGGAGAGTAAAAATGGCTGAAATGTGTGTAGCGTCTGGATGTACAGTAGTCAGTTAAATGTGTGTTTTATTCAATAAACGTATGACGATGATCTTTTTAACACCACACTGAGAATTGCTTTGTTTGTTTTTGTTTGTTCTTTTTTTGTTTGCTGAGTCACTTGTCCTAAAATGAGCACGGTGTGTGTGTGTGTGTGTGTGTGTGTGTGTGTGTGTGTGTAAATGTCAGCGTGAAATGGTCATGACCACGCTGATGTACTGCAGTGGGGATTTTATCACCAATAAACCAATAAAGCCACCGTCCTGAAAGACACAGGAGTGTCATAAACACTCACAAGCATAGTTTATAAACAATAAAAACAAAGAGATCTGTACTATAAACAGAATAAACACAAAACACACTCACTCTGTACTTATACTCCACCTAATTCACCAATCGTTGCTATGGTGATGTTTCCTGTGAGGAGAGATGTGTTTATGTAACATGTATGGAAGGAGTCTCCAGTGTCAGCGCTTTGTAACAGTCAGAGGTGAAGCTGTAACTTTAAGTTTTCCGACGTCTTCAGGACAGAGGAGTTTACGCTTCTTCTTTGCGGTTTCTCAGTAACATGCGGAACGAGCTGCGATTTTTTTTTTAACTTGGAGAGAGAGAATAAAGAGAGGCTGGTGAGGGGACGAGTGTTTATAGCTGCTGTAACGTAAGTGACAACAGGAACTAACTTGTTTAACTGACATACCACAACATTAGTGGAGCAGTAAAGTAAGTATAGTTTTTAAAATAAAATTTAGAACTCATTGTTCACACAGGGATTGCAAGTTATCCATGATGCTACCACCACCATGCTTCACTGATGGGGCTGGTTTTAGTGGTGGTAATGAAAGAACATCATAGACTGCTCTCCAAAAAATAAATAAATACATAAATAAATAAATAAAAATCAATGAAGTTATTAATGAACAAACCATTGCTGTAGGTGTGAAGCTGGCAGAAGAACACCCGGATGTCAACGCTACGACGCTTCTGGAACAAAAGCTTCGTCTTATCAGTGAAGCATCGTGGTTTGGAGCTGCCGAAAAATATATAAATAAAATAATATGGAAATAAAATATAAAATCGTGTTGACTATCAGCTAACTATTTAAATATTTCACCTTATGTGATTACAATAAAACAAATATAATATTATTAATCCTTTTATTTTTAGGAACACAATAAAATAACGTAACAGAACGAGACAGCTTTAAGATTAACGTTTGTAAAAATGTCTACAGTTTCACTTAATAATGTTAAATTTGTTTTATAATAATCTCGAAATTTGTCATTTGTAATGAAATAATGCGATAGACTACGGTACACAAGCCTACTGCTATTTTTTTTAAAGAAAAAGCCAAAGCCGCTGTAAGAAAATAGAAAGAATAATCGTGTATTTTATGTTGTGTTTAGTTTTTTTTAATGATCTGTTCACACCTCCTGAAAGAAATCGTTTATTACATCAGAGAAGTGTCTTCAGTGTAACAGTGACCTCGTTAAACCCCAGTGAGACGCCAGCCTGAGGCTCGGGAGGACTTTTATTGCCCTGAGCAGCGAGCAGGAAGTGACTGAAGTTCACACCAGCGTTTCCGAACCGTGACCTCGAATAACCTCCCGCTGCACCTTCTACTGGTTCCCTCCTGAAACAACTCGTCTTCAGTTAATTAACAAACCCGAACCCCCGAGAGCAGACGAGTGTGTGGTTCAGGAGGAGTTCACGATTCAGACCGGCGGGAAAAAGTGACCTATTAACCAGAAGCATTTCCACAATAAAGTATTGCGTACAGAGAAGCACGGAGAAGGATTTCTGCGAATGGATTCTATTATTTAAGTCTCTAAATAATTTCTCTGTATAATGCTTTTATTTATTTATTTATTTGTTTGTTTGTAAGAGAAAATAAAGAAACTGGTCTCTGTAAGCACTTTACTGCTTAATAATGAATGAATAAAAGACAAAAAGGTCTAAAAATAAGTAGATAGATAGATAGATAGATAGATAGATAGATAGATAGATAGATAGATAGGTGGATGGGTAGATAGATAGATAGATAGATAGATAGATAGATAGATAGATAGATAGATAGATAGATAGATAGATAGATAGATAGATAGATAGATAGATAGACAGATAGATAGATAGATAGATAGATAGATAGATAGACAGACAGAGATAGATAGATAGATAGATAGATAGATAGATAGATAGATAGATAGATAAACAAAAATAAATAAACTAATTAACACTACAGCGTAAAATGGAAGCAAATCTCATTAGATCACATTTTTATGCTAAAAAGAGAATTAAAATATAGAATAAAAACGATAGTGAAATTATTGACTGAAACACCGCGAGAGTGTGACGATGTTTAATTGTGTAAAAATAATAAAGTAGTTTTTTTAAACTTACTTTAGTTTCAGAGTCACAGCAGTAGATTTGAGCTACATTTTAATCTTTACTGTTTTTATCACTGACTTTTCTGCCACTTTGTGTTTAATCGCACTGTCATTGTTTAACAGACCGACATTTTAATCGCTTTGTGTTGTTGTTGTTGTTGTTGTTGTTGTTGTTGTTGTAAAGTCACCGTGTGATTAACGTGGATGTAAAGTGCTGTAGTTTGTGAATAAGACGAAGCGACGGCTGGAGTTTTATTTATGCAGCCAGAGTTTTGGAGGTTGAACCCCTGAGTCCTGTTTACTCGACTTTTAAACACACAGACGCACACACACACACACACACACACTCACACACTCACACACTCACACACAATAGAAAAGTTTCAGTGACTTCTAACAACAAAATAATTTCTAAATATTAATAACTAACTGCTCTAACAGACCGAACAGATTTACACGACTGTGTGTCTCAAATATAAGCAGAATTCTTTAATATTTCTGAGATTATTCAGATTAAACATATTTACTCATTTTATTAACTTTATGAAGTATAATTATCTTACTACATGCACTAGTAATTCCTTACTAAAATAATTTTTATTTTATTTGTTTTGCACTTACATTTGTATTTTTTAAACCTTAGAGACAAAATGAGGAAAAGAAACACATTGAACACATTAAAAAAAACAGCACGAGAACTTAAAAGCGGAAATAATAACAATAAAAAGAAGAAGAAGAAGAAGAAGAAGAGCAATATTTACTACTAAATATTAGCATAATTAATTAATTGATAAAAACAAAAATATAAAATCACTTAAAATGATTGGAAATTGTTTTTTAATTACAGCTTTTGCATCTTAACAAGCGTAAAACTTTGTTTGTTTGTTTGTTTATATTGCTGGGTTTTTTTTGCAGTGTATGATATCAGTGTGTTTGGCTTTACAGTAAACTTGAATAATTAATGAACCGTATATTTATTCATAAGTACATATGCATATGCATAAGAGCAGACTCGGAATTTCTCCACATAGCAAAGCAATAATTAATACGGGACAGTTGATGGTCGCTGAATTGTGATGATTACAACGAGGACTTGGGGTTGAGAATCTGTTAATACACTCGTTTACGGTTTATTTATTAATAAATTGCTGTGAAATATTTATTTACATTTAAATATTTAAATTCTTGCTGCCTGAAATGAGAAAAGAGCTTCAAGGGTAAAAGCTGACCAAAGGACAAGACGTGACTTCAGCTTATCAGTTTATCACTTAACATCCAATACAAACACACACACACACACACACACACACACACACACATGGAGTTAGCATTAAGGAATAAACCAGACACAGGTACTGTATAACATCATCTGAAAATCCAGAGTCACTGTAACGTAGCAGAGAATCCAGTACAGACCAGCCGAGTTCAGGTTTAAATCTGATGAACAAAGCAAAGAGTTACGGCAGAGTGAACACACACACACACACACACACACACACACACACACACACACGGTTTTCTCAGTAAATGAGTGTAGGGTTAAAGTATCACTGTTCTCACATCACATCCTGTCCTCGGTGTGTTCCTGTAACATCTGCCGTGTGTGTGTGTGTGTGTGTGTGTGTGTGTGTGTGTGTGTGAATAAATAGGCCAGTGGAGGAGTGAAATACACAAACACAGCATCACAACACAGAGTGTCAGTGTTGTGTTTAAAACAGCTTAAAGATGAAAGTCATTAACCTGGTGAGTTATTTTACACTCTGCACGTGTGTGTTTATTACTCCATGCGTGTTTATTACTCCATGCGTGTTTATTACTCCATGCGTGTTTATTACTCCATATGTGTTTATTACTCCATATGTGTTTATTACTCCATGTGTGTTTATTACTCCATGCGTGTTTATTACTCCATATGTGTTTATTACTCCATATGTGTTTATTACTCCATGTGTGTTTATTACTCCATGCGTGTTTATTACTCCATGTGTGTTTATTACTCCACATTTATTACTCTGTGTGTGTTTATTACTACACATTTATTACTCCATACGTGTTTATTACTCCATGTGTGTTTATTACTCCACATTTATTACTCCATGCGTGTTTATTACTCCATGTGTGTTTATTACTCCATGTGTGTTTATTACTCTGTGTGTCTGCTCTCTATGACACCATGTGTATTTTTAGTGCATGTGTAATTATTACTACTGGTGCATTGATGAATAACTGTGGATTTATTACTATACATATTTATTTATTATTTACAAGTCATGACTATCAAAAACTGTAATCTCGAATAACAGACATCACACAAGCACATAATCAGACATCACACACAAATCCAGAAATACCTGTTCCTGTTCCTGTTCCGTGTCGCAGGGTCCCGACCCGTCTCTCGCATATCGTCCCGAGCTGCTGCCCAACAACGGAAAAGAGAAATCTGACTTCAGAAACTTCGAGGTAAAATAATCACAATGAAATTACAGAGAAAAGAAATTCAGCGTTAGAATAAACCTCATATAAACCTTTATTTCTGGTTTCTGTGTGTGTGTGTGTGTGTGTGTGTGTGAGACAGAGTGGAGATCTTTTTGAACGTGTGTTTAACACATACAAACTGATGCACACACACCAGACACTGGACTTCGTCAGACAGAAGGTCAGTTTGTATGTTTACTCATCACACACACACACACACACACACACACACGCACACACACGCACACACACCCACACATGCGCACACGCACACACACAAGCACGCACGCACGTACACACACACATGCACACACTCCCTCATTCCTTCATATTCTTAGTCCTCTTTCCTCCAGCCAACTCCTGCCTCCTTGTCTTGACTCCTCCCTTGTCTTCCTGACTCCACCCTCGTCTTTCTTGACTCCTCCTTCCTCTCATTGTCTCCTCCTTCTTCTTCCTTGACTCCTCCCACCTCTTCCCAAATTCTCCCTCCTCTTCCTGACTCCTCCCTCCTCTTCCTTGACTATCATTCAATCAAGTCTATATAATAATCGTGTACCTCTGTCGTTATAACCTCTGACCTCTGACCCCAGCATGCAGAGTGGGCAGGTTGCAATCATGCTTGTATGACTGTGATGGAGAGCATCGAATGTTTGGACAAGTTGGTCGATGAATCTGACCCTGACGTCAACTTCGCAAACTCCTTCCACGCCTTCCAAACTGCCGAGGGGATCCGCAGGGAACATCCTGATAAAGGTGAGAACTGGGCGTGGCCTTCACAAATGACAGAGAATCTCTGGATACAGTCATTAAATACAATCACTTAAGGAATGTTCTGATTTTTGCAAAAACACAACAAAAGGATTAAAGTGGAGGTAAGCGATTTTTAAGTGCAGAAACATTTTTGCTCCGATGAGAAACTCTGGTGTCTGTACTGTCCCCGACTCTGTAAATGAGAGAAACAACACATGATGAGGACATGAAGGCATCTCCCAGTCACCTGTCAATCATCTGACTGTTAATTTAGAAAGCTCCGCCCCTTGCACTAGAGTTCAGGTATTTCGGGTTTTGAAGAGAACTCTGTCCTTTTCCAGACTGGTTCCAGTTGGTTGGTCTCATTCATGACATCGGCAAAATCATGGCCTTGTGGGGAGAACCTCAGGTAACAATCCACAATCCACCCACAGTAAAAAAAACAATTATACAGGTACGACATCTCACGAACGATGCCCTGCTTGTGTGTGTGTGTGTGTGTGTGTGTGTGTGTGTGTGTGTGTTAGTGGGCCGTGGTGGGAGACACGTATCCTGTAGGCTGCCGCTTTCAGAACTCCATCGTTTTCAGAGACTCGACGTTTGTGGAGAATCCAGACAACAAAGACGACAAACTGAAGTGAGTTAATTACCTTTACATCACAGCGCCGCTGAATTCTGGACTCTGATTGGTCAGAAGGTGTTGATTCATTTTCTATAACAGCAGCTCTGACAGTAGTGCAGGTTTATTTATAATTAATGCACTCGTTTTAATACGTTATCGTTTCTATAGCAACAGCTCATTCAAAGGGACGTGTACAGCGGACTGTCAGCTCCAGTGATGATAAACAGATTTTTAAAAAATCATTGATATGGTGGAGTTTTCTGCAAGAAGAAATGTGTTTATGTAACATTATTGGAAGGAGTCTCCAGTGTCAGCGCTTTGTAACAGTCAGAAGCAGAGTTTTTCAATGTCGCCATGACAACCACCATGTCTTCAGAGTTTTCCGACGTCTTCAGGACAGAGGAGTTTACGCTTCTTTGCAGCTTCTCTGTAACGTGACAAGCTGTGATGTTCAACAGGGATGTTCAACAACATTAAATGTAACTATAAATGGATAAAAAGTATGGCATATCATTCTTTAATTAATAAAAAAAAGTGTAATTGTTGTGGTATAAGAGGAATAAAGGACTGCAGTTATGGGAGAATCGGCTTTGCGTCAGGATGTTGATTAGTTTTCTATAACCGCACAACCTGTTGTGTTGTTTTCCTGAATAATTACAATAATTAAACCCACACACCAACATGCATAAATAATCAGTTCTGCTCCATAAACCTTTTATGCATTTTATAAAAATTTATGTGCATGAATTATTACAAACATCTACAGAAACAGTGCGAGCTGTAAAATCCGCTCACATTTCACTTTAAAACTTTAAATCTAAATCTAAACGAGTGAATTAAACAGATCACATGGTGTTGAAACTTCCTGTCCTGCAGCACAGAATGTGGGATTTATGAGCCTCACTGCGGGCTGGACAACGTTCTGATGTCTTGGGGACACGACGGTGAGTTCATTAAAGTTCATTTTCATCTTTTAAAATAATCTGTGTAAATTCATCTATTGTTTAATACGTTTCTAAAGTGACTAACAACGATCTAAGAACATCTCTGCACCTTTTCCCCTCATTAAAAACGCCAGGATCTATGAATATGCATGAATATGCAAATAAAAAAAAAAAACACGCCCATACTGATTAGTCACATGAGTCTAATTTCAGTCTTTATTTACATCCTCATTCTCTCACTGATTTATTTCACACCAGCCAAAATTTATAAAAATATATTTCTACGTTGCCAAGGCAACCACCATGTCTTCATCACTAAAATTAGATTAGATAGTTAGCTTAGCAATCTTAGCATGCAGGTTCGGAAGCTAACAGCAGCACAGAACTCCATTGTCACCTGCTTATATATTAATTTGCATATCAGACATGATTGGCTCAAAGTTTAATTAGTGACATCACAAAATCAGCTCATACGTAGCCCCGCCCCCAAATCAGTTTTATACAGAAATCCCTTTGGTTTAAAAGGAATAATTTTGAATTTAACACATTTTATCCAAATATATACAGTATATACCATATTAATATAATCAGAATTAGCATCCGAGAGGAGTGTAACATTTAAGCATCACACTGTAGAGTTATTATTATATTTTAATTACATAATAACAATTACTTTAATATTACTACTACTACTACTACTACTACTAGAGATGGCACTGATCCGATACCGGTCCAGTATCAGTATCAGTATCAGTACAAAAATGTTGGATCGGACATCGGAGAAAAAGCAGATATCGGATCCTGTAACAGCAAAGATAGGAACTGGATTTGGAAAAGAAATTGATTTTGGATTTCTGTTAATGTTCACATATAATGAGACTTGACTGTTTTCTCTTAAGTTAGGATCGATTTTATTATGTTTATACTTTGGCATATTTACAGTGGAAGTGATTTTTATGTGAAAGAGTTTAACCGTGATGTTAAAGTAAACATTTTAAAGCTCAGTAGTTTTTTTTTTTTAAAGAAAACAATATGGGATGTGTGTCAGTGTCTGAAAAGAATAAAGTGCTACAGTGCCATCTCTAACTACTACTACTAATTATTATTATTATTAGTGACATTATAATGTACAAGGAAGATAATCATAAGCTGATAAACGAGTAAAATGTCACTGTATTACAGAATATCTGTACCAAGTGATGAAGTTTAACAAGTGTCCGATTCCTGAGGAGGTCAGAGTTCAGCGTTTCCTCTAAACACATTAAACAGTAATAATAATCTCTTCACTTCGTCTGAATAGTTTACGTCAAGTGGTATCTCTCCGACTTTCTCTCCCTCTCTCTCTCCCTCTCTCTCTCTCTCAGGGTCTGTATATAATCCGCTTCCACTCGTTCTACCCCTGGCACACACACGGAAACTACACACACCTGTGTAACGACAAAGATCTCCGGATGCTGCAGTGGGTCAAGGAGTTCAAGTACGATCTCGTTATTCACTTTCACAATTTCACTGAATTCTTTTCTATCATGATTTCACCGTAAATCTTCAGTACGGAATAAACACAGCGTGCGGTGCCGAGCTGCGTTACTGTGACCACCCCGGAGTTGATTATTTTCCTCTAACAGCACGTCCCTGAGTGTTTTATTTCTCTTACACCACAGCAGTTTACCGACAGTTTACTCTTTATTCCCACTTCAAGTCTTGTCATGATAACGTGAAACCACAAAGAAGCGTAAACTCCTCCGTCCTGAAGATGTCGGAAAACTTAAAGCTACAGCTTTACCTCTGACACTGGAGACTCCTTCCGTAAATGTTGAATAAACACATTTCTCTTTTCAGGAAACTTCATCATATCAACGATCACACGTTTTTGCCCTGTTTATGTTGTGTCTGCCGTACACGCCCCCGTGAATGAGCTGTTGCTATAGAAACGATAACAAAAACCTCTGCCTTAAAGGTTATACGTAAAACCCTGTGCAGAACAGCGTGTTTCTTTATCAGGAAAGATTCCAGCTAAGAACCTCCAGTTAACCCTTAAAGAACCATTTTCCCCCCTAAGAGTATACAGGTCACATTGCATGTATTATTTTATTAATTTTATGTTTAAAATTCTCAAACTAAAAATGTATTAGGACAAATCAGATGCTGTCCACTGTAGATAACAACTATGTTTGATTCTGTTACATAACTTTAAGGAAAAAAACAAAAAGCTTTAAAATTCAGCAAAAATGAATGAGAGTTTATGAGGGGGGCACTTACTTTTGAGCAGCAGATGCACACTATTGCTGTTCAAGAGCTCTAATATGGACATCTGAGGTTCTAGTGTACTTTATCACTGTCTTGAAGAAACACGGGTTAGATGGATAAACTGGATCAGTAAAGACGTGACGTTGCTGTGTGTGTGTGTGTGTGTGTGTGTGTGTTCCAGTAAGTTTGATTTGTACACCAAAAGCACGGACCTGCCTGACGTGGAGGATCTGAAGCCATATTACCAATCACTCATCGATAAGTACTGCCCAGGAGTCCTGCACTGGTGATCACGACCTCGTCGCTGATCGTACGCAGGATCTGCTTAAAGCGGCAGTGTGTAACTTTCAGAGCCCTCTGCTGGCTGAGAGAGGAACTGCACTTGACACGTCGCAACTACATACTCCTTGTGAGATTCCTTTTTTAAGGACGTGGGTGGGGTTGAGCAGTTCTGCTTGGGTTGGGGGCGGGGCCTAATTTCAGGGCCAGAAAAATGTAATTTCAATCCTGAAAAAAAAAAGAAAATCAGAGACCCACTGTATGGAAGTATCACATATATCACAGTTTATAATACTGTTAATCATATTGATATGATTATAATGCATTTAGAGATCATTAAAAATTTTACAAACTGCAGCTTTAAAGAATCAGATACGTATAAAAAGCTTGGAACAAAATAAAGTAGCGCATATTAGCGATTAACTTACTGTTCATACTGTAAGATTCTGTTTGGCTACATTTATGACTGTATAAGATCTCTATAATCCTGTTTATAAATTCTGTATAATAAATTAAAGCAGATATTATAAATAAAAACATCACATGACTTCTACTGCTTTATTTCACTTTTTCACCACTTTTTTTTTTCCCTCCATCTTTCCCTGAAATTAAAACCGCACACATCAGACAGCGAATACAAATAAAATAAAAATCAGACTCAGCAGATCAGATTTTAACTTTAAACCTAATTACCATTTTGTTTCAAAAAGACAAGTTTTATAACAAAGTAATAAAAAGTGTGTGTGTGTTGCTATAACAGGAGTCACTGTTGCCTCCCTGAAGTTGATTATTTTCCTATAACAGCACATCCCTGAGTGTTTTATTCCTCTTACACCACTGCAGTTTACCGACGCTTACACTATTTTTATTTACTGAAGAACGACACATCAGTTTTTTTTATCTGTTTATAGTTACGTTTAATGTTTGTGAAACGAGTTAGTTTCTGTTGTCGCTTACGTTATAGCAGCTATAAACACTCGTTCCCTCACCAGCGTCTCTTTATTCTCTCACTCCAAGTTAGTAAGAGAAAAAAACCGCAGCTTGTCATGTTACGTTTTAAAATCTGTTAAAAGCGTCCGCTGTACGCGTCCCTGAGACTGAGCTGTTGCTGTAGAAACGATAGCGTATTAGAGCGAGCGCATTGATATAAGCCTGCACTAATGTCAGAGCTGCTGTTATAGAGAACTAATCAACACCTTCTGACCAATCAGAGTCCAGAGTTCAGCCGCGCTGTGGTGTGAACTGTTTTATTATAAAATGTACAAAAAGTGTTTTACTTCTTTGACAAAATCATCCGAACGAACACGGAGGGAAAAAACACACCATGAAGAAAAGAAGTGAAAGAGAGAAAAAACAAAAAGAAAAGGCACAATCAGTGGGTTGTAAAGTGATAGAATAAAATAAATGAAGGAGTGCGTTAGCGAGGCGGAGGAAGTAACGATGAGATTAAAAAACTGGATTGTCATGCAGCTGATAAACCTCACGACCCAATCAGAATCCGGGAGAAATTCATCTTTTATAATTAATTTCTCTAATTCATCTTATAATGAATTTTCTCTCTCTCTCTCTCTCTCTCTCTCTCTCTCTCTCTCTCTCTCTCGAGTCACAGGATTGAAAGTGTGTGTGTGTGTGTGTGTGTGTGTGTGAGATTAAATATGAGACATAAAACAAGCACTGAAGATCACGACACCGACATTGCGATAAATTACACCACGATACGCTTTTCTGAGAATATCGCGAGCGCTTTTATAGTGTTCTAACACTTCAGTCGATTGTGTTTCACTTGTAATTTAAAAAAGAAAAAAAAAAGAAAAAAAAAGTGATTTTAATGAAAATGTCTAAGCATTGCGATATTTCTGCGTATCGCCCGGAACGCATGAGGAAAGCAGGTGAGGAGTTTAATAAAAGAAATAAATTTAATTTACGATTCTTTTAGAAAATAAAGAAAACGCAGCACGAGAGCGAAGCGATGCGATGTAGCGCATTCAGAAGTAGTGTTTTATTTCCTTTTCCTAACAGGCTCCGACTCTGTATTTTCCTCTCCCTCGCTCTCATCACTCCTCTTTATAAACTCCTCTTCCTCATATCCCTCCTCTTGCTCACACTCATCCTCTTCCTCCTCCTCCTCCTGCTCATTCGCTTCCTCTTCTGCTTCCTGTCTCGCTTCCTCTTCCTTCTTTACGTCCTTCTCCTCCTCCTCCTGCTGCTCTCGGGAGTGTGTGTGTGTCGGAGGACGAGTGTGTGAGCGCAGACTGTTGATCAGACACACGGTAGCTGCTGAACTGAAGAGGGTCCACAGCAGGACGTGAGCAGGAACGTCCCTCACGTGTTCACCTACAGACTGCAACATCCGCAAGAGCCACGAACCCGAAGCACGCCGTGTGGGAGATTTATCCTGAAACACACACACACACACACACACACACACACACACACACACACACACACGCCACTACGTAAGGAATAAACCATGAAAGGGGCACGCAGTTACTGGAAACTAATCCACGATGGAGTGGTGTGATCTGACCAGACATTTTCCTCTAACAGCACTAACAGTGTTTTATTCCTCTTACACCACAGCAACCTCCCAACAATTACAATTTTTCAATTTATTTACTTAAACCAATGCTTTTTATCCACTTCTTGCTACATTTAACGTTTCATGAAACAAGTCCCTTCCTGTTCCCTCTTGTTTTAGCAGCAGCTGAAGATAATAAATAGACAAAAAAATAGACGCAGCTTGTTACGCGTGTTACTGAGAAACCGCAGCGTAAACTCGTCTGTCCTGAAGACGTCGCAGCTTTACCTCTGACACTGGAGACTCCTTCCATAAATGTTAAATATCATCTCCTTACAGAAAACTTCACCGTATCAGCGGTTTTTTTTAACGTCCCTGTGGATGAGCTCCAGGTTCGAGAATTCAACAGTGCTGTGGTATAAAACTTAGCGTGATGCAAAAATATAAATAAATAAATAAATAAATAAATAAAATAAAAATGTTACTGTTAATCTTCTAGATCGCTTGGACGAGTCTCACACTGCGTACCTTTATATTGAGGCCGTGTTGAGTCAGCGTGTCCTCCAACACCGCATCGCCGAGACGCACAGGCGGATAAAACTCCTCTACGTAGATCCTCCTCCACCACCTCTGAGGTAATGAGCTACACACACACACACACACATACACACACATACACACACATACACACACATACACACACATACACACACATACACACACACACACACACACACACACTTAAACCCAAGAAATAACTAAAACTGGCCTGGAACATCTTTAACACCTTTACCTTCATTACCAAACATATATACATAAATATGCAAATTAAGACACGCCCCCCAGGTCCTTCTGCTGTAAATTCGCTCAAAAACAGACTTCAGATGGATCATTTTCTCACCGATTTATTTAACAGCAGCAAAATTTATCAAAATATATTTTAAACGTTATGACGTCTGCCCCATCGTGTGTCCATCACCAGCTAACATTCAGTTAGCTATCAGCTAAACTTGCTATCCAAGTTTTCTGGTTTGAAATTTTCAGGGACTGTATATACTACAATATTCTGCTAATTTGCATATCAGATGTGATTGGTCTAAAGCTGTAGAGCTTCTTTAATGACATCACAAAATGAGCTCATCTGTAGCCACGCCCCCAAATCTGTTTTATGCACAAATATCAAGAAAGTTGCGTGTAACAAATCTGACACATGAACAGCAATGTGCAGAATCAAAATCGGAGTTTAAACAGTAAACGATTTTAATCGCGATAAACGTCACGCCGTAGCGTTCAGGAGGATTTTAATCGTAATTAACGTCACGCCGTAGCGTTCAGGAGGAACGGAAATGTGATAAACGTACAGTGGAGTGTTGTGTAATTCTCACCCATCCTCTTTAGGCTCGGTAAACCAGTACTTGTAGCGATGAGCGCGGATGTAGACCGGAGGCTGTTTAATGAACGGGTACTGAGTCTCGTCTGTCTGAATCAGCTTTATCACTGCATCACACACACACACACACACACACACACACACACACACACACACACACACACACAGTAAATACAGGACCCCTGTACCCGAGCTACACCCGTGTCCCCTGCAGCCCCCCTGCGCCCCCTCACCGTCCCTCTTCCCCTGCAGGAGTCGGCGCACGAGGCTGCTGAACCACGGGCTCTGTGTGTGAGGTCCGAGAGCCGCGAACCACATCTGCCAGTCGAGTCGGGGCTGATGAGGAGTCACCAGAGGGGGCGCTCTGCTCACGTTCCCCGGTTTATATATGAACTCGATCTCCTACAGGACAGGAAGTCAGAGAATCCCAACAGGAAACTGTTACAACTCATAGCACAGTGGAGTTTAGGATACACTCCTCCTATCGTGAGTTTGAACCTCGGTACTCACCGTCCACGTGCTGCCGTCCGCGCTGCCCTCCACGATGACCTCGGGACGACCTCCGACCCCCGTCATCCTCCGGAACAGACCGTACGAGTTCACCACCTGATAGCGATCAGTCATCTCAAACGCCCTGCGCACACCGGGCCACAGGTTAGAGTGCGCCTCGTACTCGAAGTAGGTGTAAGGAACCTGTATGTATACACACACACGCACGCACACGCACGCACACGCACGCACACGCACGCACGCGCACGCACGCGCACGCACGCACGCACGCGCACACAATGAGTATAAATCAGTGAATTACAGACAAAGGTGTAAACTTGAATTAAGTTACTGACCAGGCTGATGGCGAACATGGAGGCTGCTGCTGCAGAGAAGACGCCCCACTGCATCGTGCTCCAGAGACGCCGAAACACACCTCTCACACACGCACTCCTGAACACAGACACACACACACACACATACACACACACACACACACACACACACACACACACACACACACACAGAACATACTTCATATACATAAATTCAGCATTAGTGTTTATACTTTGTGTAATGTTTAACGCCTCAGCACGGATCTGTAAAAGACACTGTTCCTCTGACTCTTTACACACACCGCTGGATTAGAGCGCCATCTGCAGGATATACCTGATAACTGTTTCCTTCCACAGAATATAATTAAGGCTTTAAAACTATAAAATGCAACTGGTCCCTTAACAAAGCTTCCAGTCCTGTGTGTTTCTGCTCAGAATGGACAGGAACGGTGTTTGGGGGCGGAGCTAACAGCACTGTTCATCACCGATTGCCGTACACAATGTACAACACCATATACACACACACACAAATACAGGGGGAAAATAAATAAAAAAAATTAAGAGCTTATAATAAATAAAAAAAAAATAAATAAATAAATAAATCATTTGGCTCAATCGTAATTTTACATTCCAGTTCATTAATATCGATCATGTTTTCATCATTACTGCTGATGATATTTAAAACCTCCTTCATCAGCTTTGACTGTCGTCACGGTAACCGTTCCCAAGGTCTCACCTGAACATGGCAGTGATGATCTCCCAGGTGAGAGACAGAACTCCGATCCAAATACTGGGCACCGTCACAGCCTTCAGAAAGCTGTTAAACTCATAATGTGTGAAGGCTAAAGGAAAAAAACAAAAAAACAAAAACATATTTTTGTACTTTAAGGTGTTTACGACGGACAGCGTATGATAAACAGCAGAACCTTTACAGCACCTGTTTTAGAGGAGATGCTTTTCTTGTCCCAGTCCACTTTCAGGTCGAAGTAGAGGACGGTCCAGTAGCTGAGCAGCGCGTAAACACCCACCTCGACCACGACACACGCCCACGCCATCGCGGCCTGCAGCGAACCTGAGCCACAGGGCAGGAACTTCCTCAGGCTCACTGACTAAACTAAACTTTGAGCTTCTTCTTTCTCTCTCTTTTTTGTCTTTTGAAATATGACATGCATCAAAACAAACTTTACAAATGTTATTTAATTCACACATGAGATCATTCAGATCATTCTGTAAACTTCAGGAGGTCCTTCTAAAACGGTCCAAAGCCCTATTCGGACAGCGTTAGTTTCACACCAGTCTCTGGAGAAATGTCGGCTACTCTGATTTTTTTTCCCTCTCAAGCAGGAAATCTTGTCCTTTGTCCTTCCAGAGCTGAGAAAATGTAATTTCATTAATTCAGATTGTTCTCACAAATCAGGTTCATATCAACACTCTCCATGTAATATGGCATCGTTTCTATAGTAACAGCTCACACACAGTGACGTGTACGGCGGATTAAAAACGTGCAGTCAATCAGTGAGGAGACATATATGTAATGTTTATGGAAGGAGTCTCCAGTGTCAGAGGTGAAGCTGTAACTGTAAGTTTTCTGACATCTTCAGGACAGAGGAGTTTTTGCGGTTTCTCATTAACATGTCAAGCTGCGTTTTTTTATCTTATTATCTTCAAGAGAGAGAATAAAGAGACGCTGGTGAGGGAACGACTGTTTATAGCTGCTATAACATAAGCGACAACAGGAACTAACTTTTTAACTAATTACAGGCATTCCACAGAATAAATGTAACTGTCATTCTTGATTCGACTCCACCTTCCACGATCATCACAGCGGGTTTCTGAACAGGTTTATAAGAAGTGTGAAATAATCAGTCGAATTAATTGTAATTATGGACCTTAATTATTTACACCCTTTACTAACTTTATTAACATATGCGTGATGTCATGATATTAGGTGTATACATTATCGGTGTGAGGAGACGACGCCATATACATAAGCAACGCTTAACTAAAATATATTATACCATGGGCTGTCTGAATACTCGATTCTGATTGGCTCAGGTGTGTGCTGAATGCACAAGTAGTTAATTTAAGAACCGTTCTAAATTATAAACAATCGTAACCATAGCAACATTCAGTTACAGTTAAACTCACAGCTTCATTATTAGTAGAGACGCAGGTCATTCACACTCTCTCTTTCCCTCTCTTTCCCTCTCTCTCTCTCCTTCTCTCTAAAATATAGGTTCAGGTCATTCACACTCTCTCTTTCCCTCTCTCTCTCTCCTTCTCTCTTTCCCTCTCTCTCTCCCTCTCTCTCTCTCCCTCTCTCTTTATTTTAGAGAGAGAGACAGAGAGAGAGAGAGAGAGAAAGAGAGAGAGAGAGAGATTCAGGGCATTCACACTATCTCTCTCTCTCCTTCTCTCTCTCTCTCTCTTTCTCTCTCTCTAAAATATAGATTCAGGGCATTCACACTCTCTCTCTCTCTCTCTCCTTCTCTCTCTCTCTCTCTCTCTCTCTCCTTCTCTCTCTCTCTCTTTCTCTTTCTCCCCCCCCCCTCTCTCTCTCTAATAAAGATTTATTACAATTCATTCAAATGAATGTAATCTTATCGCTCTACTTTATATGTGATTTAGGGCAACAGAATTCTAGATCTAACGACCTGTATATAAAATAACTGATGAAAATTCACCGTTATTTTTATCCTTTCAGTCAAATTTTGCTCTGCAAACATCAGCGACAGCTTTAACTCGTCAATGCTGCTAAGCGAGCGTGGTATAAGTGCGATAATCCACGGCCAGGTGTGCGTTACACGATCTTAATGCGCTCCGCTTTGCGTCAGGTGATTCTTTACCTCCACCACGTCGTGCGTTAAAGCAGCGTAACGCGCACCTGGATGTGGATCATTCCTCATGTATTTTGTGAACACGGTATCAAACTTTTTTAACTGCTGTGCTATGAACATGGCCTTAGACAACTTTCCTGCCTAGAACGAGAAGAATGAAAGAGCGGATGAAGTTCATACTCTTCTCCTTCTGCTGCGTGCGTCTGTAGAGCCAGAAGTTGACGTGTTCGTCGTCCAGCAGAGAAAAACACAGCAAGATGGTCAGCAGATTAAAGAAGTTATAATTCCCCGACAGGATGATCAGCACCTGCAGCAAGACCTGTCCAACACACACACACACACACACACACACACACGTTACAGAGGCAACTGATCATCCAATCACACACTGAAAACACCACACAGAAGCTCCGCCCACCTGCATGTAGAAGGCAAAGAGTCGGTGTCGGCGGATGGGGCTGAAGAAGAGGAACGGCACAGCGATCTCGATGACGAAGGTGGCAAGAACGCTGACCTTCTGAAACCACACGGGCAACTGGTGGGCGAACCAGGCCAGGGGCGTCGGGATACACTGCGTCTCGTAGTGATACGTCAGCGCTGACACACACACACACACACACACACACACACACACACACACACACACACACACACAGACTCTAATGAAGCTGTAAAGGTGTCAAATCGCTCCTTTCAGAGATGGAACTACTTTTTCAGAGGGAGGAGTTTGTGGTAGTTGTGTGTCTCTGATGGCGTATGGATTCCACAAAACCTTCAGGAAAGTGTAAAGGAGCCGGAGCTACTTTTTACTGTATTGCTGCAGTGTGTGAAAGTTACAGATAAAAGATAAAAGTCCATGAGAGCAGCTTTGGGGAGATTTTCTCTCACG
>CM040980.1:29243110-29246034 GCA_022985145.1 Pangasius djambal | reverse complement strand
GAATTAATTAACTGACATTTAAATAAAATAAAACGTTTCTAATAATTTTGTTCATGTTAAATAGAACTAATCATCACACGCCTGTTCGGCCCTGACATAAAGCCTTTACGCCGCGTCGTACCGATCAGACGTTCCATATTAGCACAGTGAGGTGTTAAATTCATGCAGCTGTGACACGTGAACATCACTCAGTCCTCCATTAAAGCGGCTGTAAGCAACGTCGGCCATGTTGTAAACGAGAAAAACAACACTCACAGCTAAACACTGGGAGTTTTTTCTCAACTGCCAGCGCACATTTCACATGCAATCCTACAGGAAGTGGCTGATGTTTTCGTTTTTCAGAAAAGTGCCATGTGATAAACACTTTTTTTTTTTTTTAACCTCCTGACCAATCAGGAAGCAGCTTTAGGTTGTGTTAGCACTGACTATAAAGCACAGAATGGTCACAGAGTGATTTAACCTTCCTCAGAGTATTTATTTACCTGATAGCTATCAGAATCCAAGCACAGTTTAGCCAAAGTGAACTTTAGAAAAATTGCTTACAGCACCTTTAAGTCGCTGAAATGCTGATTATAAAGCCTAGGTGGGTCACATAGTCACTTTATTTCCTCAGAGCGTTTATTTTAGCGATGGCTATAAGAATATAAGATAGCTATCAGAATCCAAGCACAGTTTAGTCAAAGTGTGCGTTAGAAGAATTGCTTACAGCACCTTTAATTTGTTTAGGTACTGATTATGAAGCCAGTGAAATCATAGAGATTATTTATTTCATCTGAGTGTTTGTTTTAGTGACAGACATCAGGATATAAGCAGCGTTTAGCCAAAGTGTGCTTTAGAAAAATTGCTTATGGCCCCTTTAATTTGTTTAGGTACTGATTATAAAGCTTGTGACAGTCACAGAAACATTTTATTTCTTCTGAATAAGCTAAGCGTCTAGCTAAGGTGTGGTTTATAAAAATTGCTTACAGCAGCTTTAAGTTAATGCTCATGCTGCTCTGTTATGAAGCCTGTATAAGTCCATGCTCTGAAGTGCGTCATTCAGGCCAAATTAGAAAACAAAAACAAAAACAAAAACAAAAACAAAGCGTAAACACTGAACACCGTTGGTCCGGGGCGAGGAGTGGATGGATGCGCTCCTACTTGTTTTAATTGATCCTCGTCTTATGGTGTGAGCTTTCAGTCTAAGCTGCTCTATCCAGGAACTGCATCTGTCTGTAAAGGAACTGTAATCAACTGAGGGGGCTGGGCACACACACACACACACACACACACACACACACACACACACACACACACACGGTGTACATAAAGCACCCAGGAACAAACACAGACACGGACGAGCGCATGCCATCACACCACATCACACAAACACACAACAGAGGGATACACAGAGAGAGGAAAAGGGACAGAAAGAAAGAAAAAAAGAAAAAAAAAAAGAACAGAGGCATAAAATGGCTGATGCTGGAGTGTGTGTTGCAGAACTGCAAACAGTTTCACACAAAAGGAGAAGAAAAAAAAACAAACAAACAAACAAACAAAAAAAACCCCGAGAACAAAATGGAGACTCACCTCGAGCGCTCGGAAGAGCTCCTGAAACCTCGGACAAACCTAATATACACACACACACACACACACACACACACACACACACACACTATTTTACACACGACTCTTAAAACTGATGGCTTAGTAAACAGACACAGCACGTTTCCACCACAGGAACCAATTTAGTTCCTGCTCCACAGTCGGTACTTTTCTAAAGACGAGGAACTATTAGGGCGGAGCTTGCCGCATTCTCTTCTCTCATTGGTTAGAGGCAACTCTCTCACCTGTTTACTCAGCGAGCAATTTCATATCAGTGTTCCTCAGTTTTATAACTTTCTTTGCAGGTCCAGGTACCTGGGTGGAAACGTGCTTCCGGTAGGGTGAACCAAAGGGACCAAAGGGTAAAGGTCAGAGGTGAAGGTTTACCTTTGGTAGAGCTCAGAGGGTTGGAGGAGGAGGAGGAGGAGGATTCAGCAGGGAGCTCTAAAGGGAACTGAAGCTGCTCTTCATTTTCTGTAACTGACGAGGAATCAGCCTCGGATTAGCTTCGGCTAACGGGTTAATTCGGGGACAAAACCAACAACCTGCATGCTGTGTGAAAGTATTTAATACAAACACACACCGAGCGCACATCGCCTTTAATTTCTAATTTAATACGAAATAAGAAAAGCGTAACTACAAATTCTAAAACCAGGTTTGTATTTTAGACAGCGTGATTCATACTGACAGAAGAAAAAAACATCGGTAACAAGAAAAAACTGAATTTAACCAGAAAAAAAACCCCACTAGTTTATGTCAATAGACAAGACGGCAATTTTAAGAGATTTTAAAAGAAAATTAAGAAAATTTAAGAAAACAGCGAGGTGTTAAGCTACTTAACAGCAAGCAGCAACTTTTTTTTTTTTTTAACAAAGTGAAAGTAATAACAGGAGCAATTTCGCATTTCGCATTCGCGCGAAGTCTTTCCTACTTACATTCGGTCATTTTTCCGACCTTTTAGCGACTTTATTTCCAATAAGAGGCTAGAGTAAAGTCATTGACAACCAATCACTGATCACTACTTTCCCCACTGACCAATCACTGATCACTATTTTCCCCATTGACCAATCACTGATCACTATTTTCCCCATTGACCAATCACTGATCACTATTTTCCCCATTGACCAATCACTGATCACTATTTTCCCCATTGACCAATCACTGATCACTATTTTCCCCATTGACCAATCACTGATCACTACTTTCCCTATTCCCTATATAATCTATTACATAGCCTAGTCTATAACTATTACGTTCTATTCCGATCAGGACGATTCAATGAATATGCAAATCAGTCGGTAAGATCACCTGGAGACTTCTAGCGACTTTATTTTGACCAC
>CM040980.1:29167592-29170092 GCA_022985145.1 Pangasius djambal | reverse complement strand
TTGTGCCAAAGAGCAAGCAAGGGTTATTTTTCTTGGACACGTCCATAAAGGTTGACGTTATGCAATGTCCTTCACACTGTCTGAGCTGTCACAGTAACTCAGATTCCCATTGATAACCCCTGTGCCAAGTCTGAAGCACGTGCCCATCTGTTTTTCAGAGCTAGATCGCACAAGTAGCGCACTGTCCTTGGCGTCATTTCAGAAGGACGCTCACTGTGGCTCTGATTGGTGGTACTATGGCTCGTGCTATACCTCCTGATTACTGCTGTGGATTTTTACTTGGTCACCGATCTTCTTGTATCCTTTTCCATCTTTGTGAACTCTCACAATCTGATGTTTTTAAATCCCTCTGGCAATTCTTTTCCACGTGGAGCCATGATGCAGACATGCAGATAGACACAGACACTTGAGAAGGTTCTGGGGTGCGTCTCAATCCGCTCGCTAGTTCAGCAGTCAGGGAGGTGGCCATTTTAACTGCTGTCTCAATCGCAAAATGCTTCCAATGCACTGGAACGTTTGATCCCTAAAAAAAATCCCACAATGCACCGCAAAAACCAGGGAGCATCGATGCTCAGTATGTTCCCTTACAGGAAAATGATGCCTCTCAACTCCAAAAAAAAAATTGGCGGACGAACTGTCAGCCAACTTCGTCTACAAACGTCAGTAGCTTCTTATCGTTGTTGCAGCTCTGATTACTTACATTAACGATTTTTAACTTTATTTGACGTTTTATATGCAGTGTGTTTAACGACTAAGTGTTTAACGACTTTTTTAAAATCCACTAGCGAGCCTACGATCCTGCTCGAAGCACCATGACAGAAACGTGTGTGATTAAGCTAACAAATTTATGACATATAAGATCAGAAAGATATCGGTCCTGCCTGTTGTTGATAAATGCCAGCAGTGATGAACCAGGGTCCTAGTGCCCGAACCCCTTTACACGAGC
This sequence comes from Pangasius djambal, assembly GCA_022985145.1. Classification (NCBI taxonomy): domain Eukaryota; kingdom Metazoa; phylum Chordata; class Actinopteri; order Siluriformes; family Pangasiidae; genus Pangasius; species Pangasius djambal. The sequence goes on along the minus strand of CM040980.1, from coordinate 29,169,146 downwards.
TACTGATTCACGAGCTGGAAATCACTGGAAATCACTGGAAATCACAGGTGCACAGCTGTACAGGTAACTTGTGTGTCAGTGATCACGGGTGTATTCACTTTTGTTGCATTGAGCTTCTACTTTGGGGTCTGTCTTTCCAATATAGCCTTTTAAAGTATTTGTTTTTGAAGAGGAAATACTCTACTTGTCAAATTAGAAATAACGTAATTATTGAGAGGTGATATAATTTTGAAGTTTTTGAAATTTTGAAACGTCTATTTGACGTTTAGGTGATATTACACAGGAATGTACTCACTTCTGTATACTGTATGAGGTCGGAAAGGGGGCGGGGCCTCCAGTTAATGTCATAGAATTAACACAAATGCACAAATCATTCCATACTATCATACTCCGATGAAGCTAAACTGTGAAGCTCCTAAACACACAAAAGGCGTAACGATCGTCGGGAGTAAACGTCGCCGGATATCGGAGCAGTGTAATGTTTTGCGAGTGTTATATCGCATAGGCCGACCCTGACCAATCTGCACTAGCATGAGGATGTGTTTCCGATGGACACCAAGCAAAAACGTCTGCTAAATGCTGCAAATGTAAAATATGCACGAAAAATGACAACAATGTGAAGGAGGTGTTCAAATGTGCGTGGTCATGTTACTAAATTATAGACATAAATAATAAATAAGAGTCATGCAATGCCATAATAAGCTAGCACCGGGTACCGCTCCCTCGCCTCAGCGCTATACCTGATGCAGAACACAACACTGTCTAGGTCATGTTTCACATAATCACACGCACACACACACGCACACACACACACCTCACTTGTATAACCTGTGAAACAGGAAAATGAATACAAGCTGCTAACAAATGAGAAAACAGTATAACAATAAATAAGAATTTGATAAGCAGTAATTGTTCAGGCTGAAATCAGGCTCTGAGGCGTCAGAAAACACAAATTCGTGTCGTTCGTAGTTAAAGATGAGTCTTTTCACTAAACGATCACCACGCTGATGACGCTGGTTGAGCTGTCTGACTCCTCAAGGCCATTAATACGAGCTGCTAATACGAGCCTGGTACGTGACACGTGTGGCATCTGAGTGAAAACCATGATAAGCTGCATTTCACCATGTTCTTGCCCTGAAACTGCACATGAAGTTCAGCAGTAAACGACCAAGTGCACTACATGTACAGCATGTGAAAAATAATCACTTGTAAAATTAAAAACACATTCCACACATGTAAAAATGATGTGAAAATAAATGAGTTATAGAAAAAAAAAATGTAAGAATGTTTGCCGTACATGTGAAAATAAATTAACGATGAAAGAAATCAAAAATCCCTGCTGAAATCATGAAAAAATAAATCACGTGTGAAAGATAAACATACGAAAATAAAACAAATCATACGAAACATGAGATGCGGAAAAGATCACAGTGTGTGTCTTACATGTGAAAAATAAATGGAACAATAACGTGGAAATAAATAAAACCAAGTGCTGAACATCGGTGAAGTCCAAATGAGCAAAAAGAAATTGTGAAGAAAAAAAATCATGTAAAC
>CM040980.1:29122552-29132552 GCA_022985145.1 Pangasius djambal | reverse complement strand
ACAGGTCCAGAAACAAGGTGGAGAAAATCCAGCGTGTTTATGAAATCCCACAATGCACTGCTTCGACTGAAGTTTACCCACAATGCACACTGGTGCCTTCTCTACATGGCACCTACACAGTTAAAAACAAATCTTTTGCACAGTTTGGATACGTTATTAAGTGTTTAAACCTTAAGATTAATAAAAAATGTCCATCTGTCAAAATGTGTAAAGACATTTATATTCATTTATAATACTCACGAAACCGGTGTGTGATGAGTAAATTATTATAACTACAGGAAGTTGTATAAAATAATAAAACTGCAAAGGAAAGAAAATAACTCCGGATCTGCTAAAACTCATATTTCAGAATTATATATAAGGACACTTTCCTACGATGTCCTTACACTCATAGCATGTTATAATGCATTTATAAAGCATTATGGATTATATCGAGGTTTTAAAATACACTACGAATTGTTAACAGAAATATAATCACACTTAGTGCATTATGTTAAACCAAAATTCTCCTGTTCTTGGCCGGCAGGAGTGGGACTCGACGTGGTCTTCTGCAGGTGTAGCTCGTCCGGCTCATGGATTAAAGTGTTCGAGATGCTTTTCTGCTCACCACGGCTGCACAGAGTGGTTATTTGAGTTACTAAAGCCTAATTCTGTCAGCGTGGAGCAGTCTGGCCGTCCTCCTCCGTCCCTGACGCTCACTGGATGTTTTTCGCACCATTCTGTGGAAACTCTAGAGACAGTTGTGTGTGAAAATCCCAGCAGGACTTCTGCAGGTCCTGAAATACTCCAAACCACCAACAACCATTACAGAACAACGTTCTGCTGTTTGATGTGAGCATTAATTGAAGCGCTTGATCTGCATCTTCACGACTTTATGCACAAGTGCAGGTGTTCCTAATAAAGTGGACAGTGACTGTAAACATCACCAGTTTAAGCAATCACTCATCTAACCAAGTATTTTACAACACAAACCACAAGCTAACTTCTCTCTCACTAGCTGCTGAACTCGGTGGCAATACAAATTCATTATATTTTTATTAAATATTAACGTTTAATGATTCAACTGATTCAAAATACATTCTTGTGGTGTCTATAATCAATGAGACAAAAAAAAAAATATATATATATCTTTTTAATTTTACACCATTGAGAATATTTTCATTAAATAATTCCTGAGTCTAATCTTTAAAATCTTTTTTCTTCTATTAGTGCTTTTAAAAAGAGCGATACACGTCCATCTGTTTTTCTCGGCCCTGAGAAGATAAAATTTAAATTTGTTCCTCTGAAGGTCTTTTCCTCTCTCTGTTTGACGTAGAACCCTTTCAGGAACCTAAGAACCTTTAATTATTAAACCCTTAAACAACACCCTGTAACTGTTTCCATACCAGAGAAGGAACCCTTTCAGCATTACACAGAACTCTTAAAGAACGTAGACTCTTTCAACTGCGTGTTTATCAGAAAGGGTTCCGCGTAGAGAACTCAGATTGGAAGCTGAGAACCCTTAATTATCAAGTGAAACTTTAAAGAACCCTTGAATAGCTGTTTTTTTTTTTTTTAAAAGAAATCGATGAGCAGTGACTTGGAGTTTGTATCACACACTTACCTAATTAATACACACACACACACACACACACACACACACACACACACACACACACACACACACACACACACACTCTTAAAATTGGGTTCTTTGGATAATGACGGGTTCTAGATCTGACAGGAAAACACACTGTTGTAGGTTTCTTCCGTGCATCTTAAGGGTTCTAAAATGGTGAAATTACACTAATTAATAACGCTCATGAATAATAAGGTCCTTCTCACTGGAGGTTCTACAGCAGACGTTCTGCTTTAATCGTAGGTCTTTGTGGATTTGGGTTCTAGGTTCCTGCTTTGGAAAGGTTCAGTCACTCACCTGCCTTTCCTGCTGAAAACAAGGTGTTTGAGGAAAACCCTTTAATTCATGGTTCATTCGGATCGAACGATCAGATAAATGATCAGATCATCGCGTGTTCCACGGCAACGCTGCTGATGAGAACACGCACACGGGCCGGTTCTCGCTCCGGAGTCAAACCGCAGCACGAATTACGCCAGCGCCGAGTTACAGCAACATCCTGACTTCATCCTCTTTCAAAACGTTTGTGGCTCTAACGCTGACAGAAAAGAAGCTCCACTCTAACAAACAACAAAATAAACACTCTGGAGCATGGAGCACGCAGTTAGAGGAAAATAATCAACGCCTCGGTGGCGTGATGACGCCTGACATGAAGCAGAGTCACTCTCGCCATCCTGAACTGATTAATTTCCCGTAACAGCACATCCTGAACGGTTTTATTCCTCTTATACTACAGCAATTTGATAATTAATTAGAATTTTTCCATTGATTAAACATCGATACATCATACAATTATCCGTTCATAGTTACGTTTTAATGAAACGAGTCAGTTCCTGTTGTCGCTTACGCTATAGCAGCTATAAACGTCATAAATGTCATGGTACAGAGAGACCGCAAAGAAGCGCAAACTCCTCAGAAGGCTTTTGGTTATTCTTTAAATTAAAAAAAAAAGGATATTTAAAAGTTTTCGGTATTGATTTTATAACTCTGATATTTTTCCAGAACTTTGTCCTGGACGTTTCTTTGGTCTTCATGATGCTGTGTGTTTAGGAATGTTCTTGTATTTTATAAACACACACACACACACACACACACACGAGGAAATACGTGTTAATAACCGAGTTTCAGTGCATCATCTTTTCGTTTCTTTATTGAAACCGTGAAGCGAGAGTGGATCTGAAGGTTGATTGGTCGATTTGTTATAAACTAATAATAAAAAAAAACATAAACAGATGTGGACACCGTGTTGTCTTTAGTCCCTTGGGTACTGTTTTTCCCCTTAACACACATTATTGTTTTTGGTTCTTCTATTAATATCCCTTCTAAAAAAATAGGAATGTTTGATTCTCGGAGGACTTCATCCCTGAACAGAGACACAGTCCATGATTAGTGCAGGAGCTCTTAGCGGTCTGAGGGTTAAGACTACGGGACGCGTTTCAGCCAGCAGCGACGGGCTAATCAGGAGTTTCAGGATCGGCGGGGTTTTCTCGGGTTTTCATCGGCGTTACTGTCCGTTTTTCACACCGAGCATCTTCTCCTGTGGAGTAAAAAATGAGATTCATTAAGTCACTGATCGTAAGTAATGCTTCATATAAATCATTATTATCATCATTATCATCATTATAAAGATTTGCTTAGCCCTAATTGCGTTCGGATTCACTAAATGAACGCTCCGCACCCTGACGCGATGCTTGTGTGTGTGTAAAAATGTTCTGCACTCGAATGAAAGCATAAACCAGTGAACGCGGCCGCCTGCGGACGGTTATTTAGGTGACGCAGGGATCCGTGCGCCTGGTGGATTCGCCGGCGGAGATGAGACGCAAGCTCTCGACGTCTCCTGACTTTTACGCCGCAGCGCGCCGCACGATCCCAGTCCTCGCATTAGATACGGTAAATATCAAGGACCCACGTGCAACACTATATGGCCAAAAGTATGTGGACACCTGGCGATCGCACCCGTATGTGCTTGCTGAACATTCCTTTCTGTTATAATAACCTCCCCCTTATTAAGATGAATTTTATTCTTTAAATAAGAAAAGGTTACCCGTTATTCTGCGGGTTGTGCACTTATTTAATATATATAAGAAATCCGAAAGTCTAAAAAGGGGTCACTGGTCAAAACGCGTTCGAGAACCCCACCCCAGGTGTAGCCTCGCACCTTGATCATGCCCTCGAGCTTCACTGCGTCGGCTGCAAACTTCCGGATGCCGTCCGAGAGCTTCTCCACGGCCATGCGGTCCTCGTTGTGCAGCCAGCGGAAGGTCTTCTCATCCAGGTGGAGCTTCTCCAGATCACAAGCCTTTGCTGTGTACACACACACACACACACACACACACACACACACACACACACACACACACGAATGAAGTATTTTCCCCCAGACATTCCCTGAACCTTCCCAGGAGAGCTCAGGATGCTGACCTTTCTCCGGAGTGAGAGTGCAGGACACAGCGGCGTGATCCTGGCTCAGTTCTCCCAGCAGCCCTGGAGATATGGTGAGAAGATCACATCCGGCCAACGCCTTGACCTCTCCGGTGTTCCTGAAGGACGCACCCATCACCACGGTGCTGTAATCAAACTTCTTATAGTAGTTATAGATCTTCGTTACGCTTATCACACCTGTACGAGCGGGAAACACGAGGGCATCCGGTTTACAGGTGAAGGACTAACAAAATCTGTGAACACAACACTGCGTGTGTGATGCTGTTGTAGTAAAACAATCAGTGACAGGGTGGTGTGACGAGGGTGGAGTTACCGTTAGCACCTAGACGTCGACTACTTTCCTGTAACACCGAGTGTTTTATTCCTCTTACACCACAGTAATTTGCCTACGATTACAATTTCTTTTGTTAAACAAACGACGCGTCATACTTTTTATCCATTTATAGTTACATTTGACGTTCATGAAATAAGTTAGTTCCTGTTCTCACTTACGTTAGAGCAGATGAACAGTCGCTCGCTCACCAGCCTCTTTACCGAGAAACTGTTCTGTCCTGAAGATGACTGACACTGGAGACTCCTTCCATCAATCAATGTTAAACGAACACGGTTTTTAAATTCAGTTTATCATTAACGAATGAGCCGTTGCTATAGAAACAATAACGTATTAGAACGAGCGCACTGATATAAACCTGCGTTACCATCAGAGCCGCCGTTACAAAAGCGTGATTTTAGTCCCAAGTCACATGACCTCAGTGTCTCATTTGCATACAGGACTCTGCAAAAATATTTGCATATTTTAAAGATAATGACTATTTTTATCCGGATGTCCTGCACATACCAGGGTCCTCGTGCGGCTCGTAGGTTTTGCGCTCGGTGTTTTCTTTGTACCAGTCCAGAATGCGGCCTACGAAGGGTGAAATGAGGGTGACCTTTGCCTCGGCGCAAGCCACCGCCTGCGCGAAGGAGAACAGCAGCGTCATGTTGCAGTGGATGCCATGTTTCTCCTCCAGCTCCCTGAGACACAAACCAGTCACTAAAATCGCTAAGAGAAAAGACATTTTAACCCCCAAAAGATACTAAATAAATACACGGACAAACACACCGGCCAGCCTGGATGCCCTCCCACGTGGAAGAAAGCTTGATGAGCACTCGGTCCTTATCCACTCCGGCCTCCTCGTACAAGGAGATGAGCCGCCGCGCTCGAGCCACCATCTCGTCTTTATCGAACGATAACCTGGGAGAGGAAGAATCAACAGTTCTGAACGGCTTCCTCAACACCACCACCACCACCAGCAGACAAGCGAGAGTCAGTTACCTGGCGTCCACCTCCGTGGAGACTCGTCCGGGGATCTTCTTGAGGATCTCCACACCGAAGCTGACGAACAGCTTGTCCATTGTGTTCGTGATCTGCTCCTCTTCGGTCCTATAAACATAACCGTTCACGAGGAAATTACACCAAACACTGGAACGTACACTTTCACTCGTTTCAGACTAAGAACAACTTAGAAGAAGTGAAACTTACAATAAGGAAAATCAGGACGAGGAAAGAGTTTACTAATGAGATAATTGGGGAAGTCAATTAATATCCGTGAGATCAAAACACCTACGCAACCTGTCAATCATTCCAGATTCACCTGCTGACTCATCGTATTACCGGGTGATGATAAGCTCGTAGCAGTGTTATTACTCCGACGTTAAAATGCAGAGCTCCTGAGCAGAAAGCGTGAGATCTCTTACCCGCCGTTAGCGATGCCATATTTAATGGCCTGGTCCACGAGGTGCTGATAAGTGGGCATCTTTGCCGCTGCCAGGATGAGCGATGGGTTCGTCGTGGCATCCTGAGGCTTGTACTCTTCAATCGCTGTAGATGTCAGAAGAAACGCAATCAGAACTCAGCGGATACTTAAATCCTCATCTGCACCCCGGCTTACGGAAACGGCGCTTCGGATAAACGCGCGCGTCTGAGAAACATGCAGATTTAATCACGCTAACAGATCCGGTCGTCGAACTTCGGAAAAGTAATCAACCCCGCGCCGAACGTGTCGCCATATCAGTCCAGAGTCTCTCTGCACATCGATCTTCATTCTTATCACATCACATCCCCGCGCTCGCCGGGGCCTTGCACAAGAGCCCCGCCGGCGTCTGATCCACGAACACGTGAAAGCCTTCTTCTGTTCAATGATCCACGACGCGACTGCGCTAAACTTTAACTTTCTGTCTCGGTATCTGTTCCCAGATCGGCTTTCATGCGATTGTTCAAACCGAGAGGCGTTTAAAGGGAAGTGTCCTTCCACTCTTGCGCCATATTTACGCTCCGACAGCGAGTGTGTGCAGAACTCTGTTTAAACACAGACCCTCTATAAGACGGATTTCAAAACGAGTTTATTTTATCCTTGATCTTAATTTTTACAAAACATTCACTAAAGCAGATTTTTAGTCCCGTTCTCTTTCCGTTACGTTACGTTTCCTGCAACGAGAGACGACTCGCGGTTTCTCAACCCTAACCCTAGGCGTGACGCTAATATGCGTAAATCCAACCAATAATCTCGAACACTGCGCTCAGTTTAGTAATATTAACCCTTTTTATGAAAACGTGCCCCATAACAGTGTCCAAGACTTAATTATTTTTTTAGTTTAAGCTTCTAGTTCGTCTTTAGCGAAGTCTCTTACATTACCCACAATGCAGTTCTGATAGAGGGGCAGTGGGACAGAGAGAGAGAGAGCGATGCAGCGGCGCTTTAGTGCTTCCAAAGTTTCAACTTTCATGCTAATAATATTAAAGCGCTAACAGCAAAACCTGACACTCTTAAATATAATACAAAAATCTTTATTTTTTACTTTTTAATTGAAAATACCTCCTGTGTTTTGTTATCTATAGTTTTATTTTACATTTAATTAATTAATTATCTTAAAATTCTTAAACTAATTCTAAAAGCTTATTTTTTAATTTAATTTTAGGCTGATATTTTATTCTATATTTGTGGACTTTTCTAATTTGTGATCTCCTTATTTTTTTGAATTCATTTTCACTTCTTTTTTTTTTTAATATCTTTTGCATTTTATTATATTATTATTTATCGTTTAATATTTTTTTTACTACTTGTTTTTCTTTTCCCCCAGACGGCGTGAGGGACGGGACACTCGATCCCGGGACACGAAGCCAACATGCGACCCGATACGCTCGTTTCTGTCTCGTCACACCGACTTCGCAAGGCATGAGGAAATGTTTGCTTTGCATCAGAGACGATGAGCAAAGACCAGATTGCTTCAAACTTCCTCATGTAACTCCATAAAAACAGGGTCACGTGGCTCGGCTCGGCTCTGGTGCACATTCTACGTGGCTCAAAATTAAAATCAGATTTAAAAAACCTGCTGCTGAACTTTCTCTCAGATCAGATCGGAGCGGATCTTAAGCACTGACGCGATAACGTGCGTTTACTGATAACCCGTGTTTACTCTGCGGTCCACACCCACAGTCTCGACCCGGGCGGAGCTGCAGAATAAGCGCAGACGAGTGACAAATTAAAGGAAAAGAAACGACATTAAGCGCGTTAATAAAGTTAATAAAGCGTCGCGTCTTCACGAGCTTCCTTTTGTGGAGCCCTGGACGCGTCTCGTATACGTTACGATCGCGAACTGCGTTTTATTTAAATTGTCGCTTTAAAATAAGAGCCGGCGTCCCGCCTTTACTCCAGCGCCTCTTCGACTCCGTTTGGAGCGCGATCATGTGACCTAAACGTTCGAAACGAAACTCTCCTCCTGTGCTCAGTTTATTTAAAGAGATAAACGTCCCGCTGATAAACTAATCCAATCCGAATAGAGCCGAAGAGGCATCTGAACTGAGATTTGATCAATTCTGTGAAAAAAATTCCACACGACACGCCAAAGCCACGGATCCGTATCGGCTCGAACGATTCCTCGGATCAGTCCGACGTTTCTTCATTTCCTTGCTTTGTCACCCTTCTTTAATTTATAACATCAATAATCTTTGTTTTTTAAAATTTATACAGCTCCTTTCACAACCCCAAAGTCACTTTACAGAGCAAAGCAAACGAAGATAAACATCAAAACATGAAATAAACTTATCTATAAAATAAAATCTGTATATTTCAGTACAAGTCTCAAGGCCTGTGACGTCAGAGCGAATTCAACACTAATTAAATGATGGAAAAATTAACAAAAAACGAGCACAAAATGTTTCATTCAGCACAAATCATCAGGAAAAAAAACACAAAAACAAACAAATCTGACACTGATTTCAGATTCTGACTGAAACTGAATGAATGGGGTTCAATGCGCTGTGACGTCACTCGCGCCCATAGACTTACATTACAACACAGCTAAACTTTATAACAATAATAACTCAAAATATATGTATATATTTGAAAGAAAAAAAAGAATAAAATCAGCGTCAAAGAATTAAGAAAATGGGTTGTTCACAACTTCACGGAGGTCCAAAGGAAGCGCTAAGCTCTGGACATGTCAATAAAGTGGAAAGATAAACTTCTATATGGTGATATAAAGTAAAAAAAAAAAAAAACAAAAAAAAAAAACGAAAAATATAAATTCATCTGGAAACAATGACGCGTCGAGGGCATAAAGTGTTGTTTATGTGTTAAGTTGGTAACTTTAGCTAATTCATACACTAAAAAAAATAACCTTTATAAAGCGGATAAATCAGCATTAGCGATATTAGCTAGCTAGCTAACAGGCTAACTTGACGCTCCAGTGCTGAAGAAGCGCGCTAGCTCAGGCTAGCTAACGCACGCACGCGCGCACTATTATAGTTCCATAAAACGACCTATATAGTCACAATAATCAATGAAAATAGCGAGATACGTGACTGAACAGATGTGCAATCCAGGTGAGGTGAAACAGGGGAACTGTCACCCGGAAATACCGGCTGAATTTACCGTTAAAATCTCCCGTATCGGCGACGACTACCGTGTACTTCTTCAGCTGCTCGAGCGCGGACTCCATCTTTCGGCGTTTGTCAGGCGACTGAGACATGGCGCTGCGAGGGGGACCCTTTTATACCGTTACAGAGGTGCGCGCGTGAGACGCAACAGAATTTCAGCTCCGAGCACGAGGACACGGCCGCGGGGGTTTAAAAAAAAAAAAAAAACCAAACCAGCAGAGTCAAGCGAAGCGCGCGCTCGTGTCTCGCGCTGTTGCCGTTGGTGGAGGGCGGAGTTTTTTTTTTTTTTTTTTTTTTTTTTTTTTTTTTTTTCCCTAAGCTGAGTGACGTTTCTTTTTAACCAATGACAAACCTGAAAAACGTCACGCTACTGAGGAGTTTAACCAATGGGATCGAAGAGGAGGGACAAACCTCAGCGGGACAGCGCCTCCATTCTCTACAGATTTCCTTCATTCATTCCTTTTCCTTTATGTAATCTTACGTTAGTCAGGTTTATTAAAAAAATTATTGTTTATTTTTTCACTTAATTTACAGTAAACCCTCTTTTTTTAGTCACCACTAGACGCCATGACTTTAACTACTCCATATTCAGTATATTAAGTATAAACAAGTTTGTTTCTTAACTCAAATAATGTCACTGAATGCTAAATAAAAAACTAAATGTGACAAAAATTTACAAAAACAAAGCGTTTTACACCAAAAACTGTGAAAATACTGATATTCTGTCTTCTACTGACAGCACTGCTTACTGTTTAGGACCTAAAATTTATTTTCCAAGTAAATATCTGTCTTAATATTTTGTTATTCTTTATTCCTAACATGTAGAAAAAATCTATTCTCAATAAAATATGTACAATATATATATATATATATATATATATATATATATATATATATATATATATATATATATATATATATAGTTCTTTTAATATTATGGTTATATACGTAAAAATAAAAATACGTAAGTAAATAAAATAATGAAATGCACTACAATATCCAAATGTGTCATAGGGGAAATTTAT
>CM040980.1:29076575-29119952 GCA_022985145.1 Pangasius djambal | reverse complement strand
TTTGTTTGTTTGTTTGTTTGTTTGTTGGTTGGTTCAACAGTCATATGACTGTAGTTGAACATGCAAAAATACACACTGTTGTTTGTTTGTTTGTTTGTTTGTTTACAGAGCAGACAGAAAGTCACATGACCGTGTCTTTTTCTCACGCTGCGTACTGCTATGAGTAACGGTGTAGCCTACAGTATAAACTGGTGCAGTGCAGATCATATAAATATTTTATAAACATATAATTATTATGATTCTGAACGCAAGTGAAATGAGAAAGTCAGATGAATTCGTTGAATGGGGTTAGTTTTGGTGATTTTGCCTCCATTTATTCCCTCCGAGAGCGCGAGTTTCTGTAAGTGGAGCCCTTAAGACTGAACAAAAAGCAGCTGAAATAGCAGAGTTCCCGAGTCGTGATGTGAATAAACATTACCGTATAAAGAAGAGCAGGAAAGCTGAGAGCAGTGAGAGAGAGAGAGAGAGAGAGAGAGAGAGAGAGAGAGAAGAGAAGAAGAGAAGAGAAGAGTGATGTACTGCTGTTCACTCTGCACACAAAGCGATAACCTTCACGTCCCTTCGTGTCCTGGTGTCAGACTGAATCTCTCACACTGGAGCTTTTCAGAAGCTCGAGTTGTCCTCCAGTCTCCTGTAATTTACTTCATGATTGCTGAATGTCACAAGTGGAGGAGTGTGACACACACACACACACACACACACACACACACACACACACACACACGGGGATTTGATTTACTGAACATTTTATTGAGTCCCCGCTCTTTCCGATGTCCTTCAGGTTGACGTTATTCCGTCTCGTGTCTGCTCTCTCTTCTTCTTAATTCCTCTCCATTAATTAATATGAATGCACAATGCAATTAATGTAAATAAAAGAGATCCATAAAAACGCATTATAAAGAGCTTATAATGTAGAGAAGGACACTCCGGACAAACAAGTCAATAAATTAACGCCGCAGGAGCAGCAGCGGCAGCAGCAGCTGGGCTCGGGCTCAGGCGAGTGTGTGTTGGGTTTTAATGTCTTTATTTAATCAGCTTCATGGTTTGCCTTCATGTGTAAAAAATAAACGGCCTTCAGGATCACAGTGTAATATTTTACAGCGTCAGGTAAAGTGTGTTGATTTAAAAGCAATGATGCCGTGAACAATTCGCAAACCTCAGTTAAACGACACGAAAGCTACGGCTCGTGGTTATGAAATGCAACCACGTTGCTCTCGCTCGATTAAATTCATACTTTTATTTTTTTAATAAGCTCAGTGTTCAAACATGAAGAAACATATAGATTTATAGAAAATTCAGGTCAATATCAATAGAATATGAATATAAGGCTCTGAGAATAGGACAATCTGTGCTTTTTTGGGGGTCTTATTAACCTCGAGAGAGAGAGAGAGAGAGAGAGAGAGAGAGAGAGAGAAGTTTGTAGCAACTGTTTATAATTCCACAACATTAAATGTAACTATAAATGGATAAAAAATAATAAAAAAAAAAACTGTAGTACAAGAGGAATAAATCATTACAGGATGTGCTGTTATAGGAAAATTATTATTTTACTATAACAGCACCACACACACAGTGTTTTATTACTTAAAGAGTGTATTTTGCAGTCAACATGAAAAGTGAGAATAAACACACACACAAATATATATACACCGTATTGACAAAAGTATGTGCGCCCCCTGACCGTCACATCCATATGTGCTTGTTGAACGTCTCATTCCAGATTTATTCCCCCTGTTATAATATTGCTGTTATAATGAGCTCCACTCTTCTGGGAAGTCTTTCCACTAGATGTTGGAGCGTGGCTGTGGGAATTTGTGTTCATTCAGCTACGAGAGCATTAGTGAGGTCAGGCGCTGATGTTGGGATGTCGAGGAGGTCTGGGGTGCAGTCGGTGTTCAGTGGGGTTGAGGTCAGGGCTCTGTGCAGGACACTCGAGTTCTTCCACTCCAGCCTTCACACACCATGTCTTCATGGAGCTCACTTTGTGCACAGGGGCGTCGTCATGCTGGAGCAGGTTTGGGCCTCTTAGTTCCAGTGAAGGGAAACTGTAACGCTACTGCATAAAAATAATATATGTATATATAATATTAGACATTATAGACAATTGTGTGCTTAAAACTTTTGTGCGATAAACTACTTTTTCCTTCTTTTTTGTTTAACTGAAGATTCATGTGCGTCTCAAACTGCGGACATTTTGTATGATTTGATTGTTTAAATCTTTTTACTCATGTTATTCCTACACATGGACAATCCATACCTTTCAACATAAGTAATAAAACAAACACCTAAAAAGTATTTTTAAATAATTTGTGCATGAAAAGGTTAAATGCCTGAGTTTAAAAATGTGTTTAAAGCTTTTAATCTTTGTAGAAGCGTGATGAATATTGAGGAATTTTGTATTTTTAAATCATAAACCAAACTAAACTAAAAATAAAACCCAAAAGCCAGTTTTTTACTCTTCAGATGTTCAGTAAAGCAACACCTGATGATCTTAACCTCGCAAAGGTTTCACTGTATTTACTGAATTATTTATAATCGTAACTGAATAATGTGTTTTAAGGTGAATAACTGAAAATGTGTCTGTAGTTTTAGGGGCTAAAATTGAATTTGAATCACAGACTGTTATGGATTCAGACACGTGCTCAGGCATTCAGCGCTTTAAAATAAACCAAGAAACTCATGTTGCTGCATTTTTAACAAGCTCTAGACAGAAACTAGGCAGAAAAAATCGATTGAACAAATGGAGGGATGTAACGGGGAGGCGATGTGTGGAGGTAAATGATGGAAACAGGTAGGGAGAGACGTTTGAAAAACACAGATGAGTATTTATGAGCTCAGGAGCAGAGCGCTGAGTGACGCCTCCTCTCACCCTGCTTCATATAAACATCCAGGAAAAAAATTCCAGCCAAAAAAACATTCCATTAACTTTTATAAACCTGTGATTATGTGGTAGAGTTTCGGTCAAAGCCGCATTCATTCACGCAGAGTAAATAAACTGACCTGGTTGCCAGATCTGTGCAATAAAATCCATCGCAATGTCCATTTAAACACAAATTTAACTGAACCAAAATTCTAAATAATCCCTGTAAGTAAGGAATAAACACTGTGTGTGTGTGTGTGTGTGTGTGTGTGTGTGTGTGTGTGTGTGTGTGTGTGTGTGTGTGTGTGTGTGTGTGTGTGTGTGTGTGGTGCTTGTATTGTGACCTGAAGGGATGGTGTGACAAAGCGGCGTTACTGTTAACACCCTGAAGTTCATTATTTTCCTCTAACAGCACCTCCCCGTGTGTTTTATTCCTCTTATACCACAGCACGGTTAAAATTTTTCAGTTAGAACAACACGTCATACTTTTATCCATTTATAGCTACATTAAATGTTGTGGACTGTCCGTGAATCAAATTATTCCTGTTATGACTATTATAGTATTTCTATAGTAACAGGTCATTCGCAGGGGCTTGTACAGCGGACGCGCCACATAAACACATCTTTAACAGAAATCGTTGATTTGGTAAAAGAGAAATGTGTTTGTGTAACATGTGTGGAAGGAGTCTCCAGTGTCAGCGCTTTGTAACAGCCAGAGGTGAAGCTGTAACTTTAAGTTTTCCGACGTCTTCAGGACAGAGGAGTTTACGCTGCTTTGCGGTTTCTCGGTAACATGCGGAACAAGCTGCGATTTTATTTTTGTCTTATTATCTTCAAGAGAGAGAAATATGTAAAAAAAAAAATAAGAGGCGGGTGAGGAAACGGCTGGATGTTCCACAACATTAGATGCAACTCTAAACAGACAAAAATGACGTGTCGTTCATTAATTAATAAACAAAATGTTATCATTGGCAAACAGCTGTAGTATACGAGGAATAAAACATTTCAGGGCGTGCTGTTATTGGAAAACAATCAGCTAACAGTAACTCCATCATTCATTATTTTACTAAACCAGCACCACACACACACACACACACACACACACACACACACACACACAGTGTTTTATTCCTTAACTAGTACATTATGCTTCCACGCCTAAATTCCCACGCCTCTCTTCTCCGAGCTAAGACTGATTATAACTCATTTTAGTGTTTATTACGGCTCTGCTTCTTTACGAGCCTCAGCATCTCGGCGCTAACAGATGACATGTTATATTAAAGAAGAAATGCACGTCCCCCCTATCGGCTCTGTTTAATCTAATTTTACACTCCGTTAGTTGTGTCTGTCTCCGATCATGAATCATTAAGCCTCATTTTATAATTAACTCATGTCACCTGCAGGCCCGGTGGGTTCCACCTCTGTGTCTGTGTGAAACTGAAGCAGATTCGGAAGGAAATGTGGAAAAAGGGACACAGACGACAGACTTTCATCACTTTGAGAGATTTAAATTTGCTGAATTAAAGTTTAACAAAGCAGGAAATCTATCACTTTAAATCTTTTTTTGTTTTTTTATAGAATAAATTGCTGTTTAATTCCACAAGAATTCAATTTTAATTTGTTTAGAGAAGCAAAGCATCTGAGGGTCGTAGTGGCGTAACTTGATAAAGTTTGGCGAAGATGTTTTTATGTGCACAAGAAATGTGATTGACCTGGAGATTGATGTGTGTGTGTGTGTGTGTGTGATATAGTGAATGTATGACCCATGCAAGGATTTTTGTGGTTAATTATACATGCATGAAGCTCTTAGATTCGCAAGTGATTAGCACAAAACGCAAGTTAGAATGATTATTTTAGCTTAGCTTAATTTCCTAAATGTGTCACCAGGTTTTTTTTTTTTTTTCCAAACGCATTAATTAGAGCAGCTTGTTTTTGACATCATGCGTGTGGTTTAAAAAGAGAAAACAGAACGTCTACAGTCTCATCGCTCATCGTCTGTGAACCTGGTGGGACATAACACTTCCTAAAGTGCAAAAAATGAAACATCGGTTATGAAATACAGGACCATTAAGCTTTCAGCCGGAGAGAATTTGTTGCCGTGGTCAGGAGTCTGGTGACGGGAAGAGCAATCTGTTTCCTGCCTCAGATCACAAGTCTACTGCCGTCTGCTTCTGCAGCATCTCTCACAAATATCAGTCAATATAATCTGCTCTCTTCTTCTGAATATAGTCAAATATTCCATTAGTTTTTCTGGTTTTAGATGATTTCCTGGTGATTCATGATTCATCTCCAGAGAATTAACCGGAAATTCCAGGTAAAAAAAAAAAAAAAAAAAAGCAAAATGATCGGTACGTTCTCCTGATACATCAGCAGGTGCACTGCTACATGGAGGTCATTACCTTAATTACAGGTTTTTGTAATTAGCTAATTACAGAACATAATTAGTAGTACATGTTGTTGTACTTCAGGAGAAATCTAAGCTAAGACTGAGCAGCATTCAATTACGTTCTTTCTTTCTTTCAAAAATTTTGGTGCAACTGTTCATTTTTTTAGTACTTTGAAACTTAGAAGCAGTTTTACAGTGAAACTAGACTATGTGCCTTTTGGTGGTTAAGTGTTTTAACTTTATCAACTCTAGTCTATAATATTATAGTATAATATATATAATATATAATATATACGTTATAAATTACAGCTACATTGAAATTGTTACTGAAAACTTACTGGCAACTTTACGTTCAAACCTGTCTGTGTGTCTTTTGGTGTCTAAGGTTTGGCTTGAAACCTTTTCTGAAAATATTGTATGGGATACTGTTCCACCACTGGGCAGCATAACACACACAGCGCTATCTGCCCTCTTACGCATACATGAGCTCACAGATGCCCATGATTGGCTAATGTCACTGTGATTGACAGAAGAGAGAGTGTCAACTCTCCCACCTAGATCGCATGGCCGATTTTAGCTCCCTGGACCCTCGGCCACGGATGGTTTTGGTGTCGTCGCTAGGACGTCAACTCATGGACGTGAAACACCCCCCCCCCCCCTCCCCAATTCCCCTCCATCCACACAAGCCTGTGTCTATCATGAACCTGGAGCTGTGAGTTATAATTATTGTTAATTACTCCCTCAGTGGGACAATTTTGGTGAGATATTTTTACATCATAACACATTTGGGTGTGTTTTGACACCATTCACCAGCATGCTGTCAGCTTTAATGGCTAATACAGAAAGAAGCGATTGACGTGTCAGCACATTTTCTCAGAACGGGTGGCGTCTTTATTTCAGCTGTCTGCTGTTTCTGCAGCTTTATTGTGGAACAACAATGCGTCTCTGGTTAATGCCTCCGTCCACAAATACATACATACATCAAACCCTGGCTGAGTGACAGAAATCAGATCTGCACCCTTTCATGACTGTATCTGTTTTTCTAAAGGATACAAATGTTGGAATTATTGGCACCTTTTGCGAAAACGTTTTAAATGGTACCCTCTCAGTAAATAACTAGTGAAGCCTTGTGTTCAGTCCTGGAGAGAATCCCAACCACCGAGACTCTTCCTGTAACGTTTAACAATTCCGTATTCTGTACACAGTATTTCATAAGACTTCAGTAATCCATACACATCGGTATTCTGTACACTTCTTTATTTTGTACAATTCAGTATTCCATGCATTCGTATTCCGTAAAACTTCAGTATTCCAGACATGATGGTATTCCGTACACCTCAGTATTCCATACACCTTCATATTTTTTTACACTTTGATATTCTCTACACTTTGGAATTCCGTAAGACTTCAGTATTCCATACATGATGGTATTCCATTTTACTTTTCAGTGTTCAATCAATTTCATCCTACCACGGAGGCTGAATTCTCGAATCTGATTGGTCAGAAGGTGTGCCTTATTTTCAGCTCAGACAGCTGTAACATGAACGACAGGTTTATGTTAATGCTCTCCTTCTGATACGCTATCGTTTCTATAGTAACGGCTCATTCATAGGGACTTGTACAGCAGACGCTCCACAGAATCTAAGAATAATAATCTTCTTCTTCTTCTTCTTTCGGCTTTTCCCTTCAGGGGTCGCCACAGCGGATCATCACTCTCCACCTCTCCCTATCCTCTGCATCCTCAAAATCTAAGAATAATAATAAAGGTATTTAAAAACATGTTGTTTAACAAAGTAAAATGTATTATCGTTGCTTTGGTGACTTTGTTTGTTAGGACATATTTATTTAACATATATGGAAGGAGTTGTGATTGTAAGTTCTTTCTAACAGTCACGGTGCTTTATAAAGTTTCTCAGCTCAGGAAAGTCTTCAGGACAGAACTTTTTATGCTTTCCGTGTTTCTGGGAAAAATGACAAGCTGCGGTTTTTTTTTTTTGAGAGAGAGAGAGAGAGGCTGATGAGGGAGTGACTGTTTATCGCAGCAGGGGAGAACAGGAACTAACTTGTCTCTTGGACGTTCCACCACATTTAATCTAACTGTAAACTAATTAAATGCATGATGCCACTTATTAATAAATTAAACATTGTAATCGTTGACAAATCACTGCGATATAAGCAGAAATACACACTCCAGACTGTGTAGTTATATGAAAATGGCGGGTAGCGGCACTCCACTTGTGCGTCTTGCCACATCACACCCCCCAGTGTGCATTATTTTAGTTTCTTAGTACAGTCTGTGGTGTTATTCCTCATGTACGCAACATTCAGTTACAGTTAAACTAACAGCTTCATTATTAGTGGAGACGCGGCACAGATGCAGGGCATTCACACTCTCTCTTTCTCTCTCTCTCTCTCTCTCTCTCTCTCTCTCTCTCTCTCTCTCTTTCTCTCTCTAATAAAGATTTATTACAATTCATTCAAATGAATGTAATCTTATCGCTCTACTTTATATGTGATTTAGGGCAACAGAATTCTAGATCTAACGACCTGTATATAAAATAAGTGATAAAAATTGACAGTTATTTTTATCCTTTCAGTCAAATTTTGCTCTGCAAACATCAGCGACAGCTTTAACTCGTCAATGCTGCTAAGCGAGCGTGGTACAAGTGCGATAATCCACGGCCAGGTGTGCGTTACACGATCTTAATGCGCTCCGCTTTGCGTCAGGTGATTCTTTACCTCCACCACGTCGTGCGTTAAAGCAGCGTAACGCGCACCTGGATGTGGATCATTCCTTATGTATTTCATACACTTTATTCTTTTTATACACTTTAGTATTTTGTACAGTCCAGTACTCGATACGCTTTGGTATCCCATACAAATCAAATTTCTTTACACTTCAGTATTCCGTACGCTTTCCATACACTTAATTCTTGCTGTAATGTTGAGGTTGGAGACACTTGTAGAGGATCTTGTTCGCTCACGTGTTCTCTTCCTGGCACAGTTTTAACTGTTCCACACTTGTGAAACGTCTTATTACAGCCCTGCATGTGTTTGGTGCTATTTTTAACTGTTTACTTATTTTTCTGTAGATCAACAAACGTCTCTTTTGTGCTGAAAGCGTCCTGATTTTCTCCACGGCGATGGACGACAAAAACATTCAAATTTGAATTGGAAGGCAACAATAGAGTTTCTGGAGGCTGACAGGAATAAAAACAGTTTTTCTTTTAATGGAAAACGATTTGTTTGGAATTAAGGGTATCAGTCGTTTTGTAAGATGTGTGTGTGAGATTAAATGCTCGTTTTTAGACAAAGATATTTTTATGAGGAAGATTTTTTTAGAGGTCATTCCTCCACAGTACTTTTGGAAATAATTAAATCACTGATGTTGATTTAAACCTGAAGGGTGAGCAAACCGGCTAAAAAAGGCTGCACTTTGTTCACCTTGAACCTGACAGCCTGGGTATACATTTGCAACAAAAAAATAAAATCCTTTTGGATTTTTCTTTGGATATGTGTTTGAGACAAAATGCTGTTCTTTAAAACTCTTAAGGGTGAGTAGTTCTTCTTAAAGGTTCTTTAAGGGTTTACTGGATATTTAAGGGATCTTAGCTTCCAGAAATTGGTTCCTTTTCTGATAGGGTTGTAGACCCAAATAGCATGTGCCAATACTTCTGGATTTGCCTGTATATCCCTGGCTTTCTCTTTTCTGCAGTTCCTTGGTTCCACAGCAGGAGGACACAAAGCCCTCAGTTTCCTAAATAGTAGAACAACAGAGTAGAACAAGGTTTCATCCTCCTTTTATTTCATTTTCCCTCTAAATAACTTCTTCGGGTCTCCGACTGAGACAGATCTGGTTTTCCGTGTTTCCTCTGCTCCATTTTCCCAAAATAACAACTCCATTCTCTCTCTCTCTCTCTCTCTCTCTCTCTCTCTCTCTCCTCGAGGTTCTTCCTCTCAGTGAATTCATTTCCAGTGTTATTTTCTTCTGTATTTTCCCACATCATTGCAATCTGCGAACAGTTAATTAGTGTTTCACAGCAGCGCTTCATATTCTCTGTAGGTTTCTCTGCAGCTCCTCACTCTAATGAAGATGACATTCATTACTTTCCATCAATGTTTCAGTCGTCCGTGTCGTTGAAATTTCCAGCGTTCAGGGGACTAGAGCCGGAGCTGAACGCTTTAATCTGAGGAACTGATGAATGTTTCTGTTAGGACAACTAATAAAACTTCTCCAACATTATAGCCGTGGTTGATCTGCACACGTGGGGGAAAAAAGCGTTCCTTAAGGGTTCTTTATAATAATAACAATAATAGTAATAATATTGAATGGACAGTACATCTGATAATCTTTATAGGGTTCTGTTGATGGTTAAGGGTTCTAGCTTCCTAAAGTTTGGCTTGGAACCCTTTTTTTGAAAGAGGAACATGCTGTAGGGTTCTACAAAGAGTGTTAAAGGGCTCCTCCAAACGGACAAATGTAAAAACCTCGCCCTATTTATCATTACTATATTCAGTACAGATAATAATCATTAATGCTGCTTTAACTTCCAAATCCTGCTCTGTCACGTATACTAAAGTAATAGAGTTCCATGAAAAACACACGTGTTGCGGGTGGAGATGATGTTATTTGTAGTGTATATACCGTAAAACCTGCTGTATTTTAACAAGCCGCTAGCGTAGGGAGGACTGTGGAGGGTTCGAACTCTGATTGGTGGAAAGTTATAAACTTTTTCCTTATATACAGTATGTTGTAATTGTGCATTGCATCATTTTTCAGGTCAGTGACAGATAAATTATTATGCTTCTCTTCACGCTGAATTAAAATTTAGCTTTTCTGGCTGAAAAACAAAGAGAAATATTGTGTGTGTGTGTGTGTGTGTGTGTGTGTGTGTGTGTGTGTGAGTTTGTATGTGTGTGTGCATCTAGAGTTTAGTCCTTTAGCAGAAATTATGCGCCATCCATTATTTGCGTATCTGATGTTATCCTTTATTTTCCTTCCCATTTTATTAAATATGCATTGGCTCAAACTCTGAAATATGAGTGTATTCAGTGTCCTGGTGTAAAACTATTTATAAAAATTGCAGAGAAGCAGAAAAATAGTTTTGTGTGCTAACATGAGCAACAGATCAGCTTGTTTCGGAGTTTATAATTCTCCATCATGCCATCATAATCAGATTTATAGGTCTGATATTATTGACTGCGCAGTCCACTGGAACGTTCTGGAAGAATCTCAGTGAATGAGCTCCCTGAAGGGCAGATGTACCCCACACACACACACACACACACACACACACACACACACACACACACACACACACACTTAAAGAGCGAGAGTGAGTGTTAAATGGAAGTGGTGATGTAATCCAGCAGTAAGTGTTATCTGTGTTCAATCTGAAGCAGGGATTAGTGTGTGATGGATGTAACAGCACCTGTATCGCTCTCTTCCTTTCCTTCTCTCTTCTTCTCTCCACTCTTTTTGCTCTCCATCGGTTCAGTCCTCATTTCTGCACAGACTCTCGTTCAATCACGAGACATGAATGCGATATCACGGTGGACGTTAAGGCGGGGGTTTTACTTCTTCACACACTCGCCTGAGTACCTTCTGTAGATGCGGAGGATTAAATGCGACGTCCGATAGAGGGCAGGTCCGAGCCGAAACATCTCTGTCCGACAGGTTCCCGTAGCAACCGGTAAACCGTTTAAGGTCGAAATCAGAGTTCAGAGTTAAGAGTTCAGGCTTCAGACGTAACTACTGACTTACGTAGTACCTGGGCAACTGCATGAGAGATTCAGACTCCAACAAAATGCGATATGATTTCGAATTTTTAAAGCAGATTCAATATGTGATGATGCTGTTACTATGATATGATATGATACGATACCATTTAATATTCTTCGATCAGTACGTGACCAGTTTTGTTCAGAGTAGGCCGACCTTTAATTCGCGATAAATGATGACTACGTAGAGAAATCACCTTACAAGCTGGGTATTAATTATTATTATTATTATTATCAGTTTTAAAATATGTTTTTTTACACACCAGTTGTCTGTCCTTGATTCACTTCAATATTTGCCTTTTAAATCGATGCATCGCAAACCGTGTCATCGTTACACCCTACTTCCTCTTTGCTCTGATTTTATTTAGGTGAACTTTGACCAATCAGAAACAAGAAGACGGGACCGTGGGCTTTTTGGATGGTGGGGGAAAAAAAAATATTGATAAGTATCTAACACACCAAAGAGCAACGATCAGAACGAATAAACTGTTTAAACGTGTGATCACGTGATCAGTTAGTCTGGATGCTACCTACATGTGTCGCCATTTAATATCTAATTTTCAGTATTTTCTCTTCTCATTTGGGCGACAAGTTTGTTAATGTGTTTAATGTTTTTCTTTCATGTCAGTAATAAAAGTCAAAGTCTCTCACTTTGCTTCAGATTTGGCTCATCTGTGTGTGACAGGATCGTGCACGTGGACGCCGAATACAGATTCTCAGCAGCATTATTCAGTTATTACTTTGTCATAAAAAATGATTAAGAGAGATTTTTTCTTCATTCAGTTGCTACTGAATGTTCGGAGTGTTTCGGAGAGAAATGTGAATGCTGCGTTATTGCTGTGCTGATGAGAGAGGGATTATTTCCTGAATCCCACAGCCCTGCTCTCTGGGCACATCGTCTCTCCCTAAATCTCATCTAATACATTCGGAGACAATAGAAGAGGGATTTTGATGGCAATTAACCAGAACAGCAGACCATCACAGACAAATACGCAGTCCAAATCTCTGGTGTGTAAACACAATGCTGTACACACAAACAGGCAGCAGACAAAACGCGACCAATGAGGTCTTATTTTCCATTCACTGATGGAGGATGGATGTCTCCGTGGCAGCTCATTTAGCAAAATATTTGTGAAATAGACAGAGAAAGTCATTATAACGCTGAATGAAATATCTGAGCATCAACACCATTACAGTCACACGGACTTGACGTGCGAGTAGATCATTTCACTGTTAATCTTCTAGCAACTGAATACGAATCCATCACTGGTAATGAACAGCTGTTGTGCTGTAAAGAAATACAAATACGGATATGAATAAGAGGAGCACTATTTAGTTTTTTTTTTTTTTTTGATTGAAACCTTGACTAGACTGAAGCTCACGGGACAAACAGAGATCAGGTTCATCAACTCTCGTGGACATCCAGTGGTTTTTACTAATAGACTATGTGTCTAATTTATATGTTTATGTTTCGGGAAATAGAACCAAATAAACCCATAAACAAATGTGCATCCAATATTAAAACAAAACAGTCCTGTACTCACCTCTTACATATTTAAGACTAATTATGACCTGGACTGATGTAGATTCCTACCTGTAATACAAATACATTTAGATTGAGTAGATAATATATTTGAAATGGGTATAAATACACATAGGAATAGGAGACGCACTATTTTTTCCAGGTAAAGACCGAGTTCTTGACGTGATACAGATAAGAGACGCCGTTCGTGTTTCGTTTATCATCAGCGGTTTGCTCCAGTAGCCCGACCTAAACACCGCTCCAAATAAAAACCGCATTTCTACCATATTTCTATCACGACAGAAATAAATCTGCTTTTATTTATCGAGCTGTGACTCCATATCTCTCACGCAGACTTTTTTCCATTAAAAGAAAATCTTCCCGGAAAACGATCCAAGCTTTATGATGAAACTTTAAAGGACACCATGTCGACTCCCAGCAGCACTGCGTCCAGCTTCCTAATAGATCCTGACAGTGTGTGTGGCGAAGTTTTCTGATTTTTCTGAAACCCAAACCAAGTAGAACTCGATGCCAGCAGCAGTGACGCCGACGACGCCGACGCCTTCACCGCCAACAAGTCCAGTCCTTCTTGTTACACTTAAAATTCAATACCCCCCGAACAGAGAGAGGAAGCTATACAGAAGAAAAGGATTTCATACACGTGACCTTGCTGTGACCTTGACCGTGATTGGATCAATTCCAAAATGTAATCGGTTCATCTCCTGGTTACAATGGATTACTCGGGATAAATCCTACAAACATTCAACCAGTCGTTCTTTAGATATCGCGCTAAAGAGAATCTCACTATAATCATGACAACAATCTAACTATATAAACAACAGTTTGTTAATTTGGGAAAATTAGTAAAAATATAAAGTGTTCATTATAAGCAGGATAAGAGGAAATAAATCTCAGAGTTAATGAAGCTGAAGACATTTTCTCAAGACCTCAAGAAAAATATACAGGAACCGCAGTGAACGAAAGCCATTTATTTACACTTTGAACAAATAAAATTGTAAGAATTGTAAACTACAACTGCTTAACGTTAACGGCAACTTTTCACACTTTACCGTACAGAAGTACATCTCGAGTACTCGGATGTTTATGACTTTGCAATCATCAGCTGCTTGTGATGTTCCATATAAGAAGAAAGAGATGAACGATCATCTCCTACGTCCTGAACACGGAGACGTCTTTAGAGATATAAATAACCTAAACAATCTCACCGCTCCAAAATGATCATGAGATGAATTAAAAAAAAAAAAAAATTATTTCCACTTCGGTGTAATTTCAGAAGTCCTGGCATTTATGAGAAAATATTTTAACAGGAAATGGTACATCGGATGTCAAATCTCGGAAAAGGTCCTGAGGGAAGGAAACGTCTCTGTAAGGGAATTTATTTGATGTTGTTGTTGACGTTGCTGAAGAACGAGTGCAGAACATTTCACAGCTCTCCTTGCTTTTATGCGTGCCTTTCTTCTCAAGGCTAGTGGTTTTATTCACTACCATTTCTTTCAGCGTGGAGAGGTTTCACACGGCTTTATCTCCATCAGCACACACACAACCTCGTCGAGATATCATTCAGGAAATATCAGGCGCGTGTAATAACATGTCCAAACAAGCGCTAATTAGAAACGATCTCACGAAAGAATGAATTTAGATTCATTACAAATCACATTTACATCAATAACTGATTTAATACTACTGTAAAATATTTGCTCTGAAATTTTACAGCGTTATTATAATTTTTAAAAGGATAATTTTACATTTGTAGTTAACTGGGAATTTTATCGCAAAAATTTACGGTGCGATTTACCGGATTTTTTTCCCTCTTGAGGTTGTGTGTCTCACACTGATTTACTGATTTTTATTTCATTTTTTTACGAAAGCATTAGCAGCTTGTGTTACTTTTTGTATGAAATATACTGTATTTCATCACGATAATTAAAATAAATGATGTAAACAGGATATTGAGATGCGAGATATTCAAAATAAATATGAATATATATAAATATATATATATAAATTACTGTACATTATTGCAAATATCTTTCTTTCTGCTTTGATTTGTTGTTATTTGAACGCGAAAAAAAAGCAGCCAATAACATTTAGGATAGCAGGATATAATAAAATTAAAATAATGTAAAAATATATTTCTTAAAGCATACTATGTAAACTGTTATATAAATATATTTTATAAGATGCAGATTATTGCTGCTTTTCATTAGCAGTGTGAAAACAGACAGATCATAATGAGAAGCATTTTGATAGTATATATATTTATTGTATTTTTTTATTTTATATCATAATAATTATATAATATTAAATATTTAATATGATAAAATATAACATTTCATTCAATATTTTAAACTTTAAAAAAGCCTAAAGTAGTGCACAAGGTGAACTGATTACTTAATTAATTGATTGATTGATTGGTTGATTGATTGATTGATTGATTGATTGATTGGTTGATTGGTTGATTGATTGATTGATTGATTGGTTGATTGATTGGTTGATTGATTTAAACCTGAGCACAAAAAGTGGCACCAAGCAAACAATTTCTCAGGCATTACAGAAGAAATATAAATATATTGCACAGTATTTTTCAGTATATGACAATATTTTTCCTCATATGAGGATTTCTTTAAAATGTGATTTAAATCAAGTCCTTAATTAAATCATAAATAATAAATAATAACGGAATAAATCATTCGTTTAGAAATTGATAGCTGAAATAAATTAGTTCTGCAAGCCTTCGGTGCAGCTTATTTGTATGCTAGATGTTACTTCTTGAAATTATCGGATAATTCCCTCCACAATCATTATCAATCAGCTCCTGCTGCGGCGGCGGCGTGGAGGATCAGAACCCGAGTGCGTTCTGCTGGAAAGGAAGAAAAAGATCCATCATCATCTTCACCGAGGTGTCGATTCAGGCTGAGGGACAATTTACTGAAACACGGTGTTAAGCAGAACCTTGTAGAAACCTGACCTGAGATTTAGGATGAGTAAAAAAGGAGAACACGTAGACTTAATATAGCGTGCAAAAGTATTAGAACCCCTAAATATCCTACATACTGTATATTTTGTCTTAGATGTTTATTTGATGAATTCTGCGTTAAAAAGTCAGAAATATTCTTCAGCATTAGAGCACGTTTCAGATAAACCAATCATTCATCATGGAGAAGTCAAGTCTGCTGAAGAGCCGTAGAGGTTCTCCAAAATGCAGGAACACACGACCAGCTGAGTTCTCGCTGATTAAACCTGCGAGAGCCGATGCCGAGGTTTACATGGTCACCAAATACTGGGATTTAGAGCTTTTTTGAAAATTATTTGAAAGCATCTTTGCTTTAAAGAATGATCCAGTGATCTCTTAAAGATCTCTTGAAGAACCCTTGGTGCTCGAGGATACCACGTACCAAGAAGCTAAATGGTAAACAGGTTCCAGAAATAAATAGCGAGCAATAATTTGGAGTTTGTAGCCAGTGAATACACACACTCATAGAAAAAAGGGTTCTTTAAGGGTTCGTTGGAAAATGAAGGGTTCTTAGCTTTCAAAAAAGGTTCTACTTGCAAACCTTTCTGATATGAAAACAATCTCTTATAAAATTCTACATAAAACATAGAACTTCCAACGGTTCTCCAGATGGACAAGCAGAAGAACCATTAAGGTTCTAGATTAACTTTTTTTTTTCTAAAAGATGGATCCTGAGAGTTCTTAAACATCATTATTATTATTATTAAAGATTCTATGTAGAACCCTTATAGGGGGGTTAGGACCCTTAATTATCCAACATACCCTTAAAGAACCTGTAAAGAACCCTTGGTACCAAGTACCAAGATGCTAAATGTTAAACTCCTGACAGGTTCCAGGTATTAAGAAGAAAGGTTCTCCAGAAAGCTGGAGTTTGTAGCACACATTTACACACACCCGTACACACACGCTTAGAAAAAAAGGGTTCTTCAAGGGTTTATTGTATAATTAAGGGTTCTTCCAAGAAAGGTTCTACTGTTTGTGACTGAGAAACACTAACGTTCTGCATAGAAACTTTAATGGTTCCCCCAGAGGGACAACCGAAGAACCCTAAAGGGATCTCAACTTTTTAAATGTACGGCAGTGTTACACCACGGCGCTGTTGAACTCCGCACTCTGATTGGTCAGAAGGTGTTGATTAGTTTTCTATAACAGCAGCTCTGACAGTAGCGCAGGTTTATATTAATGCGCTCGTTCTATTAGGTCATCGTTTCTATAGTAACAGCTCATTCACAGGGACGTTTATGTTTAACATTTATGGAAGGAGTCTCCAGCGTCAGTCAAGCTGAAAGACAGGGGAGTTTACGCTTCTTTGCGGTTTCTCGCTAACATGACGAGCTGCATTTTGTTTTTTTTTTCTCTTATTAACTTGAAGAGAGAGAGAATAAAGAGCGGCTGGTGAGGGAACGACTGTTTACAGCTGCTGTAACGTAAGTGACAACAGGAACTCACTGGTTTCATCGACGTTACACATCATTAAATGTGTCGATCTTTAATAAATAGTTGCTGTGGTATAAGAGGAATAAAACAACACCACCACACACACACACACACACACACACACACACACACACACACACACACACAGAGGTTTATTCCTTGCATGATGTGTGTACAGGATTAAAACACTCCTGCACACAGCTCTTACGCAGTGTTTTTAGATGTTTAAGTGCACTCAGGAGAGAACTCCAGTCTTCAGGCTGCGAGCAGAGCGAGAGAAGAAAGACGAGTAACTCAGAATCTGGTTTTAGGCTCCTGCCATTTCTTTCTCTCTCTTCCCCATCTCTCTGTTTCTCTCTCTCTTTCTGTCTCTCTTTCTTTTCTTTTCAATTTTTAATTCTCTCTCTCTCTCTCTTTCAATCTCTCTCTCTCCCATCTCTCTCTCTCTTTCTCTCTGTCTTCCCCATTTTTGTCTCTCTGTTTCTCTCTCACTTTTCTTCTCTCTCCCTTTCTCTCTTTTCTTTTCCTTTCTTATCTACCTTTCTCTCTCTCTCTCTTTCTATTTTCTGATCTATCCCTTATCTTATTTATCTCTCTGCACCTCTCATTCTCTATCTGTGTCTCTCAGCCTCTCTTTCTCTATTGCTCACTCTATCTGTCTCCCTATCTCTGTCTTTCTGTCTCTTTCTCTCTCTATCTCTCCCTTTCTGACTCTTTCTCTATGTCTGTATCACTTTCTACCTCACTCTGATCTTATCTATCTCATTTCTTATTTACCTCAGTCACTCTCTACCTCTCTCTCTCTTTCTCTGTGTGCCTTTCTCTTTATCTCTCTGTCTTTCTGTGTTTCTCTGTATCTCTCTCTCTCTCTCTCTCTCTGTAAGTAGGCCAGTTTAAATCACCCACCATCATTTTCTCTAAATTATTATCTCATCCTTTCCCAAACAGAGGTCAGCTATTTTAGCTCCCGAAGCTGTAGGTTAATTGATGTATAATTCATTAATGCTCTCGTTCCCGAGTCGTGCTGTCAGACTCTCTGTCACGTCTCGTTCACTCCTACGTGTTTACAGTGCGAAGCTCAGCTATTCTTACCCATAATGCATTGTAAATCCAGTGTACAGACACTTTAATGCATACGCAGCATTCACGTCATGCGACGGAATTCCGGACGATTCTTGTCATTCTTGCTCTGAATCATTTGTTCATTTATTAATCTTCAGTAAGCGCCGTATCCTGGTCAGGGTGGCGGTGTATCCCGGGAACGCTGAGTGTGAGCCGGGAATACACACACACACACACACACACACACACACACACACACACACACAATAAATTCATATTAAATGAAACCAGTGGATTTTTATAATTATTTATCTTTTTTTTATGAAAGAGTGAGCTGCCGCAGTTGTTAACACTTTCTATGAAGCCCATGCTCATAACGAATTATAGCCCCATTTATAAGTATTTATAAGCATGTATTACTGTTCTATAAATACATTTATAAAGTCTTATGGTTCCATGAATGTATTTATGATGTTGCATCTTTATAAATACATACATAAGAACCATAAGACTGACTAATTAATACTTATAAATCGGAGTATAATGCATTATGAGCATGGACATCGAAAGAAAAGAGTGCGTCACTTATAAGTAATTATAACAATAACATAAATGTAACTATAACTGCGATTATAATGAAGTTCAGGTCTCGATGTGTCTTTATAAATGTATTTATAGAACACTAATACTTGCTTATAAATAATTATAAATGGGGCTATAATTCATTATGAGCATGGGCTTTATAGAAAGTGTTGCTGTGCAGTTTTCTGTGAACAATCACAATGAACTTTATATAAAGGTCACGCAGGAAGGCAGGAATGATAAAACGCAGTATTTATATACAGCACACTATATATATATATATATATATCACAGTACACTGTTGGGTTTTCTCGGCTTTAACACAGCCGCTTGATCGTATTAGCTCATCTTCAGCCTGCTAATGAGCGAAATCAGGTGTGATAAAGCGGAAAACGCACAACACCGCAGCTTCCGCTGATATAAACGCTGTTTTTCCACAAGGCAATACCGAGCCTCTGTGTTAAAGATCTAATTTTCACCCAAAGCCACTAACACTCTAATTAATATTCATTTAAAAAAAAAAAAGCCAAAAGGCAGCACATTTTTTTTATTTCATAAAACATTGCAGAGCACTTTAAAGAATAATGAACATCGTTTTAGCCTTTGTGCTTCATCCAGCAATTTCACATGTTTTGAAAAATGTCCTCTCTGGTGGAGTTTAGATCATTTTCTCCTCCTTATGCAGTAACATTCAGAAATTATTTATTTTTTCACACTTCCAAGTGGACCATCATCATCATCACCATCATCATCATCATCATCATCATCCTCACACAAACACAGCATCTGTTTATCACAAGTGCTGGATAAATATCATCGTCTCGCTGAACAGCCTGGTGTCAGAAAATGGTGATGAATCGAGATTGTATCTTCATGCAGCTGAAAATAAAATGTCCGTTTATCACACAACAACAGCACAATCTGCAAAACTGAGGGCTAACAACATGCTAAACAACCCAGCTAATGGTTTTAGCCGTGCTGTATAACAGTTAGCTTCATGTTAGCCAGCTTGTTAGCAAAATGAAATACATAAATAAACAACATGATGGTTAGATTTATGGATTTATGTTAGCCAACCCCTTTGCTAATGATTTTAACCACACAATATAATAGTTAGCTTAATGTTAACCTGATTAATGATTTCAATGTGAACTAGCATGCTAACAACCTCACTAGCAAACCTTTGTACTAGCTTTAATGTTAGCTAGCATAATACCGATTAATTTTAAACACACTATATAATAGCTAATAGGTAACGTTCCTGTTACTGGTTTTTAACATTTAGTAGCTTGCTAGCGAACTTGGCTATAGCTTCAAGTACACAGTATAATAGTTAGCTTAATGTTAGCTTGTTTGCTAGCAAATCTGGCTAATGGTTTTAATGTAAATTAGCCTGCTAGTGAGCCCAGTTAGCTTCAACTTAGCTTGTTGCTGCCTTGTTAATTTTAACTAGCTTTCTAGCAAATCTGGTTACTGTTTAAGAAAAATATATAATAATCAAACATCACTAGCTAGCTTCCTACTGAATTTAGCTACTGGCTTAATATTAACTAGCTTGCTAGCGGAACTGGCTACTATTTTAATTATACAATATATCATTTAGATTAATGTTAGCCAAACTTCTTACAATCTTTGCTAATGGATTTAACTACACAAAATAATAGGTTGCTAGGGAACCTAGCTACTGTTTTAAGTATATAACATAATAATTAACCTAATGTTAGCTAGCTTGCTATATTGAACCTGGTTATTGTTTTAACTGCATAATATAGTTAAGCTAAGCAATGCTAGCAGGCTTGCTAGGGAACTTGCGTAATGGTTTTAATGTGAACTAACCTGCTATCTACCGTGGCTAATGGTTATAACTACACTATATAATAGCTAATGCTAGCTAGCTTGATAGTGAACCTTGTAACTGGCTGTAATGTTAACTAGTTGCTACTGGTTTTAATGTTAGCTCATTTAATGAGTCAGTTTTTTTTCCCTTTAAATCAGTGAATGATTCCCTTCTCTTTCAATCACTGAGTCGATGTTTGAATCAGTGAATCATTTCGGTTATGGCTGAGATTCACTCCTCTCTTGTTCAGCGAGCTAGTTTTTAAATAAATGAATGATTCACTCCTCTTTCAGTCACTGTTTAAGTCAAATGTTTAAATCAGTGAATCTTTTTGGCCATGACAGAGAGTCACTCCTCTCTTGTTCAGAGAGTCAGTTTTTAAAATCATTGAATGATTCACTCTTCTTTTGATCACTGAGTCAGTGTTTGAATCAGTGAATCTTTTTGGTTATGACTGAGATTCGCTCTTCTCTCTTTCAGTGAGTCAGTGTTTAAACCAATGAGTTATTTCAGTCATGACAGAGATTCGCTCTTTTCTTGTTCTGAGAGTCAGTGTTTCAATCAGTGAATTATTTCAGTCACGACTGAGATTCACTGCTCTGTTGTTTAGAGAGTCAGTTTTTACATAAACAAATGATTCACTCCTCTTTCGATCACTGAGTCAGTGTTTAAACAAGTGAATCTTTTTGGCCATGACTGAGATTCGCTCCTCTCTTGTTCAGAGAGTCAGTTTTTTTTAAATCATTGAATGATTCACTTCTCTTTTGGCTGCTGAGTCAGTGTTTGAGTCAGTGAATTATTCCAGTCATGACTGAGATTATTCATTGAATCATTTTTTAAATAAATGAATGAGTCACTCCTCTTTTGTTCACTGAGTCAGTGTTTAAACCAATGAGTTATTTCAGTCATGACAGAGATTCACTCTTTTCTTGTTCTGAGAGTCAGTGTTTCAATCAGTGAATTATTTCAGTCATGACTGAGATTCACTGCTCTGTTGTTTAGAGAGTCAGTTTTTACATAAACAAATGATTCATTCCTCTTTCGATCACTGAGTCAGTGTTTAAACAAGTGAATCTTTTTGGTTATGGCAGAGATTCGCTCCTCTCTCATCCAGTGAGTCAGAACAAAGAATTCAGTGAATTATTTCAGTCATGACCGCCATTTGCTCCTCTCAATGTTCAAATCAGTGAATTATTTAGGTCATGACCAAGATTCGTGTTCAACGTGATAAGACTTTGAGTGTTTCAGAGCGTGCAGTAGGAGTGAAGTGAAGTGACATGTGGCCAAGTGTGTGCTGGTCTGGGTGTGAAAAATATTTCCGAACATAATTCACGGTGCACGTTTGGGTAAAGTGTGCAGCTGAACGAATCTGAATGAATCTGAATGAATCATTTAACTGAACAGCCTGGAATGACTCGAGCCACTGAACAGAATCCAGAATGTAATCCATACTGTGTAGTAATGTTCTGTGTGCTGTGTGTTTTAATGAATTTTATGAAATAATTTGGGTCACAATAATGCAAGTCAATGGTCTGAGTAACGGGGTTTTTATATATCAGATGGCAGACTGCAAGTGCAATATGTGGCAATTTAATTCCAATACTGAAGATCATCCCTGTTGTGGCACACTAGAGGGAAATCAGTGTTTCATACACACACACACACACACACACACACACACACACACACACATTTTTGTATTCTAGACAGGTTCTGAAATTTCAGTATAATCATCACAAAAATAAAAAGTAGAAAACATCACAGGTTTCTCCTGGTTCCTAATGGTTTCTCCTGGTTCCTAATGGTTCCTAGTGGTTTTGTAATGGTTCCTAATGGTTTCTCCTGG
The DNA here is from genome assembly GCA_022985145.1 of Pangasius djambal. Classification (NCBI taxonomy): domain Eukaryota; kingdom Metazoa; phylum Chordata; class Actinopteri; order Siluriformes; family Pangasiidae; genus Pangasius; species Pangasius djambal. The sequence goes on along the minus strand of CM040980.1, from coordinate 29,097,605 downwards.
TTCCTAATGGTTCCTAATGGTTTTGTAATGGTTCCTAATGGTTTGTCATGGCTTTGTGTATTTCCATATGGAGTAGTATGACACTGTAAAGGGTCCAAGGATGAAGTATTCTAGATAACATGATGATTTTAATGATCCAAACACCTCCTACAGGAATCTGATAGTCTTTGATGGGAGTAGGTTGTGGTCTAATGGTGATTTAATGGACTTACTGGATTTCTGTGATACTCAAATCTTTAATCTTGATTCTGCACTTCAGGCTGTCGGGAAAGAGGCGAGAAATTAGTTTAGACGTCCCTTTCACTGTATCTTAGCCTAGAGAACATTTATTCAGAAATATAGTTTTTCAGAAACAGCTGAAAACTATTATCTCTAAAAATACATAACCAGCAAGTTTACTGATTTTCCGACATCTTCAGGACAGAGGAGTTTATGCTTCTTTGTGGTTTCTCGGTAACATGACAAGCTGCGTTTTTTTTTGTTTTTTTTGAGAGAGAGAGGCTGGATGGTGAGGGAACGACGGTTTATAGCTGCTATAACGTAAGTGCTATAACATAACTCTTGTTTCACAGACATTACACAACATTAAAGGTAACTATAAACGGAAACAACTACGAGCCTCTGCTTTTTAATCTATAAAAAACATCGTCATGATATGAAAAGAATCAGCTTTGGGGTGGTGACATTAGCTGCGTTGTGTTTTATTACCGACTTTATATATTTGCAGTGTGTTAGAGTCTAAAATATTCATGCGGAAAAAGATAAATATTCCTTTGTACCTTGGTCCTATCTGTTCTGACATTTCCTTCTCATTTGTATTCACTCAGCTAAATGTCATTAGATTTCGTCATATATTTCTGAATATAAACGTGAATTATTTCTTGGTTACCGTTTGTTTTTTTCACAGAAAAAACAACATTATAAAATGTAATTAAAATAAACATTAAATCCAGTACAACACAGGATGAACCTCAGTCATTATTCAGGGATTTAATGGATGTAGTTTTTTGTTTATTATATGTAATAACTGCGTGTTGTTAAATGCCGTTATATCTGTGCAATGCCAATATTAATAATAATAATACATCATCTTAATTTTAATCTGATCTGATCTTATCTTAAAAGATAAGGAAATTTATTTAAACAAACAAAAGCACATGAGATGATAGAGGACAGAGAAAGTGATGCAGGACTCCTGATCCTTTTTATAGCTGCACAGGAAGGGGAGGGCGGAAATGACACCCGATTGGCTGAGCTTTCCAGAGAGGGGGCGTGGTTAAGGTTTTTGTTGAGTTGTGACACACCTCCCTGGTCAGCTGCGGATGCAGAAAGGGGGCGTGAAAAAAAGAAAAAGAGGCTGGGAGAAGGAGGTAACGTAATCGTATTTGTGGAACAGGTCTCTGAGTGGGTGTTAGAGAGAGAGAGAGAGGGAGAGAGGGAGAGAGAGAGGGAGGAGAGGAGGAGAGGAGGGAGCTCGAGGCAGTGAGATTGGACTGGAGCATCACTGCTGCGGTGTTTTTCCTGCGTGCTGGAAGGAAAACGATCCAGCTTTCAATTTTTGCATGGAATGCATCAGAAAGAGAGAGGATCTGTGAAGAAGTGAGCTGAATTGTTCTGCTGGGATAGCCGGATCTTCAAGAGAACCTCAGAGTGTGGATTTTTTTTTTTTTTTGTTCTTTGCGTAGAAGGACGAGGGAAAGTGGGAGGAATAAAAAGCAGAGGATAAGCACAGGTTGAGCGCGTGGAAGGATGGAGTAGGACAACAACCCACGTGGGTCCAGGTCCACTTAAAGCTCTGGACACTAAAGTGGAGCGTAGGATTTTTGTCCTCTTTTTTTGGATTCCGACTGCATGTGAAGTTTAGGTTGTGTTTAGATGAGCGAGACAGGTGTGGATCACTTGTCTGTCTCACCTGTCTGTCTCACCTGTCTGTCTCACCTGTCACGCACCAAGCTTTCATTCAGCTCGTATCCGTATCAGAGTGGTGGCTTGTGTGACTTCTGAGTGTCGGATTAAAGCTGGAGCTCATGTGAGGTTCAGATTTTAGGGATTGTGAAGGTGAAAGTGAAGGTGAAGGTGGAGGAGAAGGTGGAGGAGGATTCGCTGACGGATTTTTAAAGAGAACAAAGTGCATTTGATTGATAAGATTTTCAGGAAATAAGCTGGAAATACTGCTATCCAGAAACGTTGACTATTATAATACAGGTTGAATAGCAGATCAGAGCTCGTCTGAGGTTTCGAGTTTGGAGCTGAAGGTGGAGCTGAAGGTGGAGCTGAAGGTGGAGGTGGATTTACTGAGGGACTCTAAAGAGCAAGTGTATTAAGATTAGATTTAAGATCTTCATCTCAAGTGAGATCTTTGGAATTATGTAAACTTTATGCCACACCCAGACGTAGCCACACGCTGACCAATTTTTTTTGTCTCCCAAATTTAAAAAATAAAAATTTCATCTGCTCATCATTTTTTCTGAGCTCTTGATTTGGCAAAGTGGGGACTGTTTGGCCCTCGGGGGCCTCAGCGGCCTCCTCCAATCTGAAGATGCGCCGTTCGAGCACGGATGAGACCCCGTACCGGCGCAGTCCGTCTCTGGACAGTAAGACCGGCTCGGCCCCGTTCTGTTTCGGGAGCGAGCGCGAGCGCCGCGGTGCGCCTTTCGGTTTCAGCTTCCGCACTGCGCCGGGGACAAAGACAGCCAAAGCGGGTTACGCCACGGCGCAGGGCAGGAAGTACGTGGTGTTTTACCTGGACCTCTCCTTCATTTTCCTCCTAGAGCTGCGCCGCTGCAGGATGGCTGAGGGCTGCATGAGGGCCCTGCGCTACGCCATGGTGTTCTTCAACCTGCTCTTCTGGGTGAGTACAGCAAACTCACGCACCTCTGACTGTGTGTGTGTGTGTGTGTGTGTGTGTGTGTGCGTGAGAGAGAGAGAGAGAGAGAGAGAGAGAGAGAGAGAGAGAGAGATAAAACCAGAAAGATAGTTCTGACAGTTTAAAGTGCATTTTATAAAACCTATATACAATTTTTGTTTAATATGAAAACATGTCTTTGTGGTTTCTGAGGTTTGAGGTTAAAGGTTTAGGATTGAGTGTAGAAATTCTTCTTACATACAGCAGGTTGCATGTGTGTGTGTGTGTGTGTGTGTGTGAGAGAGAGATTTGTTGTTATTACCTGTATAAATGCTCAGCCTGATTTCTGTGTGTGTGTATGTTTTTATTTTCTTTTCCACACATCACTGAACAAGTCATTATGCTTTTAAATCAGAGTTTTTCTCTCTCTCTCTCTCTCTCTCTCTCTCTCTCTCTCTGTCTCTTTCTCTCTCTCTCTCTTTTTTTTTTAATTAAAAAAATTTCCAGAACAGAAAACATGGACTAAAGCAGAGAGCTCTTGCTGTGCATGCTGTAGGCTTCAGAGGGATTAGGGCACGTAGGATGAATGATCACTTCAGAACTTAAGACAGTGATGGTCTTCCTGCGTAACCATGACGATCTGAGTCTTAACACTGTATTAGAGCTGGGCCATGTGACCGTATAATATTAATATCATGATAAATTGTGTCATGATTCACTTTTCTGAGATCAAGCAGATGAACTGATTCGATTTGGGAATTGATCCAAACAGGGTCAAGGTCACAAGCTTTATTAGCTTCATTAGCTTCCTTCCTGTTTATCATGAAGAGACGTTACTTACACGTTCATGGAGAGGAACTCAAGGCCAAGTTCTTCTCTGGAGATTTTTTCCAACAGGTCCGTTCCGTCTATATGTCCATCCATCATTACGTCTTCCTGAGAGGTATATTTTAATGGTTTCTGATGTGTACAGATTACTAAAAAGAAGTGCGGGACTCTATTGGGAACTCCCAGGGGGCGGGGCTTATACATTCCAGAGAGCGTTTAATTGGACAAACCAGTGACTAGTACATGCCGAGTCATCGAGAATACCTCCAAAATGTATTTTTTCCTAAACGTAATAATTTATTTCTTAGGTTTTAACATCAGTTTAAACTGTTTTTAAACGCAGCAGTACTATTTTGCAGGCAGTCTGTTTGTCAATCGAAATATCGTGTATCATATAAATGTATCGTGATGTGATATTTTTGTCATTTCACCTTCCTCTCTCTCTCTCTCTCTCTCTCTCTCTCTCTCTCTCACACACACACACACACACACACACACACACACTCATTCTGCTTGCACACAGCATGGCGTGAGTCCACACGAGTGCGAGGGCGTCATGATGCCATTTGCAGGATCTCCGTATACATTAATAGACGCTGACTTCACACAGCAGCTCACATCTGTTTGGGTTACGTCTTGATTTTTAGACCCAGCGTCCACTCTGCAAATTACACGCGACCAAATCTGATGTGTGTTCCGATCCACATTAGTGTCCGATTTCATCCAGAAGCGCGTTAGAGATCTGTATTAGAATATCAGCTTATACATTTATACTGCATGAGCCACAATGAGCATTAAGCAAGACATGTTATCATTTCATTTGTTATTAATTCGGCCATAATAATGTTTTCCTTTTTTCCTCGAACACACAAAGAGGATGAATCGCAAACCCCTTCACATTCACTACATATGCTTACTACATAGGGTACAACATAATACCACTGTAGACCCTATAATATTAAAATCTATATATATATCAAACACCATTTTGGATTTAGACACAGAAAATTTGTTGTTTCATGCGATCTTAAACATTCCAAAGTATATAAATGTAATGAAAACTCTAAGATTAATTCTGTTTTGTATTTTGTTTCACATCAATTTAGTGCGGAGAAAAACGACACAAATGAAAGCCATTATTTATTGCTGTTGCTGTCACTTTGGTCGCTACAGCTTAATTTCTAAAAAAAAAATTTTTTCTCAGGTTTAAAGAGTCCAAATGTGTCAGACATCAAATGAAAAGATGAAAACAAGTTTAAAAAAAGGAAAAAAAAGAGAAAAAAACGTAAATTAAACAAAAAAAAGGTCTGTGTTTGTTGCATTTGTTCCTTTGTCCGTTCTGAATGAAAACGATAAAACAAGAAAACATTTATTCTTAACAATTATATAACATTTATTTTTGTTTTTCTTGGCGAACATTAAAACAGGAAATCATTTATTTCTAAAATAATTTTAAAAAATCGACTCGTTTCGTTGCACAAATTCTAGAAGTCTCGTATTCATGAATCCAAAGCTCGTTCAAGATCGATCATTAATATTAATTTTGTAACATTTATTGTTTTCAAGCTAAAAAAATTGTTTTGAAAATCTCGTAGTTTTATCCAAAAACATCGCATGTCAAATTAAAGGATTAAAAAAAGAAAAAAAGATTATAGACGAATAACAAAAACATACGACTGAATTTGACAATTTCTGCTCTTAGTTGCAGGGAATCTGATTTCAATCCGATCTGAAACCACATGGAAAAAAGTCTGATTATTAAATATAAAGATTCTTCTTCTTCTTCTTTTTTTTTGCATTTAGGCTGCTCAGATCAGACATAGTATTTAACTTCCTGTCTTTATTCTGAACTTCCTGTGTTGTTCTGTTTGCAGATAATTTTGCTAATTTTAAGCATTTATATCTAGAAAGGAGCAAAATGATCTGCCGATAGAATAACAACAATTAAATGTTGAAATTTGGAACGAGTAAAATCGTCTAGAAGTAAGTTTAATAATCTTATAGGGGCGTAACGATACGCTCCGGTCACGATACGATTCGTTTTACGATACTGGCTTCACGATTCAGTTCAGTTCGATTCTTTAAATATTTTGAACAAAATTTGAATGAAGAAAAACGTTTTTTATTTCTGAATCTTAAAATAATGCAAAACAGTGTGCGTATTTGTCTGTATAAAACTAAATAAATCATGAGACTTATTGTCATATTGCAAACAAAATGTACTACAGGTGCACCATATCTTATAAATAAATAAATAAATAAATAAAGACGTTTATAAATTCTCTGGAAAGTTTCTGTACGTTTGAATCTATGCGTAGTGGATTTGTAATTTGTGTGTGTTTTATAGAATTTACATTTACAGCAATTGGCAGACGCTCTTATCCAGAGCGATGTACGCTTATCTCTCTCTCTTTTTTTTTTAATACGACTGAGCAGTTGAGGGTTAAGGACCTTACTCAAGTGCTGGGATGTGAACTCATGACCTTCCATGACCTTCCAAGCAGAAGACCAGTGTCTGCTCCACTGAGCTGCCACTACCTCTGCCCAATTTAGAGCACTTCTGCCTCTAATAATAAAATCCACTGCTCTGACATTGACAGTTATAACTGTGTTAGTCGTCATTGCCCCTTGTAGTGACGAAGTGACCCCGTGCTTTGCTTAAATCACAGCCTGTCATGAACGTGATGGCTGATTCTGGGCTTAGAGGCTCCTGGGCTGATATGTTCCAGTTTCTCCGTGATTAGTGGGAGGAAAGGATCAAAACACGAGCACAATAGGGAGCTCTGTAGCTCTGTAGGCGTTTGCTGTTAGAGCCTGTGGACATGTTTTCACCTCTGAAAAGCCTCCATTAGTCAAATTATGGCTCTGATGATAAGAAGCACTTCATTGGACAGGGAGCTGCATGCTACGATTTTGTCACACACACACACTCACAGACACACACACACACACACACATCACACCTACACCTGTCTGAGTACACATTATTTTTTAAAATTTATTTACAAAAAGATTCTTATCAGTGCGACTAATTTTAGTGCACAGGAACCCAATCATGTCAGCAAGATCCAGTAAACTCTCAGAGGTGGAGCAATTTGACAAAAACATCGTATCACGATTCTCTAAGGCATTTCTACAATACGCAGTAAGTGTCACGAAATATAGAGTTGATCACAAACTGCCAGCAGTGCAGGAAGAAAGTGTTGCATTAAAAATAATAACAGTAAAATAATATAGTTTTTTTTATATATAAAATGTAACATCACATCAGCTTCTTCTGCTCATATTACATCATCCTATGACTCTGGCCTTCACGCTTCCTATCTGTCACCCTAAAGCATCACTCAGGGCAAAAACCCTACAGCTATGAACTTCTGTATTTAGCAAAACAAAATTTTAAGAACTGCTTTAGAAATCTACAATCGTTTCCTTTCCAAAGAACCCTCAAGGAACCATTTTTTTTCTCAGATTCTACACTCTTCTGAAAAAAAAGTGAGCTTAAACTTATCACGATTTTGCGATGCGAGACTTTGTTGTTGCTTTGCAAACGTTGTCCTTGTTCTTGTCAAATCTTTCTGTAAAGTTGTTGAATCAGCAAGCGAGACGGAGACGGAGCAACAAGCCATGTCTGATTTGAAACTTTCTCTATACTGTGCAAATTAGAGATGACGTGTTAGAGGCGTGTCCTGATGTGTAAACAAATCCAAACAACTTTTGTCTTTTAAGCATAAGTTTGAAATAGTTTATGACAAAAAAATAAATCGTATTGTCATAATAGTTATTTCAAGCTTGAAATAGTTTGTTGTTTTATTGGCAGATAATTTTAAGCTTTTATTTCTGGAAAGAAGCAAAATGATCTGCCGATAGAAGAAGAACATTTAAAGCTTGAAATGAATAAAAATGTCTAGAAATACTGTAAGTTTAATAATGTTATAGGAGTGTAAAGATACACGCCGATACTTTACGATACTGGCTTCACGAATCAATTCAATTCGATTCTTCAAATATTTTGAACAAAATTTGAATGAAGAAAACGATGACTGTCCTTTTTTTTATTTCTGAATCATAAAATAATGCAAAACAATGTGTGTTTTTGTCTGTATAAAACTAAATGAATCAGAAATGGCTATGAACAAGGGTTTAATATTGTAAACAAAATGTACTAGAGGTTCACCATATCTTAAATGTAAATAAATACATTTATAAATTCTGACTGAGGGAAAATGATTGAATGAAACATGATGAGCTTCATAGCAGTTCCTGAGGCATCATTTTAACTGGAAATAGAGCTCCAAAGTCGGCTAAAGTGCCCGGATTCCACGGCCTCTTTCTCAGGCTCTGTAGATCGCAGCAGCTCAGGGCTGGTGCTGTTTAAAAGCTACTGAAGAGCACTTTTTAACATGTTATAAGTTTCGTGTAACCAGATAACCTATAATGACTGTCAGTAATTGTGATCTGGAGCTGTTGGGCCCGGTTGCACAGATTGGAACCTCAAACCCGATGTTCAAACAGCACAATCCCATTAGATGCATAATTAATAGAAAGCTCATATACACGATGTGAATCGCACATTTGACAGGTTTTTGCATTCCTATGCATCATTACATCCTTATAACCTTATATTTGGTTCAGTATAATCCTTTAATAGGAAACACTAGATAAATTAGACTATATTCAAGATAATTTCACTTGCTAAGATGTAATTTTTTGCAGCGAAGTGATGAAACTCGTCATGCAGACTGAGTTTTCTGTTTAAGATGTTATTGAGTTTAAACAGTGTGTTTAATGGAGAGTGCGAGGTTGATGTTTTATCAGGTGACTGTCAGGAAAATGCTGTAGTTCCTCCTCTTGATATTTTCACAGAGCACAGTTTGCAGTCTGCTTTGCTTTGATCATTAAAAATTGAAACACATCCAGATTGCTGTCATTTGTTTATTAGTGCAACATCATACACTAGGATTGCATCACACAGTATCACCTGGTGCTGGATGTCAGTATCTGAGTATTTTAAGAGCACGGTATCAGGCTGCTATTATGACAAGATATGATTAAATACAATAGGGCCTGGGATGGAAAGGAAATGGACGCAGGATGAATGCAGCTTTAGTGCTGAACAACAGAAGAGTAAAGGCAGAAAGAAAAGAATTGTTTTCTCCCTAGGCGGGATTTGATGAGCCTAAATTGCAGCGTAAATGGCTATAGCAGAATTACAAAACCCACCTCATCTCCCGGTCTCCAAACACACTCAAATATTCTAATGGTTGTTAAGGCTCCTAAAGAAAAACAGCCAGATTGCTCCACGCTCCACGCTCTAAGTAATTAATCTTGTTAACATCGGACATGGCTTTCTTAGCACCATTGGGACTTACAGGGAGAAGAAGGAGAAGAAGGAGGAGAAGGTTGTCCTGTGTGTGTAATCACGAGGGAGGCCGAACATAATTGACAGATCAAGAGAGGAATGGGAATTGAGACAGGGTGCAGAAGTATGCTCAGAAGTTATTTTTACTTTCCAGCTAATCTAGGTCAGAGAACATCACACGCTCACGCTGAGCATCCGGAGACACCGGTTTCCTGTTTCCGCTACTAGAGAAAAACCACGTTATTTTTTTTTAAAGACAAGGTAAAAAAAAAAAGGACAGAAAATTAAACATAACCATCGTACTTGTCTTGTCATGGCGGTGCAGTCACTTACAGGAGAAGTGTGTGGGAGAGAATGAAGAGGAACCGGAGACGTGTTACAGCTAAGAGCAGAGAATATATTAAATCAACATCACCAGAGATGTGACAGAAGGACATTTTTGCCCTGTTTTTTCTCTCCCTGTCTTTCTTTCTGTCCGTCTCTGAGGATGTATCCTGCAATGCAGTGCAGAGGAACTGAAGCAGAATTTCAAAAGGAAATTTTTGTCCCAATTTTTCAGCAATTATTTCACTTTAATGCAATCCGAGCAATCCAAAACATGGACCAATTTGACCAGACTATCCAAGATACATGCTAATAAATACTTGTCCTGCCTAAAAAATAAAAATGTTCACACAAGAGTAACGAGATTAAAGCAGATGGCACAATATGGACCATATTACAGCTTTATAGTTCTACATTCTGTGTACATGTGAAGCATCATGATTAAAGATATAACCTTATTCTGGTACCTTATAAAGGTACCAGAAGGTGTTGGTCAGAAGGTGTTGATTAGTTTTCTATAACAGCAGCTCTGACAGTAGCGCAGCTGCAAATCACAGGTTTATATTAATGCATTTTTTCTAATACGTCATCGTTTCTATAGTAACAGATCGTTCACAGGGCTGTATACAGCAGACGCTGCACGTAATAATAAACAGATTAAAAACTGTGTGTAATCTTTGATATGGCGAAGTTTTCTGTAAGGAGATGTTTATGTAACATGTATGGAAGGAGTCTCCAGTGTCAGCGCTTTTGCAACAGTCAGAGGTGAAGCTGTAACTTTAAGTTTTCCGACATCTTCAGGACAGAGGAGTTTACGCTTCTTTGCGGTTTCTCGGTAACATGACAAGCTGCGATATTTTTGTCTTGTGAACTTCACGCGAGAGAGAATAAAGAGACGCTGGTGAGGGAACGACGCTTTATAGCTGCTATAACGTAAGTGAGAACTTGTTTCTTGGACGTTCCACAATGTAAAATGTAACTATAAAAGGATAAGACATTTTGTTCTTTAATTAAAAAAATTTAATTGTTGGTAAATTGCTGTGGTGTAAGAGGAATAAAACACTTCAGGAAGGAAAATAATCATCTTCAGGGGTTTATTCTTTACAATGCCTAGCCTAGCTAGTGGTGTTGAGTGAAAAGAGGTGAGATATTTTTCTAGCTTTAATTTGAAAGAGGAAATAGAGGAGATTTTATGGAGTCACTGCGAAATTCCAGACGACCCAGGAGACACTGGAAAATTGGGCAAATCTAGGCAGTATGAGAGGAACCAGGCGACTTTAACAAACAGAGACGAGCGTACAGAAGTGATAGCACACCGAGACGACCTGGGCTCAGGAGGAGGAGGAGGAGGAGGAGGAGGAGGAGGATTCGGTTTTGAATATGCGAGATGGAGATGGATAACCAGCGTGGGTGAAATATGGGAAGAGCTTTTTGTGTGTTTGAGAGCAACATTTTGATATTTTTTTTGATGGATTGCAGTGTAGAAAGTGTTCGTATTCTGCCTCTGCTTGATCCGAGCTCTACGTCTCCTACTGTCTGTCATAACATACTTAATGCACTCCTCACGGCTGTTGCTATCACAGATATATATCTCAGCTGGTTTACCTTTTATCTCTCTTATAGGCAACATTTCATTTCCACTGACGATCACAGAGCCTCAGCTTCTGTTATTCAAGGCATCGCTCATGAGCGTGTCCTTACAACACTGTAGGAAGTGTAGGAAGAGAATCATAGTTATAATATATTTATCAGCAATTTATCAATATTTATCGTTTACATTTGTAACATTTGTGCGTTGGTAAAAATCACCAGGACGCAAAAAGAAATTGGCATTTGACCTGAGAGCCTTTCATATGTGGTCCTAGATCAGATACGTATCCGATTACTGGCTATGTGACATGAATGAGAGCGGCCGCATCACAGAAGACCACGTCTCGCAGAACAATGTTTGCACAAGCATACGATGCATAGCAACATATCGAACTTTCGCTCAAATCGCTTTCTCGACCTGATCCTGTACAGCTGACGAGTCGTTTGTCGACATCCAGAGCAAAGTGAGAAGCAGGCTTGGGCTACCAGCGAGTTCATTTGTTATATTATATTATATAATATTATATTTTATCATATATTACAAATGTAATAAGTTTTTTTTTGTCACTTGTGAATCAGGCAAAATTGATACAGGTCGCTTACAATTTCAAACGTCTCTAGATAGACAGATCCAATCTGAGCAAAACATCAACGTAGCCTCTACGTTCTTCTAATAAAGACTTGTGTGTCATCTGCGTAAGGGGAAAATCGAAGGTCGGGAAGATAGACAATAAACCCAAAACATGAATAAGAGTGGCCCGAGAACAGATCCCTGAGGGACGCCTTGAGTAAAAGGAGCAGAAGAGGATTCGTAAATGTCGATGGTAATGAAATGTCGGAGAGATAAAAAGTTAAACCAGGAGAGATCTATAGCGGTGATAGTGATATCTGAGAGGTGTGTAAGAAGTATAGCATGTCAGACAATATAAAATATAACTCTCAGACCAAGGGCTTGTAGAACACGGAGAATCTACAGATGGAAAAAAGGCTTTAATGACTTTTTTTTTTGCCTGAAACACTCTTTCAGCACCTTTGTCACAAAATGGAGATTAGAAATTAGACTATGGTTAATTAGCTCGGTTGGATGTAGACCATTTTTTTTCACAACTGAGATGACAGCTGCTGTTTTATCTCTTAAGGAGCAATATCAGAAACGTATTTTACCTCAGGTGGGAAATAGAGGCGCCAATATTTATAGACTTTTTTTTTTTTTTTTTTTGGGAAGAAGTGGAAATTACTGGCACGATGATATGATTCCTGAAGTGGCTCTGTATCAGAGGATGGAGTGAGTATTGGGAGCGAACGGGAAAGATGGTGGACATCGTGTTCACATTTGACATTTAAGAGTTAATGAAGAGTTAGTTTTGAATTAGAGTTTTGAATTTTTCAAACCCAAATTTTTCATGATATCACAGTGAACCATTTAAAACACACAAGCAGGTGATGGAAATATTTATTAAGAAAAGGTAATGGATGGATTTGGACATAAATCTGATTGATTCATGTAAAAAAGATCTCTGTATAATTCACGGGCGTGTCTTCACCACGTGTACACGTGCTTGGCACACTAAAAAATTCCACACACCTCATTTTAATACATACAGATTGTTTTCATTTTGATTATAAGCTCCTGTTTTAGGGGGCGTGGCTGTGCAAGTGATCATTAATAGGTCACATGACAGTATAATGTCTGTAGGCTATAACAGTTAGCTAGAAACTCAGTAACTTACTTAAAAACCCTCTGAAACATCTTCTTTATTTTATCATCCTGCATTTTTAAACTCGTTTTGATTTCAGTAGAAAGGAGTGAACGCTTCCTAGAGCGTCTTTATACTGAAGAAAAACCTCTTTCCCCACAGGATTTAACACAGTCTTTACTAACGTGTCAGTTCAGACAGGATACACTGTATATTACCTGGAGTTATTTCTGCTGCTCATTTCAGAGAAGGGAAAACACAGCGTGATCCTTCCAGACAAAAAAAAAAAAGACTGACATGACAGATTCGGACTAAAATCGCACAGATACTGCGTTAATAATTACATTACACACCTCCACATGGAAAGCTAATCCCGTCTGAATAGAGGTTTAGGAAGATATTCTGGGAATGACTTTTCCGTAAAATCTCTTCCACTGACAGAATGCATCACGTTGTCGTTATAGGATGAAAGAGAGAGTGGTTGTGAGGAAATGAGATGTGCTGAGACAACAACAACAACAACAACAAGATGGAAACGCACTTTAATCCATATTTTGAGGTAGACGTCTGATCATAGCGCGTGGTTTCTAACTGTGAAACCGTGAGGATCCCGACAAGTCAGAAATTCAGAGCTTTGTCTGTGTAACAGAGATATTTTGTTGCTTTGCACTCGTTTACAGGAGGAGTAGAGAGTGTATGTCATCCGGCGGAGAAACAGGAACTGGAGACGTGTTACAGCTAACAGAGGAGAAGATATTAAACGAACGTCACCAGAGATGTGAAAGAGAGCAAGGAACATTTACTTCTCTGAGGATGTCTCCTGTAATGCAGTGAAGATAAACTGAAGCAGGAAACGGTTTCGGTTATGTCCGAGTGTTTCAGCGTTAGCCGCAGATACGACAGCATTTGACGATCTGAATATGGAGGAATTTATCCGTAAATCATTCGCAGGAGCGTTAACATACGAAATGTACTGTTTCGGTTATCTAGTTATTTGGGAAAAGTGTTGTATCACTACATTTCGCTCTTGAGTTTGTGTAAATTTACGTGTAAGGAGACTCACTAATAAATCGCACAATTGTCGATGAGTTACTGCGATTTTATGAAGACGTTTAAACCACATATTTATTTCAATTTAACGAACATTTTGTGAAACTCAGTTGCTCTGTGTGAACGACCTGAAAGAAACAAATCCAAAAATGAAGACAAAGAAGACTAGCCATTCAGGAAGAGTTAGTGCGCGTCTACGGTAGCTTACGCTGGAGGCTAGGATGCGCTCTTTCACCGTTTAGTCGCCATTTTAATATTTTCACCTATCTGTGACTGTTTTTATCTGTAACAGCTGAGCTGTTACTCACACACAATTATCTTACAAACCAAGATGTCTCAGGGGATTAAACTGTGAAGAATAGTGGTCCAAGAACAGATTGCTGAGGAATGCCTCGAGTAACGGGAGCAGAAGAGGATTTGTGATCGATGGAAAAGAAATGTGTGTTGGAGAGATAAAAGTTAAATGAGAAACAGTTATTTTAATCAGTAACAGCAGAAGACAAGAGCTTCAATAATAGCCGAATAGAAAGTGTGTGCGAATAGGAGATCATTTATGACTCTAACAAGTTGTATCTCTGTGTCGTGGAACAGTCCGAATAAATATTATAAAGGCTTGTACAGATTATTTGAGAGTAGATGTGCTTGAACATGAAAAGTGCCCACTCTTTCAAGCACATCTGCTGTAAAAAAAAAAAAAAAAGAAGAGAGAGAGAAATTGGCTTATAGTTAATTAGTTGGGATGGATCTAGGTTTTTTCTTTGGAAATTTGGGTGACGGCTGCCGTTTCTGAACATAATGACAGACTGAGACAGGACTGTTAATCAGGTGAGCAGCAGACACACTAATATTACAATTTGAACAGTTTTTGAAGAGCAAATTGGATTTAACTGGCATGACGATAGGTTTTCAGGTGGCGCTATATTAAAGCAAAGCAAGAAAAATGGAGAGAGGGAAGGAAATAAAGGCAGAAATGAGTCACAGCTATGCGAAGCCTGAGAAAGCAGTTACCCTGAAGTGCATTATTTTCTTAACGACTTTAATGACCGTGAGGTCAGTTTTTTTAAGAATATTTTTCCTGAAGCGTTCTTGGCCTTGGCTTACAGGTGAACCATGGAGAAGAATGAAAGGAGGGAGTCAGTGCAGCTTTATTATGCATATCTTCCTCTAAAGCTTTATACATGTGTTTCACGTGATGTCACGCTGTATAATCGCAGCCATTCTGAGGACTAAAGACTTGTGTGTGAAAAATGATTCACATTTTTAAAATAGTCCTTCTCTACCACACCATCATCATTCGCTAATTAATGATAGGCCTACCACATATTCTCAGCACGGCTGGTCACATATCGATTATAAGTTACGAAATCGTATTGTATCGTATCATATCGTATCGTATCAGATTCAGTGTTATCGTCAAGGATTGAACTGTTGCCTGTATTGGGTGGTTCTGAGGTTTACACCCCTATTAGCTAGTTAGCTATGTAATGGGACAGCTGAGAAGTTTGTTAACATTAGTGAAAGTTTGTTAGTTAGCTGATATGGTCTTACCCTCCCTATAATGACAGAGTTGTTCTCCTCCTTCTAGGATCCTGGATGTGAAGATTAAGTTTTCTACAGGTGGAATCAGTAGCTAAATAATGATCAAAATCTATTTTATCAGTGTATTCTCTTCTGAATTAAGGTGAATCATTTTAGCCATCTCTAAACAATTCGATTTTAGTCATCTTTATCGTGACATTTAGTTGCGTCGTGCAGCGAAGCCAGAAGTTCAATTCCAAATACAGTATGTCAGCTGTAATAGAAAAGTCACATGACTGAAATACTAGGATAGATGTCTTGGTTATAGTTAGATCTCAACAATGCTGGAATTTGTTAGAGTCAGAAACATTAACACCGTTAACGTCGATAGCAGGATCGGAAATTAATGTGGGCTCGGGGCAAAAATGCCACCGAAAATGACCAAAATGCCCCAGATAAAAATGCTGTGCAAAAAGATGAAGCAGTTTTTGATTAAAAAGAATAAAATCAGCCATGCAAACCCGGAAACGCCATCCATCGAGCAACACAAAAACTATGTGTCTATGGTGTATACGTATATATATATATATATGTACATTTGTCATTTGATGACCATGAAAAATACACTAATGAATGCAAATACAAATGCAAAGAGTTTGACGTAAATGGGTGACACTGTGTGTTTTATATGGTTAGAAAAAAATGCCCTCATAAAGATAATAAAACGCCCTGAAAATCAGCTCCAGAGGGCAAATATTGCCCCTTAATAAAACAGTTAATTTCCGACTCTGATCGACAGCATCGGCAGATTTGAGGTTGTGGTAGAATATTTAGTTATTTAGGAAGCACTGTGTGAGGAAAATGAACCCAATTTGCTCAGATTCACTGGATTCAAATTGCAAGAATAGAGACGTTGGCCAATCCAGAGGTCACGCTCAGGGCGTACGGTCTACAGTGGAAGATCTGGCCCATGCAAGCAGTTAATTGGGATCAGGGAAAAGGTCTCAGTGTAGTTTGGAAGCAATAGGAATACTGTAACAAGAGGGTATAGGAGGCAGGAGACAGGTTTGTGAACTCAGCGTGGTGTTTATTAAGTGCAGTCATAATCAAAGTTCATAGCAGGGGTCAGAGAACTGAAATCAGAAAACAGGCGAGGGTCTAAATCAGGAAACACGACCAGAAACGATGAACACAGGAAACTAATGCCTTTTTCACACTTGCATGTTTTTTTCTGGACGTAGCACATGTGGTGAAGTGTGAACGCTGTTTTTAAGCCCTGGATTGGTCCATAGAACTGATCTCAGGCCCTCTGCTGAGTATTGCGGTTGCTTCAAGTTGTCATGTTACTTCCTGTTTCTACCTTCATGCTGCCAGGGGAAGTGTTGTTCTGGTTATTAATATTTAAAACCAGGCTTTTATAGGAGCGGAGCTCTGCGATTAGTTCAGCTTGGTGGTACGAGTGTTTGCACTGAGAGCATCAGGCCCAGTGGGAAAAAGCGCTATGGCTCGGAAAACACACTGTAACTGTAAACGAGGCATCACTGGGAAACAACAGGGTGTAAATGGACACACTAATTAAGAGCTTAACACGGAACAGGTGCACACATATAGGCAACAAACCAATGATAAGACTTGGTGGAGACTGGACTGAAACCAAAGCAAAGGCATAACGTAAAGAAAAGCACATGACATGAACTCAGAACCGAACAAACGAGAGCAGAGCTCATTGAGCCGGGAAGCGTGCCGCACTCTGAGAGGCGGAAATGGTGATGAAAACCGAAAGGAAGTCCAAAGCATAAAACCAGCCTGGAAAAAGGAAAAAATGAGAATGTGTGTGCATTGTCATTTATTTATCTGACACAAATAAATACACAAACCGAGCAGCTCAACTGAGCAGGAGCTACCGGGATTTGAACATACAACATTCCGATCGGTATCTCCGAACCACTCAGGTATCCAAATGAAAGTTTGAAGACAGACTCCGGAATTTCTGTGAAATAACTAAATAAATTGCCACCATGTTGATACGAATCTTTCATCAACCTTCAGTCTGAATCTGCATAAAAACACTGTATGGAGGTGTGTGTGTGTGTGTGTGTGTGTGTGTGTGTGTGTGTGTGTTTTACATTAACTACACATTGTTAAAACCACTCGCTTGACTTTCATTTCCTCTCCAGTGTACGTGGATTTTATTAAACGCAGCGCTGAAACATGGCGTGTTGTAGATGTAATTTACTGTTTGTGCTGATTCAGGCTCACATTCATCGCAGTTATATTTTTTAATATCAACGAAACCAGGTGGCAGGTACGATAACGTTCGACACGCCGCTCGCAGATGAATGTATATCAGTTTACTGTAGTGCGAGGACACGTGTGTATGATACACTCAGATCAGAAGTATGTAATTAACTCTCCGCAGCGTGTTTAATCACAGCATGGCCTTCATGCAGACTGAACTAAAGGCCCGAGGCTCCTGCTGGGAAGCTTCTGCCTTTTTTAAAAAGACGTCCAGTCATTTAAGTGCTGGCAGATTTGCACAGAATGTGTAGTTAAACCTGGGAATTTCCAAAAAAGGAAATTAGAAATTTTTTAGTTTTTTTTTAGTTTTTGCATTGCTTTTGTGTGCGTATGTGGTCCGTGTACGTACGTTCATTTTTGTTTCAAAAATAAAATCAAAAAACAAACAATGAAACAAGCTTTTTATATTATTTTCTTTGATTTATTTTTTTTTATTATGCTAAAAATGTACGGAGCCCCTAAGGGGACCTGGTGATGGAAAGAAATATTTCAATGCTTCTGCGTTTGCTCACAAAAACTTTCTGCGTTCTCATGCAAAGATATCTGCGTTTTGCGAGAGAACAGAAATGCAAAGTTTCTCAGGGGAATGCAAAAGCATTGAAATAGAAATGTTCCTCCCATCTCATATTCTTTTTCCATCACCATGTCCCGCTAGGGGATCTGTAAAAATGCGATGAAAATCGATCACAGATCTTGAACGAACCGGATGCGTATAAATGATTACCGGGTGGATTACAGGTCACCGTTATGTTACGTTCGAATTTGTTTTTCGAAATGGAAAAAAACAAACGAAACAGCTTATTATTTTATTTCAGCTTTTTTCTTGCCACCTATTATCTGTTTAAATAAATAATAAAATATTGATTTGTTTTCAATAGTATCTACTTTTTTCTGTTTTAATAAAAGATTTGATAAAAATTGGATCAACCGGATCACGTTCAGAAATAAATTTTGGGTGAAAACAATAACAAATGAGCAAATGAGACGTTTAGAAGAGTCTCTGGCTTTTAAACAGTAAGGTGTCTTTGAAGAAGGACGACATGGCGGCTGGAAAATTGATCGGGATTTTCCTGGTTCTGCAATTTAAGAATATTTTAAACACCAAAAATGTATTTCTGCACATGTCGATTCTACTTTTTTCATATATTTTTATGAAAACAGAATTGCAGTGTGCACATCTTAACCACAGCCAGTCCTACTCGCAGCTTCACGCTGTTTTTCTTCATATTTGACGAACACAGACCGAGAAATTACCTCGTGTCAGCTTTTTCAGTTTTTCTGCTCGCTTTTGTACGTTTGTAACAAGCAGGAATGTGTTTGCTTCTAAAAAAAAAAAAAAAGACAGCTGCTTATTTGTGGATAATGACTTGGCTTCAGACTTTTACATGAAAGCTGCTCCGTACTCAGCTGCTTGTGTTTATCTCAGAACCAGATGCTTTGAAAAAAAAAAAACCTCTTCCGCTATATGGAAAGTTTTAATTGGAGAATTGAATATTATTGAATGTTATTTAATTGGTTAACTTTTTACACGCATTATAAGACCTCACTGATGTCCAGCCTGTGCTCTTCATGCTAGACCTTACACCTTATCCCACTGCGCTGCTGAATTCTGGATTCTGATTGGTCAGAAGGTGTTGATTAATTTTCTCTAACAGCAGCTCTGACAGTAGCGCAGCTACGAATCACGGGTTTATATTAACGCGCTCGTTCCAATACGTCATCGTTTCTATAGTAACAGCTCGCTCACAGGGATCGTTGATGTGGTGAAGTTTTCTGTAAGGAGAAATGTGTTTATGTAACATTTATGGAAGGAGTCTCCAGTGTCAGCGCTTTGTAGCACGAGTCTACGCTTCTTTGCGGTTTCTCAGTAACATGACAAGCTACCCAGAGAGAGAGAAAAAAAGGGAGGCTGGTGAGGGAACGACTGTTTATAGCTGCTATAATGTATATGAGAACTGGAAGTAACTGTAAACGGATAAAAATTATGACGTGTCATTCTTTAATAAATTGCTGTAGCGTAAGAGGAATAAAACACCGTTGAGACGTGCTGTTATGGGAAAATACGCCGTATAAAATATGCTAATCAGAATACACTTTAAAAAGAATGAGCATGTTATGACGTCAGACCTAATGAGAGCCTCAATTCCTGTTAATAAGACTGTTATATCACTGGATATTAACTGTTATGATGAGGTTATGTCAGTCTTATGATGCAGACTTATCATGTAAAGTGTTGCACAGCGTGAGCTAGCTAGCTGAACGTTTATCGGAACCTTTCTTTTAAAAAAAACTTGTATGTAAATTGTTTTCTCAGCATTTCAACTCTCGCGTTATCGCCGTTAATGATCAGGAGCTCAGACTGAGCCGTTAGAGATCGTACTGAGCGCAGCACTGACAGCTTCGCTCCTATTTTTATACTCAGCGCTCGGAGGAGTCGATAAAACGGGAGTCAGTGAGGTGGAACGTCTCGCAGAAGCCACCTCGGTGTTGGAGAAAAGCTTTAACCTGGACGCTTAAAGCGAGAGCCACGTGTGCAGAGCCCTAATTAATTAACTGATTTATTCATTCACTCATAC
The DNA here is from genome assembly GCA_022985145.1 of Pangasius djambal. Lineage (NCBI taxonomy): Eukaryota > Metazoa > Chordata > Actinopteri > Siluriformes > Pangasiidae > Pangasius > Pangasius djambal. Next base: position 29,077,520 of record CM040980.1, on the reverse strand, counting down.
ACTTATTTATTTATTTATTTATTTATTAAACATTTCTTAATATATTCCTTAATATATTGTGTAAACTATTTATGTACAATATTAATTAATTCATTGATTTTAATTAATTAACTAATTTATTTATTTATTTATTTAGTAAACATTTCTTAATATATTTCTTAATACAGTGTGCAAAATATTAATTAATTAATCGATTTCAATTAATTAACGAATTACTTAATTGATTCATTACTTGTTTAATTAATTAATTCATTCATTTATTTGCTCATTTATTTATTTATTTATTTATTAAACATTTCTTAATATATATCTTAATGTATTATGTAAATATTTATGTACAGTATTAACTTAATTAATTCTCATGCATTTATTTATTTATTAAAATTGTGTTGATTTGTTCGAATTGATTGATTAATTGAAATAACTGACAAAAGTCGCTGATTAAAGACAAACTGTACAATAATACTGTATATACAATAATAATCGGAGAAATAATTTTCCTAATGCTGATGGATATTAGATTATAAATCGGTGTCCTTTCTTGATGATGAACATTAAATTAATTTAAAGCCAGAACGTATAATAATCATATTATAATTATTATAATTAGAAATGTTCAGTTGAGGCAGTAAACTGTTTCAGTATCACAGAAATCCGTTTTACAGCATTACAGTTAAAACTGAAATGCGTGACATTCATCGAAACTCGAGATATTATTAAAAAGAAAGATGAAAAGATGAAAGATAAGGTGTGACTTTACGACGTTTGAGGCGGTGTGAAGTGCGACGCGGTGTTCCTGCGGAGGAAAACGACTTTCAGAAGCGGGTCATTGTGAGAAAAACGGCGGTACGTAAGTACAGAACGTTCTGTTCAGGAAAAAAGCTGACAAGTGATTTATGATTCAGTGTGAAGATATTAAAGAGCAAAAGAAAGGCTGCTGAGCTT